>VXBA01005560.1:18350-156813 GCA_013399895.1 Serilophus lunatus | reverse complement strand
AAAAAAAAAAAAAAAAGTGCAATAGGAAGTGACCAGCCTGCAAAGCAACATTTCCTACTTTATCTCTTCTTCACCTTTTGTAGTGTTTTTCTTCCTTTCAGTGGGAAGGGTTGGCTTCTTTTTCCGTCTTCTTTATTTTTTCCCTTTTGATGAAAACATGTTTCCTTCCAGAAATCCACTCTGCCTTTATCCTGTCAGAAAATTCCCACTGTCCTTAATATCCTCTCACACTTAGAAAAAGAAGAGGTAAAGAATGATTTTCTAGTTTGAGGCAAGACCTGTGCTCTAACTCTAGGATGCACATATGTTTCATGTATGTTGTCCAAATGTATACTGAAGATCACTTCACCAAAGTCTACAAAGATCTGATGGAATTATCTGGCTGAGTGTCTAGTCTTTAAGGGAAATAGTTATTTTGGAGTGACTGCACAGTGACTGGGTTTTTTTGCAGCTGCTTCAGTAATAAACACAGTATTTCAATGACTCTTAGAAACAAATCCTGCAGTCCTCACTCAGCAGAACTCATATTGACTTCAACAAGATTTCCTGAGCAAGTTTAGAAAAATGGCTTCAGTATTTGGCTGAAAATAAGCTACCTGAAAAGTGTGTCTTTTTGAAAACATTAATAAAATGTGTTGATTTTATTTACTTTTAAAATTACATCTTTCAATATCTTTGCCAATACCTTTCCAAAAACCTTTCCCAAACCGAGCAAAAACCTCACCATTGCTGGAACTAAATGTTCTTCAGGCATCTGATTTTTCCCAAGAATGCCATGGCCAACATTCCTTTCTCAAGTGTTTGTGAACTGGAAAAAATGTGTATTCTGGTTTCTGGCATGTGCATAAGCTGGCTACTATTCCTCTGCATACTTTAATGGTCATAATAGTTTTCCATTACTTGTTAACTCCTGCTAATAGCACAGCATCAGAGAATCACAGTAAAAGAAAGATTGATAAAATTCTGACTCACATGTAGCAAATGGAAAGTTGGACAGGCTTAGCACAATGAAGGACTCCTCTTGATGTATCAAGACATTGACTGTAGTAAACTCAGACAGTAGCAGTGTGTGGCATTTTTACTACAATGAATATATACCCAAAGGGAAGATAAAATTTTACCATTAGATTCTACTTCAGTTCTGTATGCACCTGTTCCTTGTGAATGGCAGGGTAAGTGACAGCTGCTTATCTACTCATTCAGAACTGGAGATGATTTTGGGCTGCAGCTGGAGAAACTGAAATGCTGCAGAAAAGCAGAGAAAGACGTGAACTAAAATAAGAGATACATAATTATTTTCCCAAGTCTGATATTAAAGTTATTGCCTAGTATTAAACAAAAGTGATTTTTGGTGGCTTCTTAGCACTGAGACGGAACACAGGTATGCACAGTCTTTCTGTTGCACACCATATAGTACGATACGAATAGGACATAGGTAGAGTAGCACAGGAACTTGAATGGAAGTTTAAAGATTCTGGATTCTCAGATCATGGCTTTTTGACCAACCTGATGTTTTTGTACCTGTTGTATGGAAAACAAAAGATGCTAAAAATAAGTGCAGTGATAGGGTTTTGGCTAGCTTGCAGAATAACTTCAGAAGTTTGAGTTTCCACTGGCTAAGCATAACACCTCAGCAGTTTAGCCCAGAAAGGGGCTTTCAACCCACATTGATCACTGAATCACACAAGAGCTCTCTGGCAGAACAGGATGTGATGAATGCAGCAAGACTTTTTTGAAAACACTCTTTTTCAGTTCTGCTCTACATACCGCTGCTTCTGCTGGACTTATTTCTCATTTTCCTGAGCATTTAGCTGTCTCTCAGTTCAGAGAAAGTTAATCCCTCACCATTCAACCTTTGTCTTCATCTCCTCCTTTTACAGATCATAGCTGTTTCCTGACTTTTTTCTTGTAACTGAGATACAATTTTGCACTGAAATAGCTACATTGCATTAAACTGCCTTATTAGGTTCTGGTTTCCATAAAGGGTTGACAAATGCAAATGCTACCTTTACGCTTTTTCCTCCAGGGTATTTCTCATATAGTTAGGAATGAGAAGCTATGGTGAGAGGAAATTATTATCTAGATGACAATTGCTTGCTGATGTTGGAAATCTCAAGGTAAATTCCTTCAATTTAAAGGTAACAGAGACACTGATGTTCTCTGGTGGTAGGCAAGTTCCGATGTTAAGATCAATGAACCGAGAACCCCAGAGGATTTCAAGGTATGTCAAAACTTTCTAATCAAGTCAATATGACAGGAATAGGATCAACAGGTACATTTATAACTTACTTATACCTATTTAAAATTATTAATAAATACAGTGCTATAATTTAGCAAATTTCATGTAAATATAAATGAAGAATTAGTCCTTTTGTTTATTTTATATTGCAGAATCACAGAATTCTTAGGGTTGGAAGGTACCTTCTAAGATCAACTAGTCCAACCCCCCTGCCAACATAGGGTCACCTCGAGCAGGTGACACAGGAACCTGTCCATGTGCATTTTGAATGTCTCTACAACCTCACCGTGCAGCCTGTTCCAGTGATGTGCCACCCTCACTGTAAAGAAGTTCTTCCTCATGTTGAGGTAGAACTTCTTGTGCTTTATTTTATGACCATTGCTCCTTATCCTGCCACTGGGCACTACTGAAAAGAATCTGGCACTATTCTCTTCACTCACCTTTGAGATATACATATACATTAATGAGACCCCCTCTGAGTCTTCTCTTCTCCAGACTGAACAAGCCCAGCTCCCACAGTGTTGCCTCGTAGTTGGATAAGACAATATTGATCCCTTTGGAAGGCTACTGACAACGGGCCTCCAAATGTGTATATATAAAATGCATATTTTAAACAATGTAGGTGCTCTTAAAGCATCCTGAGGAAATTATATTTGACAAAATTGACTAGCTTTGGTAACATGAAATAATTATGAAATGCATTGATATATTTTGGGCAAGAAGCTGCTTCTCAATTATTTTGTTCTAAGTCTTTCTTCATAAAAAGGTTTGGGTTCAAATTTTCTATTTGATACATGCTTTGTGGACATAGTGTAAGTAACACCTGTTTTAGAGGGCTGAACTGCAATTTTGTTCTTCATCCTGAATAGTTACATTCAGTTTCATTGCTTAGCTGGTTTTTCAATATTAGGCATGTTTGAATGTGTTTTACTTCTGCAGATCAATGTGTAACCTTCAAACTGTATGCTGAAATCCTGCACTGGGCATTTTAGTGCATTTGAAATGGTATTGTACTAGTATTCAAATAGGGGACGTGCATAGGTATTCTTTTTTAATCTAGGTAATTGTGATTTGAAAAGTTTATGAAGAGGTTGATTTTTACTGCCTCATATAAACTGGGGTCTTTGTGCAATTCAGTTGTTATTCTAGAAACCTGTATCACTGGGATACATGTTAAGATGTTATTAATTACTTTGTTTATTTTCTTAATAAACAAATCATCTTTTCAAAAACATATGGAGAAAATATATCTCAATTCTGTGTACTGTAAACCTGTAAAATGTGCAGTATATTTATCTTCATTAGAAATTCTGAAGCCAATAATAGCATTGTATTAATGTCTGGTGCAGGGACTTACTACCAAATTCAATTTCCACTTATGTGCCTTAAGATTGCCTCACGGGTTTTTGGGTTTTTTTGCACACTTATCACTGAATTTTGTTCTGCACTTGATGTTTTTAATAGAAGGAGCACATTGCCAGACTAGTGGGAGATAATTTACTAGTCAGGTCTTTGTACAAAATGCAACCTATGGGTAGGTAGATAATTTCAGCATCTGGCAGTTGCTTTACCATCCCAAGTAATTTGGAATTTTCACCTCTCAGGACACTGACTTGGATCTCACTGGCATGCATCCTTGCCTTACATTGCTATTGTATTTTATGTGGAAGCGTTGTTTTGTGCTGAAAAGATAGTAGTGGATGAGTTTCACTTTAACCCTTCAAACTAAAGAAAACTTTCGTTAAGTTTTTGTAACTTGTCGAGAAGAATTACATAAAGTAGATACTCAATCAATCATGTTAGTTTAGAAACTGTTACACTGACCAGCATCTTTACCAGAAAACCAACTACTGTAAGTAGCTGTAGCTCTAGTAAGTTATATTATTGTAGCCCAGCCCATCTGGCACAGTTCCCTTGGAGGTCACATAGCAAGAATCTCTTCTCACTACACACCAAATATTTTTCATTGAAATCAGCATTGTTGACTTGTTTGTGACATTGCATTTTTCCTTTTGTATATTGCAGGTACTATGGAAGGATTCTTCTCTGCTGTACGATCAGGCAAGCCATTTTTTTTTTCATTATGATCAGGACCATAATTCTTGAAAGAGCTGCCATTTTCCACACAAACTAGTAACTTTAGAGGTAAGAAGGAGGAGGAGACGACTGCCAAGTTTCTTTCAGTAAGCAGCATGGACCCACAGACACATTTGAGACATGAGATAGACACTTGCTAGGTAGGCTGAGAGAGCCTGGCCAGTTCTTCCTATCAAGTTCTCCAGCTCTTTCTCATCTCTCCATAGATAAAATGTTAAGTCATCAAAAGATTGGACTTTAATTTGATCAGGTCTAGGATTTCACATCATAAGCTTGGAATTCATTTTACAGTCTCTTCAAGACAGCACTATGGCAAGAAGGAAGTATTGTTTTACATCCAGTGATTGATCTGAGCTTTTCCTTGTAATTGACATGAAATGTGAAACAGTATATCTGAGAGCACATGTGCCAGACACCAACCATTCATCTTCATAATGCTGCTGAGAACCTATTTGCCTTCTGTGTTTGAGGTAGAAACATATGAACCATTTTAATCAAGACTGGCTAATTGGATTGTCTTGAATGTTCACCAAGTTTTGAAAGTATTTAGAATTTCCTTCTTCAACTTTCATATTTAATTTTGTTATGCTGTCTCCTGTTTTTGTCCAGAAGCAGGGGGACTGATGTATTACATGAAACATAGCTCTTATGTAGTTCTTTACTCTCAGTAGGACAAATTTCCAAAAACGTATAAAACGGAGAGATTTAGAGAGCACACTTGCAGATTGCATTTGCAGATTACATCAGCATCTGAACTTTAAGATACTGATTATTTGAAGAAAATCTCTACATCTCTGACTTGCCTACCAGCTTTTTGTTGGAACTATGATGCTTACCAGGGGCTTTGAAGGACCTGAAATTTTAGTTTGGATTGAAAGTACTCACTGTGTCTTTAGAGCTATATCTCAGTGTAGCAACACATAAGAAAATAATAACCTAAATGGGCTTTCATAAGAATTGAAATAGAATTAGCTATTGTGGCTCAGCATCTGTCAGATGTCCTGTGCCTGAGGTCATTGGCTTAGACCTTGACAACACTGATAAGATTAACTTGTCATTCCTGGTGTTGAGTTGCAAATGTCTGGATTTGGCTTCTACCGGGAGTAGCTCCAAGAATAGGAGGAAAAATAGCTTACAAATTCTTCAGAGTTCATTAAAGCCAAGAGCCATTTTTGGCTGGCTTCACAAGTAATATTATTTAAAGGGTACTTGGAGACACAGAGTGAAAAAATACTGGAAAGTTATTTCTCTTATAGAATACCCAATAAAAACGGTATTAATAATTTTCTCTAGTAATGTTTCTTACCACTAGTAACCATTCTGTCTTTGCTGCAAGGGTAAGGATTCTTCAGGCAGATCATTCATTGACCACTGTTTACCACTCAGTTTATCACTCATTTCCTTAAAACATATTTATGAAAACTGGGCAATTGTATTTCACTTAGATTTATTGGGTGTTGGCCAATAAATTCCATTAGCTCATTGTCTTTTAAAATTTCCAAACTGAAGCTGGGAGGGAATTTTTGACAACGAATGAGAGGTTTTTTATACACTAGGAAAGAAAACACAACAATAAGTCAAATCATGAAGCTTTTATTTGGGAGGGTGGAGTCAGTATTAAGCTACTGAGATTTTGCAGAACCATCATGGAGGAGTCTCTCCATCCCTGTTACAGTCATAGCTGACAAAGACCTAATGAAAGTGACAGGGTTCTGGAAAGATACTCCACAAGCTACGATGACATTTAGATTTTAATTTTATTTGATTTATCATCTGAGAGAATCCAATAGGATCTCAAGCCAGGGATTCTCCTGTCTTTTGAGATAATGAAACCAAATATGACAGAAATCTTATTGGTTTGACTTTGATAGACTCCTTCATAAGTGACTCGTGCCTGCTGTTCTAGTGGATTATTTTTGTAAAATCTGTAGTTGGCTATTAATGGACTCTAAGGCAAATATAATCTCTGGATCCTACAAAATTGACCCCCTAAAATCATTGCCAACTAAATTAATAAAATATCAACAATGCAAAGCAACAAAGCTTGTAAATGCAAATGTTACTTGCAGACTTTATATACTTGATCTCCATATTCATTTGTAGGTGTTAAATATATTTGCAAATGAATATATTTGCAATGAGATAAGCTTTAAGGTCTCCTGCACAACAAATGCCATTATACTTCATCTGATTATGAAATAGCTTATATTACACATGAAAGAGATTGGTTTGGGTACACAATTCCAGTAATTTTGTCTGCACTGTAGGCAACCAGACTGTGGTATTCACTCTGCTGATTAAAGGCACTTAGAATCAGCTGCCTGCAAAAATCACACTATTTTTATGCTGGTCCAGAGAAATCTGGTAATAATTCTTTTGCTGTCTTTGAAGTTAGGTTTTACTTTTTTTAGCTGGTGGCTAAATTCCAGATATTTAACATGCCTTAAGAAACTAGTGGAATTTCCTCCAGTAGCCACATATTATCGCAGGTGAAATTTAAGTGAGCAATGTTGCAGTTGGAAGACATTGACGCCTACACAATGAACCTCAGAAAGACTAGTAGCAGGGAGCTGTCTTTGAAAAATGTGATAATAGCTCAGATTGTCTGAAGGTTTAGCTTGTCAAGAAAAAAGGGCTGATGAAAACCAGGAGCCTTGAATTTTAATTTTTCTTGTGATCTTTTCAGGTCACGGGTCAAATTTAACTACAGGCATAAGTAAGATTCAACACACTCAGTTAAAATGACAGTAGTCTCAAAAAGAGTGTCTCAAATCTCACAGTAGTTAGGCTCAAAAAGAGAAAAACAGAGTAATGTGGAAGAGCTTTCTTTTTCCTCTGGCATTTTCATATAGCAGAGTAGATGTAATGAGAGGCTTGACTAAAGAATTAAGTGACTGAGCTCTAAAAACATTGCTTTGAAATTATGATTGAATAGCACACACTAATCTGCAGAGATGTTGCTGTGAGGAGCTACAGTCAGGAAATGCAGTAGTAATGAAGCCAGATACTGGCTGTAGCTGAGCAGTTCAGCTGAACTGAAGGCCACAGGATTTAAAAATTAGCTATAGTCACTCTTTTGCATAAATGAGACCAGCTAGGGAGAAACAGCAATGATGATATCTTCTTGTGCTTGAATTGCAGTTACAGCAGAGTTGCACTGATGTAATTCTGACAAAAAATTAGTCTTATGAATTTGGTATTTGTAGTTGTTAATTCTGCTCCAGACCTTGCAAAATCTGTACCATGTCCTGCTGAAAAGAATTTATGTATCCATGCCCTCAACAAGTATTCATGCTTGGATAATAATTAAGAGTGTTAACAAGTTTGAACAATGGTTTTGTCCTTTTCTTTGAATCTTGATATTTTTCCTGGAAGTGGCAATAAATTTAATCCTTGAACTGCTGCAGATCACAAGATGTATCAGTAGACCTTTCTGCAAAAAGAACTTCAAAATAAGGTTTTTTAAATTTTTTTATCTGGAAGGTAAGAGTTATGTAAATACATAAGTATATGGTTCTATACATTCTTTGTTTTTCTTAATCACTTTATTTTCTACAACAGAACTTTGAAACAGATAGAGCTAGACAGACTTTTGATCTTATACAAAATGGCTTTATCTTCCTAAGTGCTTCCTTTTGTAGGCAGTAGAGCAGTAATTAGGGAATTGGGCTGGAAGGATGACAGATGCTATTCAGGTTGTCATGTACCTGTTTCAGAATATTCTGGGGTGACAAATTGTATTCTGACTCCTAAGCCCCTAGTTTCAACACCCAGTCACCAGAGGTCTTTTGGATGGGAATATTTGGCTCTTGACACTTAATCCCTTTCTGACAATGTTTCCAACAACAACAACAGAAACCCCAAAAAACAAAACAAAAGAAAGCAGAAGATAAAAATGTTGAAAGCTGCCATCTGTACCTTTGGTTCCCTAAATAAGTATTTCTAAAAAGGGCACAGTATTTAAGATTTTTCAGGGTGTTAGATTAAAAACGGTTTTATACTCCTTGTGGTTATTATTTTTTAGGGTTTTTTTATTAGGGATGCCCAAAGACTAAGTATTGCTTGCTTCTTTGTGGGTACATATGTATACAGATTTTAAACAAAGTGGTAAAAATAAAGTTTCTTGTGTTGTTAAGCCAGGAGATACAGATCTTTGGTTCAAAAGTCTTTAGTTTCATTATCCAGTGAGAATTTCTGAGTTTTTCTGAAGAACTCTAATTGTAGACTGCTGTTGTAAACATCAGACACAGGAACTGCCAGAGACTCTGTGGAGCAAACAGTATCTGCCTTAGCCTTTAAAAATGTTACTTCACCTTAAGTTGGTTCAGGGTTGTTGTGGGAGCTGAGTGGGAATCAGTACTGAAATAGTTTTGATTTTACATACCTCTAGACAGAACTTTGGGTCTGCAGGAAATTGAAATGGCGATGAGAAAAATTTTCTCACAGGAATTAGGCTAAAGATGTTTACAGGCTTTTTCATGTGTTATGACATTTTTCCTCCATAACAAATTTATTTGTGCTGAAAATATTTAGATGAACTTACAGATAAGTAATGGATAACGTTCCTCTTGGAATATGTGTTTGTGTGATTTAAGCATTATCTTGAGTTCATTCAAGAAAAAATAGAGAGTAGAGGGTAATTTATTTGCAACATGCTGATAGAGGGAAATATGAATACAATACTAACAAAAGTGAAGTATGTCTTAGACAAGACAATTTGTACACCATATCCAGCTAAAGAATGCTTATGCACAAGATAGTAAGACACTGACTTTGCAGGTTCTTTTGCAGACCCTTGATCTTATGTTAAAAAGTGGTTTTGGATGATGTTGCTGGTTGGTCACCATGAAATTAATGATTGATTGCAGGATAGTTTCTTTTCATATCTGTGCTCACATGGTCACTAATATATTTTAACTAATTTGGTGGTTCTGCAGCAATGACAACAGAGGATGAATTTGAAATGTAAATAATGAATGTAAATATTAAGTTTGAATGTAAATAATACAAGACAACTAAATCAGAGTATTTCTGGAGAAGAAGAAATAGAAAATCTATTTTCCCTAATATTTCAAATTAACTAGGCCTTGGTGGATTATTGACATATCTTTGTTTCCTCTTTACTGTTTCCCATAGTTATGTGCCACATAGATCCTATTTGCAGTTCCTCACGGGTATCTAGAATATCTCTGAAAATGGACTTAATGAAGATGTTAGTTTTCTCTTGGTAAAGGGAGCAATAAATTCAGTATTATAACAGGAATCATGATGCATCCTGCATTTGAGCAGACATCTCTGAAAATGTAGAATGAGTGGCAAGGTAACTCTGTGCACTGAGTAAAAGAAGAAAAAAAAATACATTTTATGTACTAAGAACTTCATAGACATTGACAATATATAAGAAACATTAATTTCTTAAGGGAGTGGAAATAGGTGCTGCTTAGATCATCTGTTGTGCTCAGTAAATGTTGTTGCAAATACTGTCCTGATTGTCTACAGATGGATTGGTAAATGTTTCTCTGTGCTTGTGTAAAGCCTAAATTCCAAGAATTCCTGAATACTGTTTCCATAAAACAAATATGGAAGCCACTGAACTGTATTATCTGCAGTTGCTCTGCCATTTTTAATTAGCTATTCTACATGATCACATAGTGGAGAAAACACTGTAGAATCTTACAGTGTAATGTAGTCAGTAATGGTGCCAATAATAAAGTGAAGCTCCTATTATAGATTGGCTTTGATTTTGTGTGACTTCTTTGTTTGATATCTTATTTCACTGTATGTAGTACATTTTTTTGCTTTAGCTTCACTATGTGCAACATGAAATGACCATTACTGGTTATCATATGGCATCCATTCTCATCATCATGAAGATCTCTTTCTCAAACTCTTTGAAGTACGTGTAATTTCTGTAACACACTGTGTTTTTTGTATGTTTTATATGCTGCTTGGATATCCAATTGCAACTGGTTTTACCTAAACATACATCAAAGGGACTTATGGCACTGAGGAATTGTGGGATTTTTTTTGTACTGTATGAAAAAAAAGAAACTGACCTTTTTCGTTCCTTTAGAGTACTGTTTTCTGACCATACATTTCATCAAACAAGAACACTATTGCCAAGCTGGCTTTGAAAACGCCTAACTTCTACTAAGGCAACTTGCAGGAAGTCCTACGTTAATCTTTTTAATTAAGATCTTTCTATCTGTTCCCTTTCAGTGCCATTATTTAATGTATTTTATTAAACATGTAGATATTCACAAATAGCCCCTCCTCACCCAACCCTATAGATTCTCCTTATTTTTCTAATCATAAACAAACCTTAGAGTATCCTACTCCATACAGACCTCTGTAACTTAGAGTTTCTAAGAGAAGAATCCCACTTTCATTTTTTATCTTTTAGAACACTGGAAGCTGGAACATTAGAAATCTTTAAGAAACAAATATTTTTGCTTGTTAATCATAATTTTATTTCTGTGTTACTTCTGGAAATATGAGGGCTTATAGCATTTTTATCTAATTATTCATGACTAGAAAGTTAATAAAACATGGAATTTTCTTGAGTAATTCAGAATGGCAGATTTTCACGATAAAGAAGAAAACATCTCCCTTTTGAGGTCTCCAGAAAGAGTACAACTGTTCTGTGCTTGGCTGAGCATGATCCATAAGTCCCCTCTTTAGTTTACCTTGATGTGAAACTTTCCTGGTCCTTGCCTGAATGAGGACTGAAGGGAGTGAAAGTTTGCCTGCACTGAACATGGAGTTAGATGGGTCTAATATTGAGACTTAATTTTTTACCTTCACAAAATTTTGTTGTCGTAAGAAAAAATAGTTACCTATTTTTGGGTGTGAAAGTTGTCTGTGTCAGTCTAATCCAGAACAGCCTCAGCCATGTGTCTGTATTTTGGTCTAACTTACTCAAGAAGCCTCGGCACACCACACAAAGCTCCTCTGTCTCTACGCTGAGTAACAGCTATATGATACTCCCAGACATACCTTTCCTAGCCACATGACATATTGCCATTCCAAGTACTGAAAGTCTGTATATTTCTCTTTCCTGTTATTATAAATTCCATGTAAATCTAACCTTCAGAAATACAGTGAGGTATTTGCTGGAGACTCGAATGCAAGAGAGAGTGCTTTTCTGGAGTCTCTTCTGTCAGTTTGGACCACTCCACACACACCAGTGGCCCACGGGAGATGTGTGGAGACCTACACTCGAAACGGGGGTGCAAGTAAAAGAAATATTTTTATGGGCATAGGAGGTAGTGACCTGAGGTAGCCCCTGTAAATCAACAAAAATTTGCAAAAGGGTTTGGTTCATGAACAGAGAGAGTGCTTGAGTCACTTAGAAAAGAAAGGGAGAAAGGGAAAGTGTCAGATGGAAGACAGCAGAGACAACATGAGCAGAGTCGGAGAGGAAAAGCCCCAGATGGGAGCTGGGTGCAATAGGCTCCAAGAATGAGAAATGTCGGGGAAAGAAGAAAAGGGAGATGGTGTAAAAGTACAGAATCACAGATTCACACGGTCACAGAATGACTGTGGTTGGAAGACACCTTTGGCAAATAATCCCCCTACTAGGGCAGGTTCACCCACAGCAGGTTAAGCAGGATCACACCCAGGCATGTGTTGAGTATCTCCAGAGAAAGAGTCTCCTCAACCTCTTCAAGCAGCCTATCCCAGTGTTCCGTCATCCATGAAGAAAAGAAGTTTCCCTCATAAGCAGATGGAACTTGTTGTGTTTCAATTTGTCCCTGTTGTCCCTTGTTGTGTTGCTGGACTACTTAAAAACATGTGTCTAAATGGCAATTTTTATTATTGTTTATCTTATAGATCAGTAACTAAATTTTGATTAAGCAATATTTGGAGTGAGCTTTGACCGGACTCCCCTAGGGTGAAATACTTTAACTTAAAGGAAAATTAATTTTAAGGGTTCAGTGGTCATCCTCTGTTCAAACTTACTTTGTACTCATCTGTATCTGAGGGAAAAGAAACTAGGAGTTGTTGTATAGGAGAGAGGAGAAAAGATGAGGCCATACTAAATGAAGGCCTTCATACTTCTTATGTTTGTGTGCAGTACACTTGCCGAATTAGGGTCACAAGTCAGTTTATGGAAGAATAAGACCTAATTACATCAACAAGTGCATACAACCACGGAGGCTTAGGCTTACAGTTAGATGTCCAGCTATAGAAGAAGTAAGGATTTACAATATCCCAAAGCACCAATCAACATTCTGGCTTACTCTTACAGTGTATAAGTGGTCTGAAACTGTAACTTAACTTGAAATGTCAGAGTCCTATACCAAAATTTTTCCTCTTTAGGACTAAAAATCTCCAAAAGAACTTGAATTAGAAGAAAGATAATTTGATTGTATGAGATCATCCCTCTGTAATGCAGCTGGAACAACTGTTCATCTTGCTTAGGACTGGGCTGAGCAGGGGAAACTGACAGCAGAGAGAGGAAAGAACTTATTCCAGAACACCTGGATTGTATTTGATGCTTTGAAGATGCCTTTCATTGGCTGCAAAGCCAAAAATAAATGTGGATTTAAAAATACAGTCTTTCTAGGATCTTGCTCAATCCATCTATTTGTACAAAAGGAATTTTTTTTAAAATTTTCCTATTTGCTGAAAGCTTTAGCAGTACTAGCAAGAAAGCTTTTCTACAGGAGTTTTCTAGGGGAGTTAAACTTAGAGCTAGGGACAAGAGAAAACAGATGTACCTTAGGGAGAGTCCTTCCTTTGTTAATGGGAAAAAAATTACATTTATTTTTCTGCAGTTATTGGCCTAGATATTTAGACTAGAGGTTTTTCTACTTTTACCAGTTCCTAGCCACATACTAATTTGAGTAGATTGCATGTGAATGTTGATTTTGATATATAGTATGTCAACTGCAAATTTGTTTGCAGGAAATTGTGCTCCAAACAGTAGCACTAAATGTCACCGAGTTTGACGGACAGAAAAACTGCATAGACTGCTTATGTAATTCTCCATTCAACAGAACAGAAACAACTTCACTGAGAGTGGGATGTTACATCCTTATAAAAATGCACATGTTACTCTGGGAAACAGACATATTTCCTGACTGTTTATCTCCTCATGTCTCTGAGAGCAGAGATATTGCACACAATTTCTTCAAGAGCTGAGTTCACTAGACACCACTGAAATTAGATATTTATATAGATACATACTGAATGCATCTAGCTACGCAGACAGGTGTGCAAAACTGGCGATATACTAAGTTTGTAGAATTTGTTCTTCAGGGTCTTACATGTGTGAGAAGTTTTAGAGAATGGATAAAGTTGTTTCTCTCCTCTCCAGAAGAGATGTGAGACATTAATATCCGTTTCCAAATACAATAGGCTTCAAATACATTTAATTAGAATGTAAGCATTTTATTTAATTCCCTCAAAGTCCAATTATGAACCAACATTTTTTAATTAGCCTGAAAGCACCAGAAAAATATTTTTGAACTATAGTAACAGTCATGTCTTTAGATTTTTACTAAGAATGACTTGTACTGTAATGTCTGATTTATAACTGACCCTGATTTCTGACAGGTCAAGCAAAACCTGTCCATTATTATGGTCTCCAAACTATCTTGTGTCAATAAATTCATCTGAACATGCAGTCTCTTCTGTCATCCTTTTTCTGTTCTTTCTCAAACAGATCTCTATAAATATTTTGGTAGAACAGTCAGATCTTCTTTTGCTGTCTTCAGGGTATAAGATGATTTCAACAATTACCGCCCTTCATATGATGGACATTCCTGCATTGCTGCTGCCTCAGCTGCTGTGAGGACAGGTAGTAAACATGCATGGATTTGGCCCCACTTTTTGTTTAAGATGACTGATTCAAAGGTAGAAAATTTTTCAGCACAGTAAAAAACATTGAATGGACTCACAACAAGGAATGCAAGGCCACTGATGTTGTGCCAGAACACCTCCTGGCATGCTGTGGACATAGGATCCAGAATTAGTGGGCTCCAGGCACTTTTCTGCAGGAGTACATTTACAGAAATAGGATCTTGAATCACCACATTATCCTTGGAGTGACACATGCTACTCTATCATCTACCACTAAAGCGGTATCAGGGCACAAAAACCTCTGCACTGAATGATTGTGGTAGGGTCATTCTTACTGAGCTTCTTCCTGTGTACAACAGAGCTCCAAATGATTACAGTGCTCTAATGACATGTGGTCACACAGACAGCTCTCCCTACAGAGATATGGGGACAGCAGGATGCCTTTCTTCAGCTGCTTATTCTGTGCAATAAAAGTCTGGTGTTTGATAACAAACATCCCAGACGAAACAAAGGAATTGTACAAAAGATCAGTGGAACTTATGGCACAAAAAGCTGTTTCCCATGCCCTAAGCAACTGAAAAAATATTTTTATTGTCATTACCAACTTCTATCTGAATCTTTCTTAATGAAATATATTCAATATTTTCTGTATGAATGCAGCTTTTCAAGATGGCTGTTTCTACTAAGGATAGCCCTGAGCTTGACCTGACTATCCCAAGTTCTGTGAGGAGAGGAACTGAGTGGAGATAATGATCTAAAACTAGACACATGGCCACAGTTTTCAAATGACCTCTGTCCCTGAAAAGATAGATGAATGCTTCCAAACTTTGAAATATTGGTGCTGAAAATCTAGACCTGTCTTTTGCTTTTCTGGCTTGGATTTTTTAATTTTAATTTTCAGTTCTGACACTCTGTTACACCATCTATGAAATGTGGAAAAGCCTTCCATTTATGTTACTTAGTTTCAACATTGTTAATCACATCTCATCCTTTGCTAGAAGCATAGGCCATCATGGAAGCAAACTTGAGCAAAAGTCAAAAATAAAAAAAAAAAGTCAAAATGATAAATTCATACAGCAGGTACAACACGTGCCATTGCCAGTCACAATTGTCTCTAGCTCTAGAAAGCAGGCTGCAGTTACAAGACTGCAATTGCTGTAACTTGGGACAGTTCCATAAATATAGATGGTGCTGCTTTGATTTATTGCAACAGGGGCCTGGTTCTCATGCATGAGAAGAATGACATATCTCCTGCAAACGCTATATTTTTCTGCATATAACACTTTTGATTACCCAGTGTTCGTAATTATTGAAAAGGGTTAGTAATACAAGATCACAGTTTCTGAGGAGACTGGGTCTGTTTTGCCAAGAACAACATCATATACCAGCTTTTGCTTCAGGATGAAGTCTGTTGAGTATCTAACAGGTTTGTTTTTCATCAAAATAGAGTTAATATATGTGGCCTTATAAAGGCTACATGGTTTCTGAAAAGGGTTCTTTTGGAATCAAATTTCATTCATTGCAGAACTCAATATGGAGATGGTAAGGCTCATTAAAAAGTTTTATGGCAGGTAGTCAATGCCACTACTACCACAAATCTGCCAAATTTTTCCAAATTACGATTGCAGGCATATTTTGGTTTCTTCTAAGCAAAAACAAGTGACACTTTAGGAAACTATAGGCTAAGAAAAGAAGGAAATGGGATGTGTTTCTCCACAAGTCCTGCTAGCTTGAAATAATATATTGAGTATCACTGTAAAAATCACTGAAATGCCAGACCAAAACCAAAGATAGGATTAGGCATAGGCCCTCCATTTTCAAATCCAGATTTAGATTTCAGTGGACTGTCTTTAGCTGACTGACAAAATCTTTTGACCAAATTTTGCTTTTAGAATTGTCAACTTGACTTGTTGTCTTGAGTTTCTTTTTTTCATTACAGTACTTCATTACAATTAATCTGGTATTCTTAGTGGTGTATGTTATCATGGTACATTTTAGTAAGTACAAAAGCTTTAGGCACTGGAATTGGAATTTAGTAAGAATTCAATCATTAAATTCATAGCAGTTATTTCCAAGTCTACACTGATTCACTACTTACATAGTTCGTAAGTTGTTCATGTAATTTTGTAAATACCCAGGTTAAAAACAAATAAATATTGTGGACATGGAAAGAAGCACTTCAGTTTTGGTTTATGTGAGCATTTTATCATCTATGTCACAAACATATTGAAATATTAGTAATTCCATACTGAAGTTGCTATAATGAGATGATTTTTGTTTCACTTGCCCAGAAGGACTTCAGCTACAAACTGAAGGCTATAAAAATTACAAAACTACGTTTTTTGATAGTCTCACCTGTATTTTTAGGTCTTCCTAAATGTTTTAGAAGAGGTTGTCAATGTAGGGAATTATTGACTTATAATTCTGTAAATTCAGAGGTTTCTTAGCGTTATCATGTTAATTTGTTTAGGATCTCCAAAGTCTGGTGTTTTCCTTCGCATATAAATTTGGATTTTATTTCTGAAGTCCTGATTAGTGAAGCGTAGCTACTTTTACCCTGGATCTGCTGTTACAGTATGTAAGTTAGAGACAATGACTCTCGTTAAGTGCCTGCTGCAAGCTGAATGCCCAGCCCATGGGGGACAGTGAGGATTTCTACTATCTGAAAGCAGTATTCAGACTTCAAGATATTTTTTTACTTGAGAAAATCTTCCATGTTGCAGTGATAGTGTTGGCACACATTGCTGAGAAGTAAGAAGACAGGAAGCATAGGTAATTTTATTTTATTGTTGATGGGAACCTGCATGTTGAGGATAGCTTTCTCAAATAGTCTACGAACACAACTGGGGCAGGACTGTCAAATTTTAATCTGAGTTCTGCCACCAAGTCCCTGTATGACCACAGTCATAGCATGACTACTTTGAGACAGACACTACTTTGATGGTCTCAAGATACTAGAAATTCAGAATGCTAAATACACATCATTGCAGCAGTCTGTCTGACTGATTTGTTCTCTTGTAGGGTCAAGGCTACCAGGTCTTAGCTCTCAGATAGGGTTATTCAGCCATCAAGGCTCAAGTGGCTGTGACTGAAAGGAAGTCTGGGGGCTGAGACTCAGCTGTACATGAGAGTTCCTGAGTTCAGGAACCGATGCAGCAACCACCCAGCCTCAGCATGACCTGGACGACCTTGGCAGCAGATAGGCGAGGAGGGAGCAGTGCCAGCCAGCAGCAACCTGTAAGAATGATCAACTCCCAGTCAACTCTGAAATTGTGTGATACCTGCTCCTTCAGCTTGATCCCTACAAATCTATGGGACCTGATGGGATTCATCCAAGAATCCTCAGAGAGCTAGCCGATGTAATTTCAAAATGTCTCTTTATGATTTTTGAGTGATCTTGGGAATCCGGAGAGACCTGAGCTGAGTGGAAGCTAATGAATATTGTCCTGATTTTCAAGAAAGGCAAGAAGGAGGAATCTAGAAACTACAGGCCAGTCAGTCTCACTTCAATGCCCAGTAGATTATGGAGAATATTATTCTGGAAATTATTGAAAAATATCTGAAAGACAATGCAGTCAGTGGTCACAGCCAGCATGACTTCATCAGAGGGATGTCCAGCACACAACTGGTTAAACACATTGTGCTGGGGGTTATTGGCTCATGGGTCAAGCACAAAGGGTAATAGTGAATGGAGTGATATCAGACTGACCTCACACTAGTGGGGTTCTACAGGACTCCATCTTAGGCCCTGTTCTCTTCGACATCTTCATAAATAACTTAGAAGCAGGACTGGAGGAGTTTGCAGATAATGCAAAATTGGGAGGACCTGTTGACCCCCACAAAGGCGGGAGGCTCTGCAGAGACCTCGACAAATGAGAGGACTGGGCAATCACCAATCATATGAAGTTCAATAAAAGAAAGTGCTGGATTCTGCAGCTGTGATGGAGCAACCCTAGGTGTTTGTACAGACTGGGGAATGAGATGCTGCAAAGCAGTGCTGTGGAAGGGGATCTGGGGGCCCTGGTTGATGGCAAGTTGAACATGAGTCAGCAGTGCCCTGGCAGCCAGGAGGGGCAGCTGTGTCCTGGGGGCATCAGGGAGGGGATTGTGCTGCTCTGCTCTGACCTGGGGGGNGGGGGGAGGGGGCATCAGGCAAAGGATCGCCAGCTGGTTGAGGGAGGGGATTGTCCCTCTCTGCTTTGCACTGGTGTGGCCTCACCTTGAATGTTGTTGGAGTTTTGGTTACCATGATGTAAGAAAGGTACTAAGCTATTAGAGAGTGTCCAAAGGAGGGCAACAAAGATGACGAAGGGCCTTGAGGAGGAGCCATATGAGAAGTAACTGAGGTCACTTGGTCTATTTAGCCTGGAGGAGTCTGAGGGGAGACATTATTGCAGTCTACAACTTCCTCAGTAGGAGAAGAGAAGGGGCAGACACTGATGTCTTCCCTGTGATGACCAGTGACAGAACCCAAGGGAATGACCTGAAGTTGTGTCAAGGAAGGTTTATGTTGGATATTGGGAGGATGGTTGGGCACTGGAGCAGGCTCCCCAGGGAAGTGGTCACAGCACCAAGACTGACAGCGTTTAAAAAGTGTTTGGAAAACATTCTTGAGTACATGGTGTGAATCCTGGGTGTGGTCCTGTGCATGGCCAGGATTTAAACTCAGTGGTCCTTGTGGGTCCCTTCAAATTGACGTACTTTGTGATTAAAATGGATGCAGTTCAGGGTCAGCCTGGTTTGAACGCCTGGCTTTGTAGTGGCTCTTGTCTTGCAGGAACAAGTGTTTTGTCAGTCATCCACTAACTCCCAGTTTTGGCTTGCTGAATAAACTCAGGGCTGCCTACTTCCAGCAATGCAGAATGGCCCTTCATATCTTTATGATATTTTGTCTAGATCTGAAGCAATTTGAGAGGTGAGACCTTGGACAGAATTTTCCTCCCTTAGATTTAATACCCCTGGTTTTCTCCAAAGCAGAGAGAGAGGGACCAAATACACATGGATGTAAGTGAAAAAAATAAGGCTTTACTAAACAACAAAAAAATTTTTAAACAAAACAGAGCAAACAAAAAACAAATGATAGCAAAATAGAATGTTGCCTTAACCCCACCCTGTCCTTTCTTGGATAAATTGAGAAGAACCTAGAAAAAAGATTCTCATTTGTAGATAAAGGGAACCTATACACTGAGAAAACGGCCATGTGGTTCCTGATGAAAGCTCATGTGGTCATGTTGGGAATCAAGCTGGAGGACGGGCAGGATTGACGATTCCTGTGTCGCTTTCATCATGGCTGCAGGGAATGGTAGCAGGAGCCCCTCTCTCCCTGGGAAGCAGCAGGAAAGGCGGCAGGAGCGGCAGCTGGATCAGTGGCAGGATTGGTGACACAGCTGTGGGGAGTGGTTGCTGGGTTCATGGCAGGATGCGATGAACCTCTCTGAGTGGCACCACTCCTCCCTTGGGTCCATTCCCAGGAACGAGAGTGAAATCCCATGCTACAGGGCTTAGATCTCACCCTACTTTTGCTTCAAGGAGTTTCCTTCTCCTCCACCACCCCACGCTCCCACCATCTGCCTGTGTGGATGGGCACGACTCCAGGGACCAGCGCCAGGAGCAACAGCTCCAAGCCGGGGGAGGGAGTGTTGTTTTCAAACCTATACGATGATATGAAAAAATTCAACTACAAAAAAAAATCTTCATTTGGCTAAAGTATAACATATTGTTATCCCACTGGCACTGCTTTTTGAAGCCTATGAATTTAAATATTGAGAGTTGTTATACATAGGTACAATGCTGACATATGTAATATATGTTAAATAAACCAAGTCAGACCAACCTTTATAGCTTTAATTATAGCTACAAACCTCATCCTGAATTTGTGTGGCTAGAAGCAGTATCTGTTCTTTATATTACTACTACAGCATCTTGTATTTATTTTGAGCATACAAAGCAGTAACATTAATTTTTGAAAATGGTGATATTGTGACTATAAATTCAATATTTTGGCCTTCCTATTGTATGGTCTCAGGCAGCAAGCTGAATTTCTATGCCGGAAGGAGGTAACTAACCCCATTGCACAGGTCATACTTAAGCAAAAGAATAGGGTGCCTCCTCAGCTAATTGGGTTCTATTCTGTTATTGGTATTAACACGTTAATAGCAAGAAAGTTCTAGCTTGATTTTGAGTTCAATTATGTTAGGAGCCATGTAATCACATGGTGAGAGAGAGCCCTTCTATCAAATGCTTAACAATTTTTGCTCCAGAATTTTATTAAGACTCACTGCTTCACACCATTTTTGAGACAGAGAGGCAGCCAGCACTGTTACTGTGAATCCAAACACAGAAAGCTTTATGAATAGTTTCATTGAGACCAGTGCTTCTAAGGGTGCAAAATGGTGTTGAAAATTTAAACAAAAAAACCCCTCTAAAAACAAAGAGGAAATTTTAAACTACTTATATGTATTAAGCAAGGTCCTAGTCCAAATTCAAGGAGGAATAAAAGGTGAGGGTGAAAGGTTGAAGACATGAAAAGCTTTAGAGTAATGCTTAAAGTTATAAGTAAGGAATGAGAAAGGACATAAGAGGGAGGATGGAGAAGATGAAGTAGGAGGCAAGAGTCACCACATAGTCTACTTTCAGTTGCATGTTAATTTTCTGTGGCATTTAGCAGACAGGGAATTTTTGGTGCAATTTGAATTAGAAAAGAATTATTTGTTCATTTAAATATGAAAACTTATAATCTCATCACCATGTCAACCTCAGGGTTTGTTAGATTACAAATACATACATTAGTAAGGCAGAGATGGAGGTTTCTAACTAAGGCAAGGCTTTTTTTTGTTTTACAGCATAATGAGCTAGACCCAGTCCTGTAAATGGATAAGATAAATGAGATTATATAGGGAAGCAGAATTAGAGCAGAAGTTTGGGCGTTCCATTTTATAACAGTTATTCCTTTGAACTTTATTGCCATTTGCTAGTCATTTTTTGGATAAAATAATGTGGGTTTTTTTTTCCCATGGGAAATATTTTTCCATTCTTATTTCTTTTGAAAATAGTTTTTTCAGGCAGGATCTTAACTATTTGAACTTAATATCATATCAGTTCACATTTGGTTCACAATTGTAGTATTTTTCCTCCACAACTGTAGGGGAAGGAAGGATTAGTCAGAGAAGAGAGAAAGACCATGAGCACGCATGTGGCACATATGTAAAACCTTACTTTTTCAGGCTGGATTTAGTGGCAAAAAGGTAGATTTTCTGACAAACTCTGTAATTACAGAATTCTCACATGTACTTGAGCTCTTCTGTGGCTGAAACTTCTCCACGAGCAAGACTACTGTAACTGTCATGCACTCAAAATCCGATTAAACTGACAGGCAGCATGGGTGAGAGCTGAAGAAGTTTAGGTAGTTGGCCAAGGGGTGGGCTGAAGGACAGTCTGTCACTCCTCCTGATTCTTGCTGACTTTGTTTAAATGTACTTCTTCCTTACATTAGACACTCATTTCCTTTTAACTTTAAAAGTCACCTCACCTTTTTTTCCGTGCACCATTTTCTCAGCCCTCGTATTCCTCCAAGCCAAATCAGGGTCAGTCAGAATAGGCCAGTGATACTGCTACCTCACAGAAAAGTGGGTAAGAAGAAAAGGAGAATCAGAATCATCCAGACTTTCAGGATCAGCCTGCTTATTTCATGGCTTCTGTGATATGCCTCTTTCAACACATCCAGGTACTTGGACTCTTTGCAGAGGAAAATGCATTATTCTTAGTTGATAATGGAGTTAGATTATTCCTTTATTTCTTGCAGCAAAATGTTTTGAACTCCTTCCTTTACTTAAATAAAAAAAAAAAAAAAAAAAAAAAAAAAAAGGAATGAATAAACTAGTATGTTATTTAGAAAGTCTTTAGCAAAATGGTTCACTCCCAGCTGTTAGACTAGCCAACAAATGCAAGAACTGACTTTTTGCAAATTACTTTAGTTTGGAATGCTATTTTGCAAGTCTTTCCTGAAGTGTAGGACACTGAGATGATAAATGTTGATATGATAGGAAAACAAAGAAAATGAATAACACGGTTGAATTTTTTTTAAAATTTGCATGAAGATTTAGATAGACATCAGCTAAGGTATGGGGGACCAACACAGAAGAGACTTAACTAACTTTGCAAATACAGTCACATTTAGAATAATAGCTTTAATATTCTTCACATTTAAATAGAATTGTAGCAATTTTTTCCCCCTGGATTTACCCTAGACTGAATGATCTCAGTCCTTTTATCTCTTCTTGAAGAGATACATGGCCTTCACTACACTAGAGAGATGGCAGAGATTCCCTGTTTTCAGATCTCTTACTTCAGATGCTGAGAAGTAGAAGGATGGCTCTGTAGTGCCCAGATACAAAGACTAAGTATCGGCCTTGCCAAAGAATGTAAGTTATTAACTGGTGGCTTCTACAATACCATGGAAGATGGCTCAGATAGACTATGCAGAAAATGTATATCCCTTAGACACCTGCAGAGTATGTCAGCCATGCATATATAGTAGTTATGACCCATCAATATTAGAGCTATCCTTCACCACAGCTTTGTGCTATTCACTGGTCACCAGAGAGAAAAGATCAGTGCCTGACCTTCTGCTTCCACCCAGGAGGAAGCTGCACACGGCAATGAGGTCTCTTCCGAATGAACAATCAAGTGACCTCAGATGCTCCTCATATGACTTTCCCTCTAGATCCTTCACCACCTCTGTAGCCCTTCTTTGGATGTTTTCTAACAACTTTATATCCTTCTTGTCTTGTGGGTCTCAGAACTGCACACAGCACTTGAGGTGAGGCCACCCCAGTGCAGAGCAGAGCAGGACAATCACCTCCCTTGACCGGCTGGTGATGCTTTGCCTGATGCCCCCCAGGATGCGGTTGGCCCTCCTGGCTGTTAGAGCACTGCTGACTCGTATTCAACTTGACATCAATCAGGATTCCGAGATCCCTTTCCATGACACTGCTCCCCAGCCTCTCATTCACCCAGCTGTATGTACATCCAGGATTGCCTCATTCCAGATGCAGGATCAGGCACTTAACCTTGTTGAACTTAAGGTCGGTGAATACCCAGCTCTCTTTGTCAAGGTCTCTCTGCAGGGCTTCTCTGCCTTCGAGGGAGTCAACAACTCTTCCCAATTTAGTATCAGCATCAAACTTATCTGGTACACATTCAAGTCCTGCATTCAAATAATTTCTGAAGATGTTGAAGAGCGCTAGGCCTAAGATGGAGACCTGTGGAGCCTCACTTGTGACCATTGTCAGCCTGGTGTGATCCCATTCCCTGTAATGCCTTTGTACTCAACCCATGAGCCAATTGCTCACCCACTGCAGGATATGTTTATCCAGCTATGTGCCGGACATTTTGTCCAGAAGAATACTGTGTTAAACAGTATTTAAAGATGGTAATCACTATAAGGTGAGTGAAGAAGTAATTTTTAGCTTCACCTTAAAGATCCAAAGTACAAGAGATTCCATGACACATTGAAACAAGTCATCAAATCACATGCTTACGAACTTAAGCTGGACTGTGAAGATGGAGACATGGAAATGTCTTACTACTGTCAGAAATATGTAACTACTGTAAAAATTATTCACCTTACTATATTCATTGGAATAGTTTTCTAAAGTCAAGGAATATATCTACATAGGTTAGACCATGAAAAAGCTGTCATCCAGAAATGAAAGAGTGTCCACTGTGAAACAAGACATGGCACAGTTACTATGTATGAATACTGGAAAGTAAAATTTCCTTTCTTGTAATTTGATAATACAAAATTCTTATAGTGAGCATCGTGGAAGAGCATTTGTCAGGGAAAATATATGGTTTTTCACACAGGGCTCAACAGTAGCCTATTATAACAATCAGACCACTGACTAAATGTAGAGAATGTAAAATCTGAAACGTGTTTCTAAAGGTACTGTTGAATGGGAAATTTGGGACTTGAAGTTTAGGACCTAAATAGTTTTTTAACTGAGCACTGTATTCTTCTGTCACTGGAATAAACAACTGATGTTTTGAAAATTGCTTGTCTCTAAAGTAGGGAAACAGGGCTTCTGGTCTATACAATGCTTACCAGAATCACAGACATGATTAATACTGGGTATGCGTAGTGCATAGTGATGCAAAGTGATGAATTTTTTGAGAAAAATTCTCATTCACTGACCATTTTCATAATAAGCCTATAAGTATCTCCAGACAGAAGCAGATGGCATTGAATTTAGTGCATGGTTCTAACTAAATATACTTAAATGTAGGCATATACAAATACCATTCACATTGCCTTTTTCACTTCACTTCTTGTTAACTATATTGTCTTCTAAATCAATAAAAGTGCAATGGTGGGGAAAAGTATCTAAAAATCTAAGAAACATAATACTAATCTAGGAGACAAAAAGATACAAAAGTGGTTAAGATAGATGACAATTAAGAAAGTAAAAAGGTGGATATTTCCAGTGTCCAAATGTATGAGGCACGTAGTAGAAATGAAAAAAAAAAATCTCAGAAAAAGTATAAGAATATAAGAAGCAAAAGCAGAGTGGTGAGTGGGGCATTCTGTGAAGACCCATACTCTTAACATATGCTGAACTAAGGATCAAATTACATGATCTTTTGCAATAAGGATAAAAGACCCTTAGATTCCACATGGACAGATTATATGAGCAAAGTAGCTAAATTAATGAACTGAGGAAAAGCAGGTTGATTACTCTATGGCTGTTATGACTGTGGTGAGGATTTGATAACAAGCCAAGAAAAGCAACCATAATAGGGAGCTCCTATTAAGCTTTCTAGCTGAGAAATGATGTTGAGGTGTAATTTTAATTAGGACTGTGAGTGAAAGACAGCAGAAGGTAGCTTTCACATCTGAGAACTGATGAGTAGAAAACATTTTCCACCTGTTTGAATAGTCATTGGACTGTTATTCTAAACCTTCTTACTCAAGGAAACAACAATATGTGAAAAGCAACTGAGCAAGAAGAATTTTATTTTTTTTTACTGGCCAGAGAAATCTAACTTATCTAAGTTTAAAGTTTGAAAGAATATTCCCAGAGGAGATGCCTTAGTTCTATAAATACTTAGATATAATTTTACTGGAAGCTTAGAAATCTAAATAACTTTTTAAAAAGTGGAGATTTCTTAGAGATTGGTATGTGAGTGCCAAGCCTTCCATTTACCCCTTGGTCATATTAAATTATTACTTCTGTGAACTTTTTGTATAGTGCAGTCTTGTATGCAGTACATAGTGCCATCCTATATGTTAACCACTAAGATTTAGTTACATTAATTTAACTTCTTTCAACTAAGTAGCCCTAATATAAATCTTTTCGACATCTTGCTTACCTTTAGCTGCTGAGATATTCTGCAAAGCCTTATCACTGCTGTCTTTGTACTCTTGTGCTTAGGAAGGCTGCAGCAACATCAACATCAAGTAGCTAGGAAAACATCTGCATGTGCATTACATTTACTTCTTCAGGTTCAGCTCAGCTAATGATCTGGCTGCTTCCCTGTAAATCAAGTACACTAAAAACAGTTAATGCTTTCATCAGGTGAACAGTGCTCTGGAGTCTCTTTGAAGGTGAGGCCACATTCACTGCAGTGGCTGAATGTTGCCCATATAAACACCGCATCTCAAAGATGTTGTTCTGTTTTTCAGACAGGCTTACTGTTGTTGGGAGGAAGCATGCCAGTGTGCCAGGTATCAGAAGCCAGACCAATTTACTTTGAATTTGTGGAAGGGAGGGAAGAAAGAAAACACTCAACAAAAATCCCATGAGTGGTTTTGGAGACCTTAACAAAACAGAAAGCATGAAAAACTGAGATTACATTTGGGATTTATCACCATGTTTTGATAAACCTTTGGGTTTAGCCAGTACTCTGCCGGGCTTTGAGAATTCAGTGAAATTACAGCACAAATACTCTCAACAAAGTTCGTTGGATCAGCTTTACACTTGAGTGTTTTTGGCTGATTAGTTACATTGATGAGTGAGGAGTTCAGAGAGAGGTGACTTTTTCTTCTTAAGAAAGCATGAAATGTATTTCTATGAAGTGTGACACTAATTAGAAGAATAGGAATTAAATTTTTTCAATCTTAAATTAAAAGTAAATTTGCATCTTCTTATTAAGTAATAGATCCAATTTACTTAATATCAAATTTATGTGGTGATGTATTGTCAGTAAAGGAGAGGACCATAAAAAAGATGTTTTTAAGATTACTTAGTCTCATGTGACTAGTCCAGGGCCTTTCACAGTGCATGAGGTGGCTAAGCATGGGAATCCACCTTAGTTATACTCTTGGTAGTCAGGAAGAGTCCTAGTTAATAAACTTTAGAGTAATCCTGCTATTACTGGATATTTAATTATTTTTGCAAAAATAGGACAGCTTTGACTTGAGAGCTGCTAACAGCTATATCCCCAGAATATTCTGTGTTGTGTCAGACCCTGCCTGAATGTCTAATGCATTCATGGGAAGACCTGACCACCTTTCCCCCTGGTCACGCTGTGACCATTTCAACGTATGTTCCAGGTCACAGTCCCTATCCTGTAAGACCGTATTCCTTCTTTACTACTGCTGCATGTTTCTACTTGGCTATGTTTTAGAACATGCAGTTCCCATAAAGTAAGTTAAGAAAACAATGAAGATTATTCTGTGTAAGCAGTCTGTTATCTTTGCACTTAGCAATATTTAGTCTTTGTATCTTTATTTCTTGAACTTTACCTGTCATAATTTTGTCTTTCATTCAGATAAATCATGAAAGCTATTTAACAGTATTTTACAAGGATCTATCCCCATTCAGAACCTTCTTAGAAATATCTGCACTGAAGGATGAGTACCATCTGAGAACAATTAGATATGTGTATTTTAACTGATTTTATATGCACATTGCTGATTATAAATTTCTCTTAGGAGATTTAAACATTGTATCAAACTAGGAGTCTTCCACAGTATGTAGGTGTAGTTCTGTCTTATGTAGAGTTATAGTAATGGCATTAACTGTGCTATTTTCTTTTATACTTTTTACCTATATGGCTCCTATCATATGTTAAAATGCACTTTTGAGAATGTCACATGTATTAAGCATATATTTCTTTCCAGAGTTTCCATTCACAAGCAACTGGGTTTTATGCTTGCTTAGGTAAGAATGTCTGAGTGCAAAAAGAAAAAGGAAAAAAAAAAAAAAGAAGAAAAAAAAAAGAAGGAAAATAAAGAGATAAAAAGAAGATCCAACATGGTGATACAGTCATTTAAATTGCAATTTTGGTGACAAGCATGTGATACCCTTTAAATTTACCTACAGTCTTGTTAGTAATGCACATTCCTTTATGTGCTATTTTGCTTTAGTAAGTAAAAAAAAAAAAAAAAAAAAAAAGAGCACTTACAAATAAATCAGAAAGGTGCCAGTCAACCACGTATTCAGAAAGAAGTGAGAAACAGTGTATGTAAACATAAGCTCTTTATAACGCCAGATACCTCAACATCAGCTGTCTGGTGTGTTTCTGGCAAGCCAAGGGTAAGTGACAGAGTACAATGAAATGGTAAATTAGGTAAGGGGTTCCTAAGGACAGAGGATACATTTTATTTAAAGAAAGTAACATTGTATCTTATGCCAAGTTGAAGTAATTTCCTTCCGCTTTCTATACTTCCTAGGTTTCCAGATTTATAATTTTTAACAGCGTTTGCCAGAGCTCACCTGAAGAAAGCATTACTCAAAGTCTAAAGGAAATATTTTAGTTCAGAATCCAGACCCATAAAGAATAACTACTGTATGTTAAAAGGAAAAAAATCCTGTAATTTTACTAATTATGCACATAAGTCGAATAAATAGATCACTGTTGCTGTGTTGAATAGAAAATTCACACATTACTGCTTGCAGCAATGCACTGGGGCTACTTTCTCTAACACCAATCTAGTTAAGGGATTTCTCAGCGTGTAAAGTTTGTCTTTTTTTGGAAGCCAAATTATATTGTGAGGAGCAGAATATACACATGATCCCACTGACTGGGGGAACTGTTAGTTTAAGTGTCTGCTTCAGTCAAGAACTTATTCAGTCAAGCTTATTCAAGAACTCAACTATTTCTTGTAAGAATAAAGGAGCTTTAGTTTAATTGAATTTACTTAAAATGTATAATTCGGTAGTTTCATAAGGATTGTGTTGACAACATTGATATTAAATTATTTCAAGGCCAAAAGACCCAAAATTTAACCAGCAAGAGCTGGTCTTACAAGGGCATGTAGGATCACAAATTTGGTATTAAGGTACCTCTTTAAGCCACAAAACTATCATGCAGGTGCTGCTTGAGACTGTAGGATTTTGAACTTGCCTGACACTTAGCTTTCCACCAATAGAGCGTTTTCAGTGGGTAAATCTGCTGCAGAGCCCATAGGTTCTGACAGTGCTGGCGTGCATGCTAGTTACCATGCCACCTGGAAGGGATACATGCAGGGACACAGCTTGGGTGTATAAATTCTGACAAGTATTAAAACAAATGCTGGTGAGTGACTTGAGTCCTTTATTTCATAAGTGGTGATATTAACAAAGAGTGGAAACTTTTTGCAAAGCTACACTATTCAGAATTTCTCTCTCAATCAACACAAATCCACACAATGAAAATTGAACAACCCAAAAAAAGAAGGCTGAGATTTTATGAAGTCATGCATCCCTCTCAATGAAAAATGTGGAACACAAATAGAGTCTGATATTCTTAGGAGTGTGTGAGGATAATGCAACCTCTGTATGAAATAATCACAGAATAATTTTTTCCTAATACCAGAGATTTGATTGATTTATTTATTAACACAGGAAAGAAACATGACCTCTCTCTTTCCTTCTCTTACATCTTGGGTTTACTAGCCAAGAAATTCCTCAACTATTTCCTGATTTCCTGATTCATATTTACAGAAAAGCACATGTCCTCCCCTCTATCATCTCTTTTCTGAGTATGTGGTGTTATTCAAGAATATTTCACAGGAAGTTAGAAATCCAGATGAGTCACTGATTTCAACAGTGACCCATATCTGCCTGTTGCATGTGTAAGAACATTTTGTACAGATATTTTATTTGCTTTCATTAATTCTTGAGCTGCGGTTCATCCTCTTCAATACATTTTGGACTGAGCTGATGGATTTCCTGCTATCTTCGGCTGGAGCTGATGAGACACATGTCAGTGACATTGGTCACAGGCAAATCAAGTCAATTTGAAACAATTAATGCTGCTCGTGCCTGACCTCCTGAGTATTTTGAGTGGTCTATATGGCATATAAGGTCTGGAATTCATTTTATTCCACAGGAAATGTTGGAGCTTTTGGGGGGTTTTTAGGACATTTTATGGGTATTGTGTCCTGATTGTATTTTGGAAAAGGCATTGCCTTCCAACAATCGAAGATAAATGCTTGATATATTTTAGGCTGACATCTCTCAGTTCTGCATCTTTAAAAGTCTGAGACAATGAAATTTGCCCTGAGTTTGTCGGTGGGTTTTTTCTGATCTAATCATTTGCATACAAGTGATTTGTATAAATATTGACATTTGGATCAGCAAAACATGCATAATGATTTTATTTTGAAATCCTCCTAGCAATTTGCACTGATTTCTCTTCTGCATGCAGAATAGTTCACCATATTCTAAAAAGGATAATGTAATCATCAGACAAAACTTATAAGGTATGTTCAATGATGAATTAGAGAAATGAATCCATTTGCTTAATCAAATGTTAGTTTTTTTAAATAATTCCTGTACACTTATTTTGAGACAGGTAACCAAACTTTTGCTGTAACCAAGAACATTTATTGATACAAATGAATCTAAGTCTGTAGGGAGAAGTCATTGCTTTTCTTAGACTTAATAATATATCAAAAAGGTTTACTTTGAATATTTTTCCAGCCATGCCAGTTTCTTTGGAAAAAAAAAGGCATAATTTTATCTTACAAATTCTAATAAGGTAGATACAGAAATTACCAAAACCACAGATGAATGATACAAGTAATTTAAAATAAAAATTTTTAAAAATGATTCTATTAAATTATATTTTCAAATAGTAAGGGGGTTTACCTGTACATTTCCTGAAGATCCCCACCAGACAAAGACATTCTTTATTTTATTTCTTTCTAGCAGAGAACTAATGTGCATTTTAGTATTGAAATGCTTAGAAGAGAAGCTGTAGCAATGTTTCTAGGTACTTTGAAATATGTGCTAAAACTGGAGGAACCAATTTACATGCAGTCCAGCTGAAAGGATCTGTTCCCGGGTAATAAGTGATCCTACCACTTGTATCAGTGGTATATCACTGCTCACTCTTGCATTATTTTATGTATTGTATATTAGTGGTAGCACGTTTTGTATTTCGTCATGTATATTTTGGACTTTTGTATCAGACAGCTGAGCTTGATAGGCTGCACAGACTTAGTTTAAACTGCTGAGGTAACTGCTCTTTTATATAAACCATTTTATAAAATTTAATGTAGGCACGTCTGTTCTGCTTCAGTAATTCTCCTGCTACAGCTAATAAAACTAATGAATTTATGAGGTTAAAACTTTTAGAAATTATAGAGATTATATAAAAGTTTTAAATGACATGAATTGCATAAATCTCTAATAAGAGGATCCAGTGAAATCTTCTTGCTCTCATGAAATAGTCTCAGTGAAATCAGGGGAGTGGACAGCACAGAGATGGCATTTGTGAAGAGTCCTTTGTGAGCATTGCAATAAATTTGAAGCCATTTGATTTCACAGGATCTCCATGTCCTCAGTTTATGAGTTCTGTAGTGGATTTCCTAGATTTTTAAGGTTGCCCTATGAATTCTGAGATTTTTATAGTGCAAAGAGTCATTGGGGGAATGTGGAGCCTCTACCCTCAATATCATAGCTCAAAGTTAACACAGCATGGAAACAATAAAAGTTTTTAATGATACATGAGCTAAATCAAGCTCCTATGTCACTTCAGATGGCTATAATGTGGAAAGGTCTGATTTGCATTCTTGTTTCTTGTCTCAAAGGCAAAGTCAACATCTAGTGGTCAAAGACAGGCCAAATCTGAAGGTCTTGTACAGTCCATAGCTAATGTCTAACTCCTATATTTGGGGAGATGGGATCTGCAGGCAAAAATGAACTATTCACAAACTTGCCCGTTGTTGATGTTGGTCAGATAGGAGGACTGGAAAAGAATTAGAGGTTTCGATGCACCCATCTTTTAGTTTCTGCACAATACCATTGTTAAATCTACTTCAGCTTTTGCCTCTGATTCAATGACATTGGATTAGCCTCAGGATACACTGATAAGTGACATTTTTGTACTACATAGAAGAAAAACAGATTCTATTTAAAATATATTTACTTTGAAAATTAGTTACTTTAAATCTATAAAACAACCTTATTTTGCCACCAGTGAAACTAACCTTCTGGAGGGTAGGAACTTCACTTCCAGTGGCCATATTCACACTGATTTTAGAGCTTTGGAATAAGACTTCTAATCCTTATTATGTTTGCTTTGATGCCTAAGTCTTCCTTTCTACAGCATTTATTTAATTTCTGTATTTACCATGAATCAGAAACATTAATGATGAGCAGTGAAATTTTTAGTCTTCCATTTCACTTTGGTTTTGCTGAAAAAAACTAAATAATTGTGAGATCATTAAATTAAAAACATTAGAAAAAATGTGACTCTGCACTGTTCATGCAGCTCAAAAGTAAAATACTAAGTTGACTCTTTCCTTGAAAAAAAATGAGGAAGAAACATGTCTGACTACCTCTGTATTGTATGTATTGTGTGTGCACTCAAAAATGACTATATGATCTTAAAGTAATGCAGGGACTACAAAGAAGTTTGGACAAATGATAAAAAAAAACAAACTGAGGAAGTGATTTGTTTCTAGGGACTTTAGTTAAAAGGGAATTTCAGTAAAGTGGGAGGATGGGAATATAATAAATAGACAGGCTATATACACAAATACATCCCCAAATGTATGTCATTGAAGAGGAAATGATGAGATACTGAAAACTCATGTGTGTTTTTAATATTCTCCCTTTCCATTCCAGAAATTTGCTTTCTAAGAGGTATGTTTGCACACCTGTTAGGAGGAGAGAGATTAGGCTGAAAGGACACCTCTCTAACCATGACTGAGGGAATTAAAACCAGAATACGTTTTAAAAACCTTCTGAATAGATTAGCCATATGTTTTCAGTGCATTTCATTTGTTTTTACAGACAGAAAACAACTTCTTTTACAAGTAAACATTCAGCTCTGGAATTTAGAGACTGTAGATGTAGAAATATCAAGAAATGGAAAAATAGAGGATTTCGGTGAATGTGCTTGTTCACCTGGCATTTAGACTCAGTAGCCATTTTCTTCAGTCTTCCTCATCACAACAGTAGTTTTCCAAAATATCAGACACTGTCCCTGTCACATTTGGTAATGTATGTATGCATATAGGAATGGTACAGTGGGACCGTGACTCTTTCAACCTAATCTGTTATTGCTTTTAACATACTGACCCTAAACAGTATTTTGAAATGTCTTTATGCTGAAGCATAAAACATTAATCCAATTTCTCTCTCTCTCTGTTTTTTTTTTTTTTTTTTTTACTGTCTCTGTCAAGCAATAGTGTTTGGTTAATCTATTGTCAAAATATGAATAAAATCATGAACTTTGCACTAAGTCCTAGAAAAATGGAATCAGGAACAAAAATGTTCAGAATGCTACTAAAATGTGATTATCTAGGATCTCAAGAGAAGCCAAGGACCATCAGGCTGCCTTAGTTCTTATAGGAGACTTTAATCAACCTGGTGTCTGCTGGGAACTTAACACAGCAGAGAGGAGGTAATTTAGAAAAAGGAAAAACTTTTTTTACAGAGAGAGTAATGGGCTGCCCAGGGAGGTGGTGGAGTCGCCATCCCTGGGTGTGTTTAAGAGGAGGTTGGATGATGTATTGAGTTAGATGATGACATGATTTAGATGATGGGATGGTATTGGGCAATAGCTTGGTGATAGGTTAGGTAATAGGTAACAGGTTTGACTTGATGATCACTATGGTCTTTTCCAACATTGTAAATTCTGTGATTCTGTGATTCTGAGCAGTGAAGGGATGTTTTATATTCTAAATGTATTCTTATGCTCCACCTCACTTCTTTCCTTTCTGTTTCCTTTTATGTCGGCTCGTTTGATCTCACATAAAAGTTTTCTATAAGCCGTCTGGGATATGGAATGGGTCTTCCTGTGTGCTACCTCAATTAAGACGTACAGCTATATAGGAGGGGCCTGACTGTGAAGCTATCCCTTTTCAAGTCCTGAGCAGGTTCTGTTTCAGATCTAAGCTCCATGATATATGAGTCAGCTGATGGCTAAAACTGGTGGATAAAAGACATTATTTATAATGGTAATGAGAGGAAGCTCTTGAGAAAAGCAGTAAAGCAATCCTGCTGCTGCCATGTTCCTTACTTGTTGTGGGAAGAAGTAGGTCATGTAGATGTGGCTTTCATCATTGCCATAGTATGTGAAGGCACATTATCCATCAGCCTCAGTTTTGTCATCCTCAGGTCTGTCAGATTTACTGTTTTGGTTGTGAATACCAAGCAATGGTATTTGTCTTTGGGAAAGTCAGCATAGTTTTCACTGAATGTCAGAAATTCTTGCTTTCTAAAACCACTCCCAATATTAAAAACAACTACTACCTCTTGGAAACTGAACTTACCCCAGGATCATGTGGCCTCCTGTGACTTAAAGGTTTTGCTAGTCTTGGTGAAACTAAAACTGCAGTCTGAATTTAGTCTCTGGTTTTCATTTGTGTCCCTGAACCACGAGGACTTTGTTTTCTGTAAATATCAAGAAAGAATAAAACTCGAGTTTATTGCTGCAGTAGCTTAAGGACATGTGGCATCTCAGGCGTTGTGAGGCCGTGCACCATTGAATGCATTGGAATTATTCTAGGAACTGTAAATGGACTTCTTCCTAACCTTTGTTGGCAGAAATCTATTTGGGGACAAAATATTTAGCATTATTGAAATTTCAACTGTTTATCGGTCCATCAAACTGCAGGGTAATTGTCACCTATTTCCTAATGGACATAGGCATCCCTATTATTATTATGGAAGCATCTATTAAATTTAATAGTATCTGGCAGCCTCAGAAGATATGTAGGAAGAAATTATGGTAGATTTGTAACTGTAAATCCACCTTATAACTTAGCTGTTTGAAATCTGGAACTATAGTGGATTTTTTCAAATTATTTACTGTCATGATATAAGAAACTTGTAGATGTACATTTTTATATTGTTGTAGCAGGCATGTGTTTTATAAACCCTATACCCATGCCACCACAAAAGAACAGATCCAAGGGCACGTAGTTCCAGAGGGATCCAAATTGTAATAACCTTTATTGCAAATTCAACTTATATTTATACTTTTTCATAGTTTAAATTTCCACAGACAATTAATTATGTCTTGACTTCATGTGATATCCATTGTTTTCTCCAATGTCACACAGTACCTTCACAATGCTACATTATGTATGCTACATATTGTCTGTTTACAGTTTGCAATTTTCATAAAGCAAGTAATCAAATACAATTTTGGGATAATAATTAGCTTGTTTTCTAATAGTCCATTATTTATGTTTGATATTCAGACTGTTTTGATTACGTGTTCAAGAAGTTAGGCCTATTTTAGTTCCCATTTACAGATGTTAACAGGATAGTCCTGATATGATCTCTTCACCTCCTGACTCCTAGAAAAAAAACAAACAGTAAGCATTCACCTTGGGACATTTCCCCTCCAGAAAAGTAAGGCTTGTAGAATCCTTTTTTTTTTCCCCCACAGAAATTGGATACTTTATGTGTCTTGACAGGTAATTTCTGCCCTGTACCAGAATTAATTCAGATACCTTTCCTTTCTGCTTAAAAATGACCTTGTTACTGAAAAGTTTTATGTAGTTTGTAAATTTCTTCTATGAAATAAATCTGTGAAATGACCAGTCAATCATTGTATATTGCCAAAAGTCTCTCCACACTCAACACTTCATGCATACAGAGTCCTTCTGTGTTCCATAGGTGACAGTGCCTGAGGAGGTACACTAAGGGAAACAGAGGGCTCACTTCCTCATTGCTCATTGCTAACGCCTTTGGTTGCAGACACGGCAAGGTAAGATGCCTTAAAATGATGTGAGACACAATGTAGCAGTTGTGTATTTTTATGCAAGAGTGTTTATTTTTAAAGCCTGAAGGAAAGGAGGTATAGATTTCCCGTATTCCATAAATACAGCTAGGTCCCTGGCTAGTATAACCTTGTGGTTGTCCAAGAGGAAATTCCATGTAACTTTATGTGATTATTAGACCCTGTCTCTCAGCTTGTTTTCATCTTCTCCTGAAAGACTGTTAGGAGAAAAGTGAAAGGTTAAAGAGAAGTTAGGGCTCGGTCCCAGGATGTACTGAATGCTTCACATATAACTCGTTTCTCCAGAGATATTAAAGGAAAGAAAAGTTCACCTTTTCATAACAGGTGCTTTGCACCTACAGAGGTCAGCTGTGTCTGAATCACCAATGTTTCCCTCCATTCCCTATGATCTTCATGAAATGATTAAAAGAAATTCATAGATACAGTCTAATGGAGATACGCTGAGATAGAGCTGAAAGACCCTCACTGAACACTCTGGTACTAAGGGAAATGGTTTGGGTGATTCAGCATCAAGAACTCTTTCCTCTAAATAAATAGAAGCTAATATTCCAGGTTTTAAGTGTTTTGACCATCTTAACCTTGGTGCATAGTGAATGAAAAGCATCAACTCTATGTAGTATGTCCATCCTCAGCACTGCCACAGAATGACTTGGATGAACATGCTCTGAAATTTTATAGGTAGTCTGCATTCAGGTAATTGGCACACAATCTGTTTCATCCATCAGATGTTTCAATGTGTGTCTATAACAAATTTTTCGTAGCTTTTAGCATAATGCTTTTTTTCAAAATAGTAATTATATTGTGTTCTCCCTTCCAATGAAACATGCAGATTATAGAGTTGTGTTCATCTGATGAATTTGAATTTATCCAACTGTCCACTGCCAAGATCTTATTGCTGTTACTGACATTCCTGCTAATGCTATCCCTGCAATTTATTTAAACGTGGAATATTTCAGTTATGTTGACTTGACAACAAGATGGTTTTCATGGAGTGCTGAAGAACTAAAGTGTTTCTTTTTCCCTTCAGAATAATAAATTGGCATTGTAGGTGGATGTTCTGAAAGAAGACTCAAATATGTTCACTACTATCTCTAACAATTGCAGTAATTTTAGAGAGAAGAATGGGAACATCAAGAGAGCACCATCACTCTGGTTCAAGATAAAGCTTTAGGGAGTTAATCTGAAATTTAATGAGGTGAGGTAATCATACCCTCCTTTTTTTTTTCCTCCTGTATTAGGTACTGCTGTCCATTTCTTACTTTTAAATATCTTAGATCCAGTAGATAGCAGGGGAAAACATAGGAATGCTTAGTGGTAGACTTTCATTTAATCCATAAACTTCATTATACTACTGTGTTCCAAGGGAGGCAAAAATGGAGAGCAATTACCCAAATGTTTAAAAGACTAGGAAACATAGGACAGGACAACTGAACTCATTAGGTTGAGATTAACTCTCCATTTTACAAGTGAATAACTGCACATAATCAAAATAATAATCTATCACAGAACCCCTAAACAATTAATTATACTGGCTAAATATTATACCAAATGTTTTAAAAAATAAGAGAATTGATTCAGAGAGCATCTAGATTTCTCTGAGGAATTTGACTCCTATATGGTGTTTAAACATGGAAAATGTCTTTTACTTATCTGTTAGATTTTGTAACATTATCTAAAACTCCCTAATAATTTACAAAACAAACAAAACCCATGATTTTAACACAGGAAGACAAACATTGGCTCTGCTTGGAAGGCAAAAATAGTATTTACTGAAAATACATTTAAATTATATACTAAAAGAGCTGGTAGCTGGAATTGAATTTCAGAACTTATCTGTATAGAACACATTATACTTAGGCAAGTGACTTGAAATAACCATACTATGGTTACCATCAGACATTTCCATTTGCCAACAATGACCACATGAAACATATGAGATCAGAACTGGTTCCCTGCAATTAGAATGGGACTTACATTTTTGATAATTTTGTGGTAACCAATAAGAATGTTCTTTGTGTATGATTTCCACAGTACTCGGATAACCTATTGGAAAAAAAACAAAGCAAAAACAGGATCAGTGCTTAAGATTTGATTGCAATAAGAATCATCACCCCAAAAATCTAACCTGAACTGTTAGCAGATGGTTAACAAAAACACAGAGATAGAACCACTTTTTATCTTTAGATACTCACTTTAGATTTTACTTCGCAACATAGAAATGGATATATCCAAGCAACTCAAAATTAGAAGTCAAATTTTGAAAAATACTGGTGGAAAAAACACATGCCCTGTAACTCCAACAGATACTTCCAGGAGTCATATACACTGTGATAAGTCCCCTCATTAGTAAAAGTGTGTCAAGTAGGTCCAAGAAAAGAAATACTCAATACTTTCAGAGTGTGCTACTTCTAATTCACCAGCAGGGAGTGACTATCCCATTACATTTGACCACAGTTTTCAGGTGCTTTTCACAAAGATTTATGGCCTTAGTGGCTGCATTTATCATGAAAAACAGCTCTTGTCTCTGCATTTATTTCTTTGACTCAAAATATTGCTTTAGGCAGTAGGCTGCTCTTTCCAGGTTATGCTTTCATAAGGAAATGAAAAACAGCTCATGTTGTAATGAGAACAGGTTTCCGACGTTTTCATCTTCTAGTGTCCCAGAAAGAGGTACAGATGAAAAAACAGGAAAAAATGTTTAGTCCCAGGGGTGAATAAAACTTCATTCATTCTCAAGCAATTCAACAGTCCCTGTCTTCTTATCTCTCATGATTTCCCAGTGGTTTCAGATTCTAAGTTTTGTTTTGCATTAGTGCAAGCTTAAAATATACACTTTAACATATTCTCAGTACAAGTCATACCAATTATAAGGAATTATATTAATTTGTAATTTTGCTCTGAAATGAACCTAAATATCAAATAAAATGTATAAGAGAAAAAGCCATGTAATTATATGGCAAGAAATTAACACATCATATGTTAATGACACAAAACATATTTTGGGCAAAATATATTGAAACTTCATAAAACAAAAAGAAATGTATAGATAGCAAATTCCACTCTGGGTCTAAAGGACTTAATCACCACAGAATTTGATATTATAGTCCTGAATCTTCCCCTTTTTTTACATAGAAACTTCCTTCTCTTGCATAACACCCACACATATCCTTTGTATTCAGTAGGATACTGTGCTAGCTTTGCTTCTCTTGAGGCAGTGACACAATTAGATTTATAAAGTAATGCTTGTCCCAGTACATGACATTACCATGAGATGTGTTCTAAAGAGGCCACACACTTCTGCTGAGACATAATAAAGTTATGAAGCTGCACCAAGTATGTACACCCTTCCAGCACTGCGCTTTGGTTGGGAATACTAAGCCATGGTGTCAGACATTTTTAAGATCTCACTAAAAGATTTTAAAAATGAGTGTCACTTCAGGAAATATTTATGGCTGGAATAACTTTGGAAGAAGTCTGACAATTTTACTAGCTAATGTTGTGAAGTATTGGCTCTTCCTAAAGTTCAGTCACTTGGTAGTGTTTAAGAAGAGGTGAACAAGCTACACAGAGGGAGGATTAATAATCAGCTATGATTGTCTATGATTGTCATCTCCTGAAGTTGTACATCAGAATCTCTTACTCGAGATGGTTACACTATATTATAGAAGCATAAGTGAAAATGGCCTGGAAATCATAGGGGCTAAGTTTCACAATTCATATTATTTGGCAGAGTTGCTGGATACAGGACCTCCAGACAGCTTTTGTTCAGATCAATGATGGACTATAACTGCTACAAAATATCAGATTTATTTTCACCAATAGATTTATTATTCTTGCATGCTGAAGTTTTCTGTTTATCTCCCAGCAGGATAAAATACATAGGAATGAAATAACCACTCCCTTAACTCTAGTGCCAAGGAATATAATCTACACATTTGACAATGTGGCACCCTGCCTCTCTACAGGTTTGCCGAATTATTTTATTCTTTTCTTTGCTTTTACTGAATGAGTGTCACTAATTTTGCATGGCTTTCAACTAAATGTGAATGTCTCACTCATACCTGCTGCTATCCAGAATTTGTATTCCTTTTAGGAAACTCAAGACAAAAGGTAAGTCTTTGGTTTTAAATTCTTTTTTTAACCTTAAAAATCAGCTTTGGGTATGGCTAGATTTTCCTTTGGCAATTGTTAGCAGGCCATATTCCAGCATAGATTCCTTAAACACACTATATTTACATCAGACTAAGTATATTTAACAGGCCTGTGAATACATTGGAAATAGAATGAAATTAGCATCATCGGTACTATTGATGAAAGACATCATAACAATGTGATGCATAAATACACATAACAGGCTTTGCATGAAACTGTCTCCATCTCTAAAATCTGGAGAAAACACCTCTCTTCCATTTGACTTGTCTGTTCAATCTTCTGTGAATTTTAAAACAGGTACAAGAACCATTAAAAACATGATCTCACTATAATAAACATAAATAAGAATAAACAAAATGTCTTCTCTCTGAGTAACCTATAGAACAGATGTGATTAACTTTCTAGTGTAGCAGTTGTGAGTTTTGTCAAGTCAACATAACAAAAATATGAAAGAATAAAAGGTGTTCTATGTATTTCTCATCAATATTTTACTGGATTTATTTTTTTCTATGGGCTTGACATACAAATTGAACCAAAACAAAATTAACCTCCAGCAGTACTCCTCTGAATCGATCCATTGCTTGATTTCCAGTGTATATATAGTTTTCTTCTAATAAATATGAATGCAAAATACAAGCTTCTCAGTAAAACACTGCAAAGATATGAATAAAATATGAAAGCACGTTGAATTTAAAAAAGTCTGGACAGATTTGCTAAGTAAAATCTAGTTATGACATCACTGCAGTGATGGATAACAAGCTAATTATTAAATACCAAGAGATCTGTAAAGGAATCCTTATTTTCTCTTGTATTGAAAATAATTTCAGGTTATTTCTTGAATCTGAAAAGGCACACCTTGGTATTTAGCCCAGAAAGGCAGGCTGCAGAGCAAAAAGAACGTCAGGGCCTTAGTGATGATTGTCTGCAATAGGAGGCAATCCCTTTCTCCAAGCGGACCAGTGCATCAGAAATCCATACTATGGAGAGAAACTCACACGTATATCAGCCATTTCTGTACTGTTCTTGCTATAAACAGAAACTAAGACCCTAAGTTTCCACTTCAGCCTCTCTAAAGCAGAATAATATGCATCCTTTTTGGCTACACATTTTAGATATCTGCTCTCCAGCAGAGTTCCCACTAAAATTGTGTTGGAGCATGATGATCATCTGACAAGTTGTATTTTGTAGTCTTTGCATGTTGTTGATGTCTAACACAATTGCTTTTCCAACCAGTCATCTTCCATAAAATTTTCAAATACATTTTGCGAAGACCTTATAAAATTATAGTTTGCAGAGAATTCAAATACACCTTCCAAAAGTAAAAAGTGTTGCAATCAAAACTTTGAGTGAATTGTTTTATTGCCTGTTTTTCCTCTAAAACTTATTTAAAACTTTACTACCAATGTTTGGTCAGAAAAAAAACCTGATTGCAAAACTATCTTTTCATTTTCAAGGAAGTCTGGTTTTAAATTAAAGTGATAAACATACATCTGGACCTTCACTTATGAGTAATTTCATGTGACCAGAATGACTGCTGCCTTGAAAGCCAGTCTGAGAAACACATTTTGTCAAAACCTGTGGTTTGTCTCATGTAGAATACATTACCTTCTTGTTTGAAACGCACATTTTGAGTCTTTCTTTCTATTCATGAATATTTTTTTACACATTTTAAATCATTATAGTTCACTTGGTGTGAAGCTAAACTGTAGTCCTTTGGCTGTGGACTTGCAATACTACAGTGTGTAATCTAACAAATGTAGTAGGAGTTATGTCCCACTTTTTGCTGTTCAAGGAAAATTTCTAGATTCAGTCATCCTTTCTTTACCTTCCAGCTCATTATCATCAGGCACTGGAAAAGACTTCTGGCCCCTACATCTGTCTCATACAGCTACTATAGGGCACAGCAGGTTCTTTTGGATTCTCTGGGACCATTCCTGGAGAGCCAGTGGTCATATATATAAGGGGCTTTCATAATGTGGACAAAGAATTAAAAAACAAAACAAAACCAACCAAAAAAACCCAAAGAAAAATAAAAACAGAATTTACAAACCTTTCTTGGCTTTTGCTCAACTTTTTATATTCTGTTTCTCGGCTCGACAGTACCTGTAAATGGTAAAGAAAATATGCCTGGCCACTGCTTTAATCTTGCATTCTTGACCTCAAATCTGCTCTGGACTATGTGGTCCAGAGCAGATTAGCAAGGACATGTGCACTAAAGGACTAATGTACATTTTTCTAGGATTCCATCACTGGGAATTAACTGAATGCAATGCTGAAAGCAGACTTAATTAAATTAACCAGTTAGATTAATAAAAATATTTCCATGTATTGCAGCTGTAAATACCTTTTCCTTAGATAGCATGATATGACAGAGGATAGACAGTTAAGATACAAACCACAGTGCTCATTTGTTCTGTTCAGTGGTGTAAACCTTCAATTAGAGATCACTAAGTTGTTACCTTATATAGGGCATCTTTAAATACTTCAGATTTACCAGATAGTGCTGGTATATATTTATGTAAATCAAGTTTTATTAGGGAGACTTATGCACGTTATGGCAGGCATGTTGTAAGTTGATATCATAGAATTAAAAGGAAGTAAACAGTAAGTCCATGTTTCAAAGGACAATAAAAGCTTCTCATTTCAGAAGTATGGACTTCATTCTGAGAAATATTGAGGATAATCCTAACTAAAAGGCTTGATGAACAGCATAGCTAATAAAGATTTATTAGCTTGAAGTGAATTCCAAGAAGTTGAAATTATTCCTGCAGATTTTACTTTGCTCAAGTAAAAAGTCAAGAGTAATTGCAGCTTTTGTATTGATTTTTAGTTTAGAATTACCATTTTTCACTTTTCTGCAGCATCCTTTAGAGTGTAGTAAGGCAAAAAGACTTAAAGTGTGTTGTACAGGCCACCATGGTTCTCCTGGGCATCCATAAATTTTCTTTGCTCTGTATCTTAGTTAAAAAGAATTTTATTTCATTGAAGCTAAACAGAAACTGTGTTAAAACTTCTTTTGTTTAATCCAGGCACAAAAGAACTCAGAGGAACTATGTTCTTCAGAACTCAAAGTACTTTAACAGTGTCGATTGCAAATTGATACAAAACATTCCTAAGTATGTGTTTTCCTTTCTTGTTCTTACTAATTGCATTTTTTAAATGATAGTGGTAGGATTCAGTGATACATCTGCATCCCTGCACTCTGAGAGGCTGACATTTTTATAACTAATTGCCATTCAAAAATCACTTGAAAGGTTGGTTTCCTGCAAAAGACTTCATCTAAAAATAAGAATTTTACAGCAAGTAATATAATACCACCTCATAGCAATAATTTATGTTTTTAAAATACAAGACATTTCAAGCGATTGAGCATACAAGAAAATTACAATCTTTAACTATTTTAACTAGTCATTCCTTCCTGCTGTCTTTCCTTCCTTTCTCATATTTTGGAAACCAACTCACATTCTTCCTAAAAAAAAAATTACTTAAAAATTGTTCTTGGCTTGCCATTATGTGTGCAGAGGTTTTGATACTGAGAGCATGTTAATGGCCAGATTATAAACCCTTGAGAATTAAAATTCAGAAGACAAACATTAACAGACCCTTAACTGCAGTAGCACAAACCAAGATGCTATAAATTACAGGGTAGTAGTGTTAAAAGCCCTGGCTTCCTGGTGTCTGGCACCCAAAACCTTTTCATTTGCGTGTATATCAGGCTGTGGAGAGGTTGCCATTTGCCACTTGGCCAGTATTCAATTGGCAGAAGTGTTTGTTTTACAGTTCAGGCCAATCGATGGCTCAGGTCTGCAACTAAACATACCATGAGAAATATTTACCCTTCTCTGTTTTCTTCTATTTCCTTCATTCATTCACTCTTCTACCTAGGTTTTCCATGTGACATAGTACTTGCCTGGTTTTGCATCTATGTGTACTAATAATTCTGGCCCAGTATTTTAATGAGCTAATTTCCATCCTTATAAGTGCACATGCAGCCAGGATAATTTCATGTATTTCTCATGGATCATGGGCAGTACTTGTGGTATGTCTTCCTTTGCTTGAGTGCACACTGTGTTTGATGCCAGGACCAAAGGGAAATTTGAACATGGGCATCACAAAAACTTTGTAGTCACAGCCGAAATAGTCAGGAATTTATATATCATCTAATATCTACAATGTGACACAATTCTTTGTCTATATCTTGCACAACTAGTAAGAAGTTTAGCATCTCTATCTCCACATGCTGTTGCTGACTATAGGAGCAGCAAAGCTTTTGGATACAGAGAATTCAAGCACAAGGTTCTTAGTATGTTCTCTTCAAAGAAGTAAGCTGTGGCCCTCCCCTCTATGCTTAGCTCTGCCTTAGGTGAACTGTCATATATGTGAAATGATTGTCTGCATGCTGAATAGATATTAATTACATTTGGCATTGTTGTTTCCTGGTCTGACATAATTTTGTTGTTTATCACTAAGGGACACACTCACCAAATTCATTCAACTGAACTAAACAAAAAGTACGAAAGAGGAAATGCTAGGATGAGTCATAAACAATTTCTTGAACATTGCTTTTGTACCTGTTTATTCTTTCCATTGTATTTAACGTATAAAGTATTTAAAGTGGAAGAAACAGTTATGTATTAACTCTTTCTACTGAAGAAAAACATCTCAACTCTTGTAATTTCTAGAGTGCTGAAATTTTTTCCCTCAAGAAATACCTTGCATCCACTGAGCTGAAACTGACAGGTGTCACTCAGCCTTCTTAGACCTGGTTGAGAACGTTCTACCAGACAGAGAACTTTTGTAAGGTTAGATTTTTCTGCACATATTGTTTGGTACTGATGCTTTAATAGTTTAAGCAAATCCCCAGGATCAAGTGTTAAAAAAACGATGCCATGATGTGTCAGTAGCTCCTTCCTTGCCACTGCTATTTATTACTCTGTTGGTTGCATGGGTCTGACCCTGAAATCATTCATAAGTAATAACTGAGTATGGCAAATCCAAAATGAAGTCTTCTTTGGAGACTTCCAAAAAGGTAAAGGGACAATCACTTTTTTTACTCTGCCAATGACCATAGACCTTTGCCCACTGTTTTTTATTTGCAAATATGCTGGACAAAATAAACTGGACTATGGGGAGAAAATATGTGCTTTGTAAGAGATTAGTATTTGTTGTTTCACTGCAATAAGTATAATAAATTAATTATAATAATTTAATAATAAATTATTAAATTGCTTAGGGCCAGACTAGCTCTCAGTGAAACCTAAGTTTCACTAGATCAGGCCTCCCTATGCTTCCTAGGCTTTACATGTAACCATACAACTGCACCTTGACCCTATGGGAGGACAAAAACATTTCCACAGAAATAACACAGAACACGGTTAGACAAACCCAATGAATATGCTGCAAGACTTCTTTGCAGAATCCTGAGTTAATTTTAGGGGGATCTGTAAGTACTAACATTGTTAACAAACCTGAAAAGTCAAGAATACTAACCTCTGAGTCCTTCTGTGTTTAATTCTTGAATACATCTCTGACAAATCATGTTATGTGCTCCCAAAGGTTGAGAGATTATTTGTTTGCAGTCCGCTGTTTGCATTCATATAATCTTCCTCCTCCTAATGTCTTATTTACACATTTATAAACCATTTTGTTGACCTGAATGTAATTACCTGTGGTGGCAGCAGTGCTTTAAACAAGGGTGCACTGAAATTGATTAAAAAGTCAGTTTCTCTAAGGGCAACAAGTTGCACAGGAGAGGAAGACTGAAGAATTGAGGGCAGTAACTTCTTATACTGCTCTAATGTCATCCTCTGGAGCACATCTGTCATCTATCCACATAAACAGTAGTCTGGTAAAAAGCCCTGTCTAAGAATAGCCTATGCCCTTAATTCAGGGGCTAGTAAAGGCCACAGAGAATTAAGTGTGACAAGTACTTCCACTCTACACAGTCCCATGAGAAGCTGTAAAAGTAACAGGTCAGATCTAATTCCTCACTCCAACACATAATATATTGCCCCTTATTGTTTTGGTTGTATTAGTTTGTTTGTTTGTTTTGGTCTGTTTTGTTTTCAAAATTAGTGAGATGTGGAACTAAATTGTTGTCATTCATTAGGAAAAACTTTTAGCTAAAACTGTATGAGAATAATGTGGGAACATACAGTACAGCCTTACATGTAAGTAATATCAGTTATTGTTCTGTTCATTGTTTGTAGTGTGTGTCATTCTCAGCATATGGACATAATATGTGCTAAACAGGCAAGGGGAAAAAAACATCTAATAATGACCCTTGTACCTGATATATTCATGTGTATAATCACAGGGCAAGTAACTGGTGCTATGTGATCAAGTAAAGAAAAACAAATTTAGACTGCATGTAAGGAAAACAGACAAATCAGACTGCTCAAATTACCGAGGTATTACTTTGCTCTCTACTGATGGTAAAATTCTTGCAAGCATACTTTTGAATGGACTAGTACTAGCTATCTCAGAAGAACTTCTACCTGAAAGCCGATGTGGTTTCAGACCTAATAGGAGTACCACAGAATGGTATTTTTTGTCAGACAACTGCAAGAGAATTGTAGGGAACAGAACAAAGGACTCTACGTAACTTTTGTTGACCTCACCAAAGCATTTGACACTGTGAGCAGAAAAGGCCTGTGGCAGATATTAGGATGATTAGGTTGTCCTCCCAAATTCCTCAAAATGATTATCCTTTTATATGAGGATCAGCAGGGCCAGGTCAGATATGGTGATGCACTCTCTGAGCCCTTCCCAATAGCTAATGGTGTGAAACAAGGTTGCATTCTTGCACCAACTCTATTCACAATTTTCTCCAGCACGATGCTCCAAAGGGCCACGACAGACCTTGATGAAGATAACGGCATTTACATCCGATATCGTACTGATGGGAGCCTATTCAACCTAAGGAGACTGAAGGCCCACACACAAGACCCTAAATCATCTTGTCCGTGATCTGCTTTTTGTTGATGATGCTGCCCTTGTTGCTCACATAAAAGCAGCTCTGTGGTGCTTAACATCTTACTTTGCAGAGGCTGCTGAGCTTTTTGGGCTGGAAGTCAGCTTGAAGACAGAAATTCTTTACAAACCTGCACCCTGGGAAGTCTTCCATCATCCCCACATCACCATAGGCAAGTGAGAGCTTAAGTCAGTCCAGCAGTTNGTGACTAATGTCACTGTCCTTGAACAGGCAGGGGTCACCAGTATTGAGGCCATGCTGCTGAGGACGCAGCTGCGCTGGGCAGGGCACATCTCCAGGATGGAGGATCACCGCCTCCCTAAGATTGTGCTCTATGGTGAACTTGTCACTGGCTGCTGCAAGAGAGGAGCCCCAAAGAGGAGATACAAGGACTCCCTGAAACAATACCTCAATTTTTGCCATATTGACTGCCATCAGTGGTCCACTCTGGCCTCCAATCGAAAGACATGGAGACACACCATCCATAAGGCTGCTGCCTCCTCTGAGAATGCACGTAGAATCAGTCTCAAGGAGAAAAGACAATGCAGAAAGAACCGTGCCTTGTCAATACCGCCTAAGGAGACTTTCTGCTGTGCCTTTTGCAACTGGACTTGCGTGTCCCACATCGGCCTTTTTAGCCATTAGTGTGCTTGCAGCAAGCATGGGTAGAGATCTTCCCATATCTTCATTGGTGAAGACTACCCATGATGGTTATGATGATATTAGACTCTGGAATATCTTCCCAAGGAGAAAATGGGAAGCTTATTGTCTAAGTCATTTTAAAAAACCTTCAATAAATCTCTAAAAAATATATTGTAGAAACAATATCATTTTGGCAGAAGGTGAAGCATGTTGCTTAACACCTCTCTCACTTCTCAAATATCTATGTTTTTGTAATTTTGAGGCAGATTATAAACCTGACATTTTATATGCTCAGTCACAAAGACCTGTAAATTTGATCTCAGTCTGATTCCAGTTTAGAACTGGATTCCAAAATTAGGAAGCCCAGCTATAAAACCAGATGTACTTTTTATAGGAAAGGTTATGTCTTAATTTGAAAAAATGGAATGGATCCTTCTCTGTTTTAGGCACATTTTGCAAACTTCTAAGAACCTGAACTGAGTCAAAAGTGGGTTGGGGATGAAGTTGGAATTTTATGACTTTAGGTGAAAATTTGCAAAACTCAAATGAAATCTGATTTAACAGTACTGGCTGGATTCCAATTTTTAGCCTTTGATTTTGCTAAAAGTCAAGCTAAAGGGATAAAAATATATATGGACCAAATCTAGAACATACACAAAAAGTGGTGAAAAACAAATATATTACATTTGTTCAGATGCATCCAATACTTGTATATGAACAGTACTACAGCTTCTTCTTACCAGTAATTACACATAAAGTGGTAAGAAAAACTTCAGAGAAACAAAATGTAAGCAAAATTCAAACACAGTTCATAAAAGGCCCTAAAAATTTGGTTACTTTTGTTCTCTACAGAATTTTTATTTATCTCCGTTTTATTGGGGGGGGGCGGGCGGAGAGGGGCGTGCTGCTGATATCAGTGACAAAAAACCCCTGAAATTGACTGAAGTAACTGTCACTGGTTGAAACTTACATTTCAGAAATATGAGAAATTATTATTTCCATCAAATTTCCACACATATTTTAGAAAACGAAAGTTATCCAGTGCTTTATTATTGTTACAGGATTACAAATCATTCTGGAAACTTCAGCAGGGAGGTAAAAATATGACTTCTTTCTGAGATTTACAGTCTAATTTAGCTATTACTTGAAGAAAAAATCAACAGAAAAACAAGGCTTGGGATAGACAAAATATAAGGAAAAACCTGTTTCTGTCATTTCTTGTGACAAATTTGGAATGTTTTCTTTTTAGTTCTACAGGCATTATGTAGCCATAATTATAGAGGTGGGGGTTTTTTGGTTTTGTTTTTATTTTGTTTTGTTTTGTTTTTTCATTATTGCTTAGCTAAAACTGTAGAAAAGGCCAGATAAAATCCATGGAAATGTTTTGGTTTTTCTTTAAAGAGATGCAGAAGATCTTTCCCCCTCTAAATTTGCAAATAAACCTTATGTTGTAGTTTAAGTTGACTTTTTTCACATTTTTATGAAGGGCTACCTGTTTTGGGAACAAAAAAATTTGAAAATTATTGACTATTCTCCAAAATTCTTTTGAACTTTTCTATTTTGATACTGAAGCTCTCATTAAGTACTGGTGATAACATCTGCAATAGAGCACAGGTTCATTTAAAGTTACAAAACACTTACTTTGTTTTTCCATTTCTTCTTCCTTTTCATCAAGGTATATAAAATTAAATCAGGGTAATTTGATGACTACAGTTTTCTATAAAGCTGAAACATTTCACTATGAAACAAAACCCAAGAAAACCATTTTACAATAATGACATCAACACACTAAAACAGTAGAGTTTATCTAGGGAATAAAAGAACAAAATTTGTAATAAGAATACTATTGTGATCCTCATTTAAAATTTACACTTGGGAATATTCAGCACCATCTCAAAATAGAAGTGTTAACTTGTATTTCATGTTGTTTACAATTCCTCACTAACAGAGGGTAAAATTTCAGGAAATCTCAGGTTAAGACATTGATTCCTTTCTGATCCATTCTATTTCTGCCACTCACAAATTACTCAAGAGTAAAATTTATTAAAAGTAAAAATGACTAAAAAAATTACAGAAATAACTTCATCTCTGAACAGAAGGCAGGAACATACACAGCCAAGGACAGAACATTACTGGTATAAGATTGAAAACAAATGCTTTCAGCAACTTGTCCTGGGCAGGGCTGTCTTTTCTCCACAGATTTCTTTAATTTCCCCTTTGCTATTGGGCCTCTTTTTGCTGTCCAACATCTTACCTAATAATGAGAAAACAAATACCAACTCTTAAAAATATGATCACATGCACCCTCATGGCTGTGTATGAATTTATAAAACCAAACTCAGTCTTTCTCATGCATGCAAATAAATAACTGATTTCCTGATATCAATTAATCTAGGAAACTGTGGCTTGGTTATGCCAGCTGGTCTTGTAGTAACAATTACTGAAGTAGAAAATAACTTGACTTTCAATCTGTGATTTTAGATTTTTAGAAATAGTAATAATAAAAAAGTCACTGTTTCTGATATGGAAGACCGTAAACAAAGACTGAGCGAAGTATGTAACTTTTTTCTATTTAAATATTAAAAAATATCTGTTGATATGTGTGAATAGGACTGGTAATACAAAAGTCTCCTTTGGATTTGGGTTGGGATGTTCCTGTTGTGGAATTAGAGCAGACCAAGAAAATGTGCATTAAACAGCATGGGAGTTCACCAGGCAGTAAAACTGTACTTCCAGCAACTTGAAAATAATTTCTATTGTATGTGGTTTGTCATCTCCCTTTCAGATCTCAGCAGGAATAGTTCAAGAAAAGCATTGCTAATGTTAATTGCGTTGTTTCGCTTTCAATGAGAATCAGGTCTAATGGAAGCCTAACCTAAAATGTCTGAAGAAAAAAAAACCTGCATTCCGAGAATATGAACATAAGTGCTATTGGGGAAATTTTCAGAGTCTATTTATCAAAAGCTTAAGCACATATATGCTTCATCTGTGATCCCTACTGAACATATTCTGATGGCATATTGGTTTTTTATAATTGTGATAATCCCCATTTTTTACTTTGTGGTTTTTATAAGGGAAGAAGATCCTCTGTCACAAACAATTTACAATTCCAACAAGAACTAATGCCATCCAGTTTATTTTATACCAGCTGGATAGGCCATTCTGGGAGGTTGTTCAGACAGCAATGCATTTTTCTTTAATCACAGGATGTAAGCACCTGGCTAACTCTGCAACTCAAAGTTAGCCGTGTCTTTAGGTATTCTGCTGAATAATAGGACTTAAATACTTTAATGAAGCAGACCTTCAGATTGAATAGAAGATGAATTATTTGTGCTAATAGCTCATGGTCCTTGTAAAAAACAACTAAAGGAGGATTCTGATTTTGGAGAAAATGATGGCTCAGACTCTGGATTTTGAAATGAAAATTAAAGTACTTTGACAGCTTTGTGGAGTTCTCTGAAATTTAGGTTTTAAAGCAAGATATTTGCATTTAAAAATATGCTTTATTTAGATATTTAAAATAAACCCTAAATCTCCCAAGAGGTTAGTCAGCATATAGAAATGATATTTGAAATACATACATATTTATAGGAATGACTTACATTTGAAAGGAGAGAAGGCATTAGGAATAATAGACTCTTGCTGCCAAAAGCTAAGTCTGTTACAGCCATCATTTGGTCCACCAGAAATGCCCTACTGCAAATAGGGCTACTTTGTGTCTGTGGAAAAGGAAGTGGACGTTGTGAAAAATCAGGAAATACTCAACAGCCTCTTCTCTGTATACTGTTGCCTGAAAAAGGGAAATACCCAATTTGCATTTGCAACAAAGTGGCTTTGAAGGAAAGTTACATAACCTATACCAAACACAGCACAAAAAAGGGACATATGAAAGATCATTTCTAAGATGTTATTCATAAATGATCAGGCAGATTGACAGATGAAGTAACTGCTTTGCAATTTTGAGTATCTTACTAGAACTTTGATCAGATAAATGTTGGGTGAAAATAGCAAGTGGATCTGTTCAGTGAGTGGCCAATATATGAAGAATGACAACTATTTGTGTGTTGTAACCAGAAGCTCTCTCAGACAGATCGAGTTCCTGCTTTGCTTTAATACAAAATGAACAGAAGATTTTACACTCAAGCGGGAAGACCTGAGATGATAAGTGCATACAGATAGACGGTAAACAAAAATAAGATGTCATTAAATATGGTAGTCAGAACTGTTGAACATCTCTGAAATTTTTGATAGAAATTTAGGATATAGAGTGTCATTATAATTATTCTATGAAACATAGAATGGAAATATGTTGTTATTTCTAGTCACTAGAGGAGTGCACGTCTGAAGACATGACCTTGCTACCTGAACAAATTCTGGTCAAGACATTCTTGAATGTGTTTTTGGCTTAATGTAGCTAAAACAGTTTCTGAACTATAAGTAATTAGAGGAACATCCATTTTCTGAATGAAAGTGGAATGAGAGGACATTAGGTGTTTCAATCCCTTCCGTGGTGGTCTGTGTGTCCTTCAAACAGTAATTGGCACTAGGGAATCGCTTTTCAAACCTTACCTTTTCAGACATATTTGTCATGCCAATGTTATAAACCGTGTAGAATTTGTCAAGACGGGAAAAAACAGGCTTATGATATAGTTGCTATGTTATAACACCGAGTTTCTAAAACGTAACAGTATGGGTTTTTTCTGTGGTGCAGCTAGCCAAGCATCTCACTGCCAGGTTTCCATGATCTCCTAGGGTAAAACAGTCCTCAATACTGTAACTAAAGAAGCCATAGAACACAGAGGGAGGGTAGACCTACAAAATTCACCTGTGGAGGAAAATGGTGAAGCTTCTGTGCACTCCTGCTCATGGAGCAGAACTACTAAACTGGCTCTTTGTTTGGTTTTGACACAGTGCCTACTAGGATAGCAGTACAGCCTTAAGGAATGTTTTTGCTATCATATGAATAAAAGCATCCAACTAAAAATACAATGAATGCATGCAATTGATACATAATACACACATTTGTATATATATGAGGGTATATCTTATTTTTGTAACCAGTTCACAGGCATGAATGCATACATGTGTTCAAGCATATGAGAAATTTTAATTTCTGGTTTATGAAAAAGCCACTGTGGGAGAATTTTACTAGCAGATACTAAAATGTGAGCCTCTCAGATGCCTCGTACAAGTGTTCCATTCAGAATATAGGAATCCAACATAGCTCTTCACCACATACCCATGTAAATATATTGAGCTTTCTAAGAGAATATTTTTTTTTTTTGAATTTGAAAATTAATTTTATAATGAGGAGTAAAACCTTGAAGTTACATCAAAAATTAATTGAGACTACTGCATGAGAAGTCTGAGTATAACCAATCTACACAGAAAATAGACATATTCATCTATGAATCACTTCGACCAAAAAGCTACTTTGAACAGTACAGATAAAAAATCATAGAAGAAGAAGGGAGCGAGAGCTGCTATTAAACTTATAATTTAGCAGTCAGGCACTGCAAGAAAGATGAGAGTGTCATCAGTGACCAGATTCGAGGGAATGGCCTGAAGCCATGTCAGGGGAGGTTTAAGGGGATATTAGATAAAGGTTCTTCAGATCCAGAGTGGTTGGGCACTGAAACAGTTTCCCTGGGGAAGTGGTCTCAGCAGCAAGCCTGACAGATTTCAAGAAGTGTTTGGAGGACGCTCTCAGACACATGGTGTGACTCTTGGGGATGGTCCTTTACAGTTGGACTCAATGATCCTTGTGGGTCCTTTGCAACTCAGCATATTCTGTGATTCTGTGATCACACTTTGCATATATATATATTTGCAGTGTAGCTTAATGGAAGAACAGTTCTGACCATACCAATTGATGGGCAACTCCTCCTTCTTACCTTGTTTTTTTTTTTTTCCATTGCTACACAATGCACTGTCTTATGACTCAGATTTTTGTATGTTTATATTTTGCAGTTACAAAATATGGAATTCCATCTGTTATTATGTTCCTGTAATAGTTTTCTTAGAAATTGTAATATTCTGGCCCAAGAACATTTCGCTTTTCTTAAATTTTATACCAAGTGAATTATAAGGGGTGGGGTGGGGTGGGGTGGGGAAGGGGGGCGGTTAGTCTAGATATATTGCCCACAATTGGGAAATATTCTTGAAATTTGAATGAGTGAAGTCAAAAATAATCTTACTTCTCTAGTACATCAGTCTACATCTATTCACGAGATAGGAAGGGCTGATTCAAGATGAGAAACCCTTGTATTGAAAATACAGTGAATAAATAGGAGGAAACTGAAGGTAAGTCTGAGAGTGTGAGATCATGCTCCAAGAGTAGGTCATTTTCAATAATGGAGAAGAGGCACCCTAAAAAGCATGGCTGCCAAAGGAAGAAATTCTCACAAATATGTGAGACCCAAACCACTGCCATCTATAGCTGAAAAAAGTGGGTAGGCTTTTGGGTCCTTCCTGTCATAGAAGCAAGAAGTCCTCTTGTAGATACGGCCCAGTGAAATAGAAGAGATGGAAAACTGACAATCCATTTGTAGGTATGGCCTAGTGAAACACAGGAGATGGAAAATTGACAGTCCAATTGTAGATACGGCCCAGTGAGACAGAGGAGATGGAAAATTGACAATCTGTCCCTTGTGGCTTCAAAGGAATCCAAGGAATGTTTAGTAAGAGCACAGTGTTCAGTCTTTGTTTGCCTTAAAAATTACAGTTTTGGTCATTGCATTTAGCCCATCTAAATTACTTACATGTTTTCAATTGGCAACTATTATTTTACACTTCCTTTTTAATTTAACTACAGAATTTCTCTGTAGGGGAACACCTATTTGGAAGGGCCTTTGTGGACCAGAAGTGGCACTATTTCAGATGAAGATGAATTGCATCACTTCAGAATTCACTCCTTTGAAAATTACAGCCCCACATAGTTATAGTAATATTAAAACAATCAATCTAAAACTATTATTGACTGCATTTTGAGTGCTCAAAAAAAGGCACAGATTCATCTGTCTTTTTATTATCTAGCAACTTCTGAGGAACATATTGCATATATGACTCCAATATTCAGTTGTTTTTTTTCATTAAGTTAATTGCCGTTCCCATCTGTGGATCACATACCTCAGAATTTTGTTGTGGTTTTATTTCCTTCCTTCGACCATTCATTTTCAGAGTCACATTTCCAGCTATTTCCATGGTTACCACACCTCAGGTATTAATACTAAACTTCTCAATATGAATTTGACAGAACTGTATTTTTAATTTGTTATGTGTAATCTGGAAAATGTATGCATTTTTGAAGTCTACTAGCAGCACTGACAAAATCCTTTTTTGAATCTCAAGTTGAGATTATTCTACTAGGGATGAACAGATGGTTTTAAAGGAATTTAGGACCACACAAAATTATTGTCTGCTACCCTGCTACACTAATATCATGCATTTGAAAGTGGACACTGAAACAGCTAGAAACATTTTCTGTAGCATCATACTGAAAGCTCCATTGATGGCTGTCAGAGTGGAGGATCTAGGCTCTCTATATAGAACTCCACCACTGAAATAATGAGTGCTTGATTGAAGCACTAGGCTATCATTATATTTGTACAGTAGCACTTGAGGCATGAATTTTACAGGTGTTTATTGGAAGCTGAAATGTCTTTAGGTTCATCAATTTTTAATTCTTTTCCATGTTTTGCAAAGAAACTTCTGAAGTCCTGCCTGTCCACTAGGTTGTGTCATGGACCCATCTGTGTCTCCAGCTTTCTGTCCCATTCTCACATTTTTGTCACAGAGACTCAGCTTTTTCTTCATGTTTATTCTTCCCACCTTCGTCCTTCACAATTTCTATGTGTCCTTTCCATATCAAGTCTCCCCTCCGTGGCCAGCTCGTACTTATTCCCACCATGGCCTGTGTGTACAGACAGAGCTGCCTTCCTTGTTACTGTCCTTGTCAGGCCCGGACCTGGCGAGGCCATTACGCCCCTGACCACCCCCCGGGCTCACCCCACGCTGCCCATCAGCCTCTGGACCCTGCTGCACTGATGGCTTCAGCTCCCCGCATCCCCGTCCCGATGGCCGTGGGCCCTGGGCTGGGCCTTCCCGGCGCCACACACCCTGGCCTGGCCCCAGCGAGGTGCCCGGTGCCAGGGCCGAGACCACCCCGCTCCCAGCCCGCTGTGAGTCCTTCCACGGGGAGCCCTCGCACTTCCAGCTCTTGGCCCCATGCAGCTTCTAGGGCACATTCCATCCCAGCAGCACTGATAGTATCCATAGGAGCTGGAAGCCCCAGTGAAAAGACTAAACACTTTCTCAGCCCAGGGCCGCATTCATTGTAGGCAGAGCTTTTAGGCAACCAGCAAACATCTACTTCAGTTTCATGTACTGATTGTGCCCTCTGAAATTTTTGTCATTTGAACAAGGTATTGTGAATTTTCCACAGAGTAAGGAATGGGACATCCTGCAACAAAGCACGAGAACCTTTACAGCATCTTAAAGAGCAAAGGAATTTATCACTCTGGACACGAAAAGCTTTTTTAATTTTCTCCCCTCACTTGTCCTCAGAAATATCTGAGCTGTTTTGACTGAAAATTCCCCAAATAGCTCAAATAGCAGATAACTGCATGGAAGGTTTGTAACTAAAATTAGAAAAAATTCTGAACTGGAAGTTAGAATTTGGCAAATTTATAACAAGTTACAACCAACTGGAAAGGATCAAAGCAACTTGAAGAATATAGGTGGTGCTCCCTGCCACACCTATAATTCATGCAGTTTATTTTTCTTAAGCTAAATTCATCCATTGACAAATTTATGAGCTGCTGAGTGTTGTGTTGTGTCTGGGCTTCAGAGTACTTTGGATTAATACAGGAAAGCCTCTTTTACACTGAGCATGAGACTTGTTTGAAACGCAGGCTGTAACACATTTTCCAAAAATCATTTAAAACAATATATCCCTATAAACCCTAGCTGACGATACTTGGACTTGCTTGACTTTGTTTTATAAAAACGGTGTCAAATAGTTTGCTAGCGTAACTTTATAGCATGTATGATGTTCAGAGGTAAAGAAAATTAGTTTGTTGGTTTCTTTTAAATCGTAATTTTTTTTCTCCATTGGAAAAAAAACCCCACAAACCAGAGGGTCGAAGCCCAAACTTTCAGATTTTCTGAGAATTACTTATGCTCTGATGATTCACTGAAATCATAGAAACAGAAGTATGGAAATGAATGCCTACAGTCTCATTTTCTTTTGTTATCCCTTGGTAGCATGGCTGCATTCTTCTCTTTCTTCTTTACCCCATGGATCCTTCTCCCCTGAAATGACTCTTGTACAACTCTCTTTTCTTCTAATTAGGATAGCTTGAATTTTGCTAGACTCATAGTCATATCTTCCGTGAATAAGGCAGAAGATTCTAAATCTTCTACCAATTAGTCCAAATGAATAGTGCCCACACTTGCTGAAGGGAAGTATGCATGTACAGGTTCATCAGTTATTTTAGGCAGAAGGCCACATATCTGTTTAAAACTGACATATTCATCATATTCTACCTCTACCTGCCTCAAACTCCTTCAAAAGCTGAATGTAGCCCAAATAGTTTTTTTTCAGATAGACTGCCTGTTGCAGTCTGGTACAGGGCCACAAATGCAAAGAGATATTCTCTTTTACTATATGGAAAAATGTCCATATACAGATGTTTTTTAGGTATAGGTGATAGATCAGTACTTTTGTTGGTCTGATTTCTTTGGCAAATCTTGTCTGCAAACAATAAACCCAAACTGCATTTTCCCAGTTGACTAAATTCACTCTGTTTTCAAAAGCACTCTTACTTGGTTAATGGTGTCCAGAATGTGGCTGATTTTGTCTAAAGGACTGAGAGCTGTAAACAGTGAAAGGTAAGACTTCTGAAGTAAAAAGCTAATGAAAGCAATGTGAGAGGGTGTTATGGCCTTCCACAAACACTGAGCAACTGAAGAGGCAATGGAAGGGATTAGTTGTGCAGCAGAGCAGTTTTGCCTGAGGTATGCCAGATGTCTGAACTGCAGTGGAGGACAAAGAACAACATTCAGAATTCACTGGGTAATTGATGGTATCCTTCAGGCTTTGCTGCATGCCATGCTACTTCATGGAGAGAGGAGTAAAAAAGATGAGTTACTTAGGTCATTCTCAGTATAACCCCAAATCAAAGTGTATTATTATTATCTAAGACTGAAATATTTCCTTTAGGAAATATTTCAATGCTTGTTTTGCTTATAAGAAATGCTGTTGATTACTGTGGTAGAAGCATTCTGCTTCAGAAGTGCATTGATTTGGGTACAAAGATTTTAACGTCCTCCAAAGTCTTGACTTTGGTGGTCTCAGCCTTCTCTTTGTCCTCATTAGTTGTGACAAATTATATTTTGATAGACTTGGTTAGGATTATATTGCACAGAGATTCAAGCACAATCTTCTGAAAACTTGCTTGAAAGGCAGGTGATGTGAGCAAAAAAATGTGGAAACAGCAGCACTTTTACAGATGAACTGGATTTAGCTGACAATCACCGTTTTGGACTATTTCCCTTTTTTCTGTTAACAGACATGAACTTGCTACTGTATCTTGACAGTAGTAGGTTACTTTACAAAACAAATGCCAAAAAAGCAAATACAGAAACAGAAGACAGGCTTGGCCTTTTAGTTGTCATTCAAGCCTTTAAAAATGGGCTGTTCCTGTTTCAGTACAGGAAAAAAATGGTATTGTGCTTTTGTTACACAAAGCAGAATAATGCAGGTGCAGCTTCTATCTGTCGAAGAAAGGCCAAAACCGCCTGCCTTCAATGGGAAGCATTCATAATGAATTGAGTGATATGCAGAAGAATTTTTGTTTGTATCTTAGGAATGCATAACTAGAAATATTATGAACATTTCCTTGACAGCTCCTATTCTACTTAAAAAATATGCTATCAATTTGTACAATCTCTTTACAAAATCTTCCTGGATACTTTGAACAGAAATTCATTCAAGACAAACGTTTTTCTGTTGTATTGCTCATGCAGAAAATTTACTACCATAATTTATTCATAAGTTTTATGTTACTGATTTCTATTTATGTTTTTAGCCCAAAATTTTGAAACATTTACTGAGAGAAATAAAAAAAAAATTAAGACTTTACAAGTGAATATCAGTATATATTCCCAACCTGGAAATTACTTCTTTTTGGAATTTATTCTCTAATGTCTCTAGCCATTATTGACTAATTAAGAATAAAATTGAAAGCAACAAGTTAGCCTGCTCTGTATTTTCATTAACAAGGAACATGCAGATATTCACATGTGGGAACTTGGCAGTATTCCAAATTTTCACTTAAAAAAATCTCTCTCTCTTACTTACACAAGAACTTTCCTGAAATCTTGTATCATTCTCCCATCAGAAGAACGCAGGGTGAGCAATCTGTCTTAACTAGGAGCAAGTCCATAAACATTGGCAAGAATTTGTCGTCTGATGTTTCTTACAGGTCTTATCCTGAAAACCATTTCTCGGCAGTGCTATTGCTACTCTGATTTTTGTTCAGTTTCAGTATTCAATAGAGAAAGCAATTTCATTTTATTTGTTCAAATAAATCATACTGAAAGAAAGGATGCTGTAGTACTGATCACTCTTCACAGTCCCATCCTTAGAACTAGAAATTGTGCTGCACCATGGCATGACGTCCTTCTTTTCTTTAAGTGTTGGATATCAAACAACTACCATCCCTTCCCTTTGTAGGCTGTGAATTTCTACACTTTCTCCCCACTGTCTATTCTTGGGCCTCTTCTATTAGCATTCCTACTGTATTGAAGTACTGTCTCCAACTGATTACTGAAGACATTTCTAGATTTCTTGTGCAAGGATTTGTTACTTTAAGAAATATTTTCGTTTGTTTGGGGTTTTTGTTTTTTAATTTTTGTTTTTGTTTGCTTGTTTTTAGTTTGTTGGTTTTTTTGTAATCTCTCCTTCTTGGTCTTAAATCATAGACTCTGTTCATTTTCCCTCTGAAATCCATCTCTGAGTGCTTTAAGCTAGGTTATCTGTTTACTCTGTCCCTTCATGTCAGTAAAAATAAAAGAAGGTGAATATTTTGAGTTGACCCTGGCTAGATACCAAGTGTCTGCCAAAGCCTAAGACTTCCTTACTCAACTGCACAGGAGAGAATAAACATAACAAAAGTCTCGTGGGTTGAGATAAGGGCATTGAAAGACCACTCACCAATTATTGTCACAGACAAAAATTATTCTACTCGGGGAAAATTAATTTATTGCCAATCAAATAATAGTAATGAGATGATTAAAACTAACACTTCGAGCACTTTCCTGCCACGTCTAGGCTTCACACCTCCATTCCTTCCCCTTCTCAACTTCACTCATGATTACTATACCTCCTGCCCTGCAGCAGCACAGTGGGACAGAGAATGAGGCTTGAGACCAGTTCCTCAATCATTGTCTCCTTCTTCCTCACTCTGCTCCCCTGCTCCAGTGTGAGATCCCTCCTATGGCAGACAGTCTTCCATGAACTCCTTCTACAGAAGTCCTTCTCACAGATTGTAGTTCACAAATTGCTAGTCTATTCTACAGGTTACAGTCCTTCAGGAACAGACTGCTCCAGCAAGGGTACCCTACAGGGTCACAAGTCCTACCAGCAATCCTGCTGCAACATGAGCTCCTCTCCCAACAGATTCACAACTTCTGCCAGGACCATGTTCCAGCAGGCTCCCCTTTTTAAATATGTTATCCTATGCTAGTGATGTGCACTGTCACTGATGGGTTCAGCCTTGGCCAGCAGCAGGTCCATCTTTGAGCTGGCTGGCATTGTCTCTGTATGACATGGGGGAACCTTCGGGCAACTTCTCACAGAAGGCACCCCTGCAGCCCTCCCACAGCCAAAACCTTGACATGCAAACACAGTACGCAGAAATAAAGTAACCATGAAATGTACACAGCTCTCTGGTCTTCATAATAGCTCCCTCTGAAAGGAAGAAAATATTGCTTTTCATGATCTCATCACTTAGGTACACAGAAAGACTTCTAGCAAGAAGTAGGTTGTATTACTGTAATAGTAGTTCCATCAATTGTTCTTTCTTGACACAGTCTAGTTCAAGGATATGATGATTTTTGGGAATTGCTATTTATGAATTTCAGTTAATGGCTGTCTGACTATCACTGTGTCATACTACTAGTGTCTTCAGCACAGGGTCAGTCAGTTGACAAATTTGGCTGCTGCACATTTCTGCTGGATGAAGGAAAAGATCGTGAGTAAAATCTTAGTGGACAAGTGCTTGACAGAAATATGTTGGGAGCATACATCTATTTTAGTTAGTCTTTTCTCTCTATTTCTTTTCAGATTCCTGTGAAGAGTCTTCCTCTGCCTATTTCTGTCATGTTTTTACTTTCTTGAAGAGTTAAAATCCCAAGGTGAAGTACTGTGTGTCTGGAGCTCTAAGAGAAAGTGCATTTCCACAAATCTATAAGCAGGATTGAAGCTTGGCTCTCACAAATAGGGAATTCATAATTCAAGAAACCTTCTAGTTGAATGAGAAATAGATGGTTTTTTAGGGTTATGAGACAGTCTGAAGTCATGGATGCCATTTCCCATTGAAAACAAAGGATATTTCTGGGAAACTACATATGTCCATTAAAATTTTTCCAAAGGGCTTGAAAACTGGAACTGCTCTCCAAGTGTATGTTCAGACACCCCTGCCAAAGTTCTCTATTTAGATGTTGAAACTATGCAGCCTCTAATGATCCTCTGACTCAGTAAAAAAGATTCGAAACACAGGAGACTGAGTAATGTCTCTTTCTGTCATGAACTTTCTAACATCGATGTCTGTGTAGGTCTGTAACTGACTCCACTATGAAGTGACATATTTACACTTGAACAGAATAATCACTTGCTGTTTTTTTCTGATATTGCCTAATGTCCTCTTTCTTAAATGTTGTCTTTTTTTTCTAGAGGCAAGTAATTTCCTGTTTTTGTGCCTAACCACATCATGCATCGTGAGTTTTATTCATGTAGTAGAGAAAGCTCTCTTGACTTATTATCATAGAGAGTTTCTCTCTGAGTGCATTGAACAGAAAAGTGTTACTACTTAGAAACAGTTTTTCTGGGAAAACAGAGAATCATGTAAGGTTGTGTTAGAATGAGTCAATCTTATCTTTCATTAGAACCTTCTTAGGCTTATTTTCACCTGCCAGTTATTAAACACTGTCAAAACACCATTCAATAGAAATGTATGATAATTAACAGGAAGAGCTTTAAGGAAAAAGCAGTTTGTACAGTCCCATAGCAGCCATAACAATTTCCTCTACAAGTTTGAATTTATTTACATGCTTTGTTTCAGGATTCAGTCACAAGCACCCCAAATGTGTTTGACTCGTGCCAATCCTGCCAAGGAATGGACAGTGTCATCACAACATGTCATTCAGGCCTACAGTTGTATTTTTCTATTTAGCTGGACTGGTAGAAATCCATAGGGTGGGTGTTACTCCCTTACTAGGTTGCCTATTAGTTGGCTTTCTAATAACGTCAGAACATATTTAGGAAAACATTTGTAGATACAGTGAGATAATTGCTTAGAATAAGAGAGTTTTCATATTAAATCACCACCAAGTGTTTATATTTATTATAATTTTTCATTAATAACCTTGATTCTGAAATTCTTTAATGTGTTAAGTCAGTTTGCATTTGGTGGAATTACTTCTGATATGCACTAATAAAGATGAGGATCAGACCCAGAATCGCATCACTCCCTTTTTTTTCCGAGTCAGACATTGTAAAATTTCCCTTTATTAAGGAACGTAAGAGCAAGTCTTCACTATTTGCATTTTAGAAATGTAAAAGGGATTAGTATGATATAGGCCATTTCAGAGTTCACTAGATAAAGCTTGTACTGTGTCTTTTGCTCAAGTGCCAGTAAATCCAACCTTTTCCTGAATTGTGGAGTTTGGTCTGCTATGCTCCTTGGCCAGAGGGGTTTGAGTGGCCTATTGAAATAACTTGCAAGACTTCTTGTGCTGTATTTGCTTTGAGCTAGAAGGTAGTACTTTTGTGGGAGTCCAGAATTAAAATCACAAGTAGCTTAGTCTGGTTTAAAACATTGACAATTGCCTATATGAATTAAAACAGCTTAGCCAAATTCACTGCTGAGTTACAATAAACCAAGGCAATTTGAGGCTTCTTCCTGATAAAGTGCACACAAATATAACTGAAGGGAGAATTTGGCTTATGTTCAATAACAATACTGCAGGAACTAGTGAATCAAAATGGGAACGAAAGATAGCCTTACTCAAAAATATATTTCTTCCAAACAAAGTTTGGATACAACCTTTCCCCTTGAATAAACCAAGGGAAACCTGGCAGTCCATTCTTTCAAAATTCTAGTTTTCCAGATCCAGCCCGGATCTGACTCAGTGGGCTGAGCCAGGTAGTAGCTGGAGTTCATGCACAGCAACATGCAGTGCGTGGGAGGTCAGTTTTAGGCCTCTGTTCCTCTAAGAAAATCTGACATATATAAGTCTACATCTACTGTTCAGTACTCTAGAATATAAAATGGTCCCCAGGCAGAGTCAGGCAGGAAAACAATTGTCATTACCACTACTCATGCAGTCACGCACAGTATAGGGCTTTGTATAATACCACGAATGATCTGGCAGGAGTTGCAGATATGACTCCAACTGTAATGCATCTTGGTCTGCTGAGCTGAGCCAGACTGAGCTTCATCTCTCTCAGCCTCCAGTAGCATTTCAGTAAATGGTAATTTCCAATAGTTACTGAGTCTTTGCCATCTTTTCTGATGCAGATTGCCTCAGTTCCAATGTAAAAGGCACATTAGTTGGACTCTAGATTTCTATGGCATGGAACAGTTCAACTCATTGCTGCATCTGACTATTTGTCTGGCCCTACAGAAGAAAGTGAAACCGTCTCATATAAACAACTAACAGTTACATTTTAAAGCTTGTGTCTCTAAAGTGGGAGGCTTGCTTGGGAACAGAGTTAAAGGATGGAAAATATTTGTGTTGGACTAGAAGAAATGATAAAAAAGGAGGGATTTTTTAAAAACGATCTAAATTTTTTGGAACTTCTGAGGTTTTCCATGAAACATCATAAAGTTTTATTAATCATATCTATCACATCCAAAGCACAGGGTAGGGTAGGAGTTTGAGCAGTCTTTGGTTTTGAGCAGAGACCCTATCTGTCTATGTGTTAACCAGCACATACCAGTAACACTGATGGTAGTATAGCTGAGAGAGAAGACAGAAGGCCCAACTGTGTTCATAATGAAATGGTGCTTTTGTTAAATTCTGTGTTTTACCTGTAGTCGGCTGGAGAACTGTCTGAGGATCTGAACAAGTAAATTTCCTTTTTTCATCCAGGTATTACACTACAAATTTATTATCCAGCTGAGTACAATAAAGGGTGGGTTTTTTTTCTCTTTCCCTTCTGTTGATATGTAATTATTATGCTATTTTAGGATCAACTGAACAAAATATGTTCTTCATTTTAGAGGTACTGGGAAATCCCTGGCATTCCTCAGACATGATTGGAAGCGACCAAGAAATGAGTGATTTTTCCAGAAAATGAATGTTTTGTGTGTTAAAAAGCACAATTAACTCTCCTTCTAAATGTATAATACAGCAGTATTTCTTTTGTCTTATGGATGCATGTGCAGACCAGTCAGTATTAAGCAGAAATAGTTTGTTTCCCAAATAATTTTGAAAAGCTGTGCCATACTATGTATCTAAAATTTAAATATTGCAGGATATTTTTGTCACAAGAATATGTAGGAAAAGTAATATCCCCAGATTAAAATTTTAGTATTTTTTAAATAACATTTGTGCAATCAAATTTTGAAATTTTGTGAATGATGCAAAACATAGATCACTTTTCTTTCTCTATATTTAAGTAAATGTAGGAATTCCAGAAGGATAGACATAAAGTTTCTGCCCTTTTTTCTGCAGAGCTGCTGTAGCCAATTATAAGAAGAGACTGCAGTTTTTTTCCTGTGGAAGACTGGGTTTTTTTGTTACTTTCCACAGCTGAATATTATACAGCCATTTAAGTCTTACAGGTTATGGTTAAGTCTTCATTTTTATACACACTTATTTATAGAACAAGTATGGTAACATACCACATCAGGAAAACAAGCACTACGCCTTTCTTACTGCTGTCACAATGCCACAATATGATGTAACACCTAATTTTGAAAACAAATCTCTTGCTGACAGGAAGAATAACTTGATGCAGGATTTATCTTCTAGCAAGAGAACTGCATGATATTTGGACTTTTTGTGGTATGTCAGAATTATAGAATATGCTGTCATGGAAGCTCCATTATGGCTTTCAAAATTCCAAATTATCTGTCATGTTTCTGACCTTCAAGCATAATTCTGCTTATGCTTCAAATAAAGACTGTCATTTAGGACAGTAAAGATACATCGAGTTCAGTTAGCATTTTGCATCTGCATTGTTTCACGCAAATTTATCAAGCTTTAATCTATAGCATATATACTTGAAACAAGCAAATAGATTTTATTGTAGTATTATCTGAATAAACCATGGAGTTAAGAAAAAAGAAAATGAGGCCTATTAAGTAATCTTAATACTGCTGGATACAGCTCTGTCTGACACAGCCGGGAAACTTTCACAAAATGAACATTGTTAGTATCGGCAAGGGCTGAGTATTCCTTTAGTGATAAATTAAACATGAATCCTTGTTTTCAGCTCTTTGTTACGTCTGTTAGGCTGTACTGCCTCTAAATGATTGAACATACAAACAAGATATTATGAAAGCATTCAAGAAAGTATAGAAATAAGGTACTTGCTTTCTGTTTCTTAGGAGGGACAAGAAGTGACACAAATTGCAGCAGCCACACAGGCACTTTAAGTGCCTTTATATTAGATGTCATATCAAACCCATCTTATTAGGATACATTCATAAAATAAACAATGTCACTCAAGTAAGTCTAACCCTAAATCAACAACACAATTCTGAAAGTCTCTTCTTTGGTGACAGTCATACACTGAGTAAACTGAACTGTAGTTTATATTCCATGTCTTGCTTTCATATGTAAGCCTGACGAAAAACTGGAGAGAACCTGGAGGTCTAATGACATCTTTGTCATGTTTCTTAGCTGATGGATGTAAAGCAGTATAAACCAAAATGCCATTATTCTATTAGCTAATTCTTTCTCTTTGCATGTCCACACTTAGGCGCATGGCAATTCAGCTTCTTAAGGAAAAAAGTTAGAATTTGACACTCCTTGTTGTTCAAAAATAAAAAAGTAAAAATAAAAGAAAAAGATTTATTATGTTTTGAATCTGCAACTGAGTGTGTTATTGCTGTGTTGCTTTTTCTTTCCAATCAAAGTCCAAAAGACCTTTATTTTTGTGTGGCTTACCACAAAAAGGAATACTTTTTTATTTTCTTTACTGAGCAAGAGCACAAAAATGAATCATTTTTAGAAACTTTTTGGTTAAAAATAGATAAGTCCCAACCCTTTCTCTCTTCACGGTATGTGAAGTCTGGTCAAAGTATAATATTTTTGCCTACTGTTACCTAGATTAAATTTCCAAGGGCATATAGAATGTTGGAAAGCAGAAAATGAGTATCCTCTTCCTCCTTCATAAACAATATCACACCTAGATGGGAAAGACAGAGCATTATAGGAATCTCACATTTAATGGTGTGTCCTTATTTCCCCTGTTTTTTCTTTCACTGCTATTACTGAAAAGTTACATAGACTATTAGAATGACCATGTACATATATTTGTAGTGTGTATGCACAGGAATATGCTTAAGCAAAACATCATGGGGAAAGAGGAAAAATTAATATAAAGGGGGGAAAAAGGTGGGAAGAGGGTTATCTTTGCGAAAAAAATCAAGCAGCTAACCCTAAAAACAACATTGCCTGTATTTAGGAAGAAAATTACGTAGATTTCTGGCTCTAACTACCTTCTTTCAAAATACTAACTAAAACTGCTGTCTCTGATTTTTAGATCAGTTCTATAGTTGTTTTGACTAGGTGAAAAGGCAGATTGAAAAGAGAAGTTGGGATTGATTCCATCTTTTGTGTTAGTGCCCAACCCCAAAGATATCTTACAGGGAAACATAGCCTGTCACTCAAAGTGGACATTTGTTTCTCACACAGTAACAGAGGAGATGTAGTAGGAAACCATCTTCACATATCTGCCATGCTGACTTATTTCTGAATGAAAACATCCAGCCTAGTGCAGTGCACATCACTAACACCACTGTGTTAACATCTGGCATTTTCAAAATAATCCTTGGGTCTAAAAAGAATTTTCTTGGGATTCTCTGAATGATAGCTACCATAACTCATGTACTCAAACTATCAAACACATGAAGATGTGATAAAATTAAAGACTGTGATTGATTTCGGCAACAAACACTTTCGAATTTACCGAACCCTTTGCCATATCTAACAGATGAATAGATTGCAAAACTAAGGGAAGTGATGTGAATATAATTCTCCAGTGAAAAGAAAAAATAAAATATTACCCTAACTAATCCTCATTTGAGTTGCAGCAAGGAGTTTAGAAGCAAGGAAACACAGTAAGACTAAATATGCTGGAATCATAGGTAATCTACTACATATTTATCCTCATTGCTTAATAAGAAGTGAATCTTAGTTCTAGTCTAAATTTTCTAGTTCTGTTTCAAATGACTGGGTAGACTGCATCTTTATTGAACATACTTACCCCTAAAAGACCTCCAATTAAATTTAATTACACTCTGTGTCCAAGTATCTCTTTGACAGGATATCACAGTATAGGTCTCACTCTCTCTCAGTTTTTCTCTGCCATTTCTTTATATTTTCCCTATGCTTTAGTTGACTTGACTTGGTTTTTTTGTGTTTTTTTGAGAGGAGTGGGGGAAGATAGATGAGGGTACAGAATTTAGTAATTTATCTAGATTTATGCCCTATGCATATTCTAGATCCTGATAGGACCTGACAGAAAAGCAGAATAAATGGTTCTTATCATGGCACCTTTTTCAACAGATTGCTAGAAGCAAAATGTTTGATTCAAAGCAGTTTTGAACTGATTCAGACCTTGACTTCAGTAGAGCTGCTCTTGTTAGAAATTAATCACCTGCTAGTGTGATCACTTTAAAGCATGGAAAATGATTTCTGAAATTCAAGTGATGCCAGCCTCTTATGCCTTAGTAGAATTCTTGTCTTCCCAGTAACAAGAGAAATTCTGACATTTTCTGGGAAGGAGTCGCGAGATAGTTCCATGTCTTATCATTCAAACAATCCTGGGATATGTTCTTCTAAGCCTAATGCTGCATGTGGTTGGGACTCAGTCCAAAGCTTCTACTAGTGTTTCATTTAGCCATCCCTGTTCTATTCCTCAGTGCTTTGCACCATGCAAGCAGGAGCACATGTTCATGGCTTAAAAAGATCCTCACCAGCTTATTTCTCAGTTACTATAGCTGCGTAGCATCATCTTGACTGCAATAGGGTCTTCTGAATACATGAGGGGAATGAGATACAAGTTCCTTCTTGACCTGCTGACAATATGCCAAAATGACATCATTTTAAGATCCATTCTGCAGGTTCCTGCTATCCCCAAAACTGCATTCAACTGAATAAACTTTTTTCACTACTTCACTGTGACAGATATTGGCTTTTTAATGCAACTGCAGGAGAGCACAGCTGTTCTACATTTGACTGAAAATTTTTTCCAGAAAGTCACAGAAAGTTTTGTGCTGAGCTAAATTCCAGTCTTAATAAACAAGTTAAATAAAACCTCCAAGAAGCTTCTTTGTATCTTGGTGCACTCTCACTTGTCTCCAAATATTTCTCTCATCACGCTCTTCTCAATGCAAAACAATAACAAAATTATCTTCTTGTTTATTAGGGTTTCTAATGCTTAGAATTGTTCAACAGTCATTGAATTCTCATTAGCTATGAACTTTGAGGTAGTGTCACCTGGAAAAAACCATGCTTTTTTTGTAGTTATTGCTTATTGAGAAGTTTAGCATATGAAAAATTCGTTGCTAGGTCAAATGTTCTGCTTGTTTGCACAGTCTTATTCTGCAGTAAATCTGAAAGACTTTAGTAGAAGACAAATAATTAACCACATGTTTATGCTTCAGTGTCACGTGGAGAAATAGTGTCGGGATTGTTGCCTTGTTGCCACGTATTATCAGCTCCAGGGTGGCTTACTTGTGTTTTAAAGCACTGAGATAACAAATCTTCCAATATTCTGGCAACAATCTTATTTTTGCACAGTGCAGAAAAATAATTGCACAACAAAGTTTCTGGCATTTGGATGTCATTGATTTATGTAAGTGAACTTAGAATCTATTTCATTCTCTCTCAAACCAAGCTGCTACATCTGTCAGAGATGATATCTTCAATAACTTCAGCTTACCTGAATGAGATGTTTTCTTGAAAAAAGAACTCTTGTTTTCTACACTTGATACAAACTGCGCTATCCACTCAGTAAGAAATATCAACAATTCATTTTTTGATTTCAATTCCTATCAAAGCAAGTCACTGAAACACATTTTCTCCTTTTGCTTGCAGTGAAACGTTTCAAAATGGGTACACAGGGATAACCACATCTTGTTTTTCCTTTGCCGTGGGTAATTTCAATTTGACGGTGAATATAACTGTTTGTTTGCCTTTATTGCTAAATGCTTGAGTTGTTAAAGCTCTCACTGACTCTAGTGTTCTGTAGTAATATATCATTACAGTTGTTTCAACATTCACTGCTAACACAGAATTGTCTGCTATGACCTGTTGTTACGGTTTCACTCTGGCCAACAACAAAGCACCACGCAGCCACTCACTTACCAGTGTGACTGGGGAGAGAATTAGAAGTTAAAAGCTAGAAAATGAAAGGATTGAGATAAAGGCCATTTAATAGGGAAAGCCAAAGCTATACACAAAAGCAAAGGAAAAGAAGGAATTCATTCACCACTTCCCCTGGGCAGGCAGGTGTTCAGCCATTCCCAGGAGAGCAGGGCACCATCATGTAGAAACAGTTACTCAGTTACCATCACTCCAAACATCACCCCATTCTCCTTGAATCCCTCACTTTATATACTGAGCATGATGTCATGGTCTGGAATAACCCTTCAGTCAGTTTGTGTCACCTGTCCTGGCTATGTCTCCTCCCAACTTGCCATCCACACCCGGCCCTCTTGCCAGCATGGCAGTACGAAAAGCAGAAAAGGCCTTGGCTCTGTGTAAGCTCTGCTCGACAATAGCAAAAACATCTTGATCAGATCTTGAGATTCCCTTTTACCAGCCTATAGTCCCCTGACTAGGTTGTCCATAGCTTTGTGCCTAGATTTCACAGTATCCAGCACTACATTGCTTCTACATCTACTTCTACATCTGCTACACTACTTTTCTTCCTGCAATCATGATGGCTGCATATAATGTGATGCTCAAAATTAATGAAGTATTGACTTTTGGCTAAACTACAGTAACAGTATTAAGGGGCAACACTGCAGTAATCATTAGATTTATTAGATTCTGCCCTGCACTTCTGTACTATGGAAACACACATGCATATTTGGAATTCAAAATCCACACAGATGCAGAACATTTTGCATGTATTTGAGGCAATTTAGAATTACTGCTAAAATATTCCAGTATGTGGAGAAAGACCAATTTCAAATAACATGAATAAAGTCACAAGAAACTTGGTGACATGGTCTGAAGAAAATCTTAGCCGTGCTCTCCCAAGGGCTAGTCACAATGGAAATGGGATTAAATGTAACTAGCAGGCGCTGCTAGGTGACAGTGTATTAAAGAACTGAGCAACCAAGGCCCATCATATTAAGAATTAGTTCTGTGGCAAAATGAGGTTTTTTGAAAGACTGTCAGCTGTGTGGCATATCAAAGAAGCATTACTATTTTGCTGTAAAACTATCTAATGGATAAACCTCTATGCAGAAGAATATAGCTAAAGATGTGATGGTCCAACGACAAAACTTTTTTTATCATTAAATCTTTGGTAACTAGTGTCACATTGGGTTATTTCCTGTGATTCTTTCTTCAGTTAAGTGAGCCAGTGGGTATTTTTCTTATTGGTGTCAAATATTCTGATTGGTTAGTAAATCTTCCATCTCAAGTGGATACCATTGGAAGAAACAGTACAGTGATGAGTGGTTGGAGAAGCTGCTTAGTAAACAAGCTTTAAAACACAAACAAAGCATTATCCAACTATTGAAGCCAAAGGAGAACTTTAACAAAAGTCAGAGCTCAATTCAGCTCTCACTGAAGGAGGAAATGCTCTTTCAGACTGCTGGTTTAAGAATCAGATGGAGAATTTATCTGAGCTTTGTTTTTCTTATTATTAAGTCAAGAACCTAAAAATATCAGGGCAGTGTCACAAATAGACCTGGGCAGTCTATTTTTAAGGAAAATTTATTTAACAAAACCTTTGTACAGTGTTGCTGACCCTTTAGGTCCACTCTGCTGCCTTTGGCAGGATCTCAGGAAGGAAGGGAGGACTTAGCAGTTGATGGAAAATGTCTGGAGCTCCCAGAAGTACTCTCAGATCTAGTGATTGGTAGAAGAGAAAGAATTGAGCAGGCTATTTTAGAGCCTAGTCAGGGCAACCTGAAAGCAAGAACTGAAAGCTGATGGAAAAAGCAGTGAAAAGGAACTCTGAGATGGGGAAATGTGTTACACAAAGAAGATATTGGTGAAAACTTGCTGAAAGTGTGATGAGTTGGTGAAATCTGAGGAAGAGAAAATACAATAGTCAATGTTTTCAATGGGTGACATGTAAAATGGGAAACTGAAATGAAAGCACAAATGGATGATAGGCTGCAGAGCCTATGAAGCTTTTCCCTAGGCAGGGCTCCACAGGTCCTCAATGTGGCTTTGTGTACTTATAACTGGCGCACTGGCAGTGAGGGTAATGCTCATACAGGACTGTCGCATCATGCTTTTCCAGGCAATCTGTGTCTGGTAGCCAGCCTCCTGTCAGGAGGCTCCTTCAGCTTGCAGCTGCTAAACTGGACAAGGATCCTGATTGCAGGCTGCCTTTTAGATCGTGTCTGCTGCCTGGCCAAGCAGCTAGCCACACACATTGCCCTGGTTGAAGGCACAGCAGAGCACAACCTAACCTCTGAGTGATCACCTGTGCGCTATCTGTGCAGCACGTCTGCTGATGGGGCTGTGCACTCTGCAGGTGCAGGACAGCTCCAGCTGGAGGCCCCAGTGGCCCCTGTTATCACCCATTGCCTTCACACCATGTCTATGCAGGCTGTCATTTGTGTGTTGTTAAAAATGTTTGAGTGTTCCGGGGTGGCTCACTGATGCTTCTTTGTCACTTCAGAGACTGCTCTTTGTAACTGTGTGTGTTGGAACTGGATTGACCCAGGCTCTGTATGGTCTCCTTGGCTTTGGGAATGACAGGTTGATCGTGCATAGAGGATTTTGAATGTTTCTTATGAATATATGTGAAAAACTCCTTCCTATGAATTGTGTTCTAGACAAACCTTTTATTACATGCATGTTTGGGAGCATTTGACTAGCTCATCTGCTTTTTTAGATGACATATGCCATGGCATTTCACATAGATATTTTCAGAGAAGGAAAGCAAAAGGCTTATGTTCTTCATAAAGATGTCTGAAGAAAGTTATTTCTTATTTTCTTTTCATAATAGCTGGTAGTATGTGGTTCTCCTAAAACACCTACACTCGCAGTTTACATCACATTTTATACTGCACCTTGAGAGCAGATTAAAAATTCAAGAAAATCCAGGGTCTCTATGAGAGCGATTAATGAGTTCTTTAAATTCTGAGATCACATTTTAATGCAAAAAAAACAAAAACCAGAACCAAAAAAAAAAACCAAACAAAACCAACTCAAGAAGACTGTCAGTATGTACTGTATGTGTTCTTAATTTGCTTATTTGCATGTTCCCAGAAAATGGTATTTCTTTTACAAAAAAGGAGGGAGGAAAAGAACCCAGATCAGCATGAAACTTAAAAAGAAAGGCTGATCCTGAAAAAATATTAGTTCTGAAGAATATCAGAGTTCTTATAATGCTGCCACATTCCTTATAAATTTTAGTGTGATGATGGTTTAGACTATAGACAGATTGTTGGGCCATGCATTTGGATGCCCCCTGGAATGGAGCACAGAAAAGGTAACCAGAGGTGTGTAGATAATACACATTCTTCAACCACTTCTGTCAGACAAGAGTAGTGTAGGCCTCTGCCTACCATCTGCTTTCTTGGAGCTGTCTGTGTTCAGAGGAGCAGATAAGGAATGCCTGCCATCCCTGGTCTGCTGAGAGGTTACAACCTCTGTCAGTGGAAAGAATAGGTAGCTGGGAAGCAGCTAGATTTTTCACATATATCCTGATATCCAGTTGAGTTTGACCATGTCTTTAGAATGCTATGCACTGTTTTTATATCTGAAAATCTTTTCACATACTTAAATTCTTTGAATTTGTTCCTTTTTATAATGGAATGCACATCATGGTTTGTGAGAAGTTCCACAGGTCTATCATGGTAGATTCCAAATCCCATTTTTGGGGGGAGCTTCTGTTCATAAATTGAACAATGTAATATAATTTGTACTGAAAGGCTAGGCCATTATTCAAATAAAATAAAAAAAAGCAGTCCGGAAAGTCCCATAGAACAAGGAGGAAAATATTTGTCATTTCAAATTTGGAGTTTTCTATCGCATCATCACAATTGCTGTTCTGTTCACAATCCTTCAGCATTTTCACCTTGGAAACACCTGGGGCATGTATGTCAGTTACATAGCCAGGGTACTGCTGTTCCATGGCCAAATATTGCCATCTTGGTTCTGGCTGTTCTCTCTTCTCACAGTGAGGGTCTGACTTTTTTTCACAGCCTTCCTTACTGGATACCCTTGTATCATTCTTTAACATCACTGCCCCATGACTCTGCAAGCCTGAGAGTAATGTCTTCCTAGTCACGGCTTTAGAAATCCCAGTGCTTTATTATCATCTTTGCCATGTTCCTGTGTCTTCACTTTCAATATGGAAGTAACTGCCCTTGTAATCTAGTACCAGCCTCTAGGACGTCCAAACTTCTTGTCTTTTGCAGTGTATAAATGCAAAACATACTGAACACGTACTTTCTGTGTAAGAACATTATTTCAGATGACTGTCTGGCAAAGAAAATGTTTCTGGATTGGAAAAAACAGACTAGCTTGCAAATGTTGCCAAAAGCACTGAATCTTTCTTGAGGGCAGACACTTTGGATATTTCAGCTGGCAGAAAATCACCAAAGGATATTTTTCAAAATACAAAGTACTGTATCTTTGAAAATGCTCAATTCTTTAGAAGAATGTAAAATATATTCACACAATGCTGGAACCCAGCCACCTGACATGGTTTAGCATAGGAATAGATCTTGCAAATTAAAATTTTACATGGTATTTTAATGCTACTAATAAAACGGACTGAAGGAAACTTTTGCATTTAAGTGAGAGATTAGTATTAGGCAACTCAGTAGCTGAAAATAGAATTTCCTATACATAGGAAACATTTTGCCTCTGGTGTGGGTATTTTTATCTGGACAAGCTTGGATATGACTACTGATGATGAATGAATTATAGATTCTGCATTCATCACAAGCCACACTCACAATGCACTGGAAGTGTAGTGATTAGCTATTGAGATACTGAACCCAGTGTCTTACCCAGAAAAATAGGTACCTCTCTGTGTTGTGGGCACCAATTCTATAGGCATTATCTGAATTGCTTTTGAAATGTGGCATCCTTGCTAGCTGCTAGTTCTTTGGGCTTTTAGAAATGTTTTTGAATGAATTATATAGAAGTCTGCCCTTTCTCACCTTTGTACTATATTTTTATTCATGTGTTTCTTTTCGTCATACACCTCTGTGAGGAAAGTTGAAATAGTAGGGGGGAGAGGAGAGACAATATAGTCTGTTGGATTTGTGGACAGGAACAGTAAAGATCCTGCTAAGTACTGTCTGCCTGATTCTGTTGAGCTGACCTATAAATTATCATTACACAACTTCGTAACATGAGCTATAAAAATAAGTATTGAGAAATGAATAGGTCAGAGAATGAGTGTGAGTTCATTTTGTTGTGATTTCAAAACCACAATAGTTTCCCCCTTTCCTCTTCTCCCCCCAGTAGCAGAAATGAAATGATGTCATTTACCTGTCATATTTTCCATAATTCATTTGTACATTCCAGAGTTGAAGCCACTCAAGAGTGGTTGATCCCTCTTTATTTTAAATGGGATCTGGTTTTATTTTTTTCTCAATTACTGAAAAATTGCCCATCACAGTATATTGGATTCTGGATATTTTTCTTACTTATAACAAAAGGGATTTTTTTTGTACATGCCTTTGATAAAAAGCATTAGAGCTTTCCAGGCTGCAGTCTAACTACATAGAAGATACAGAATATAACTATTAGTATCAGTGCTACTGTGTTGTTATGAACAGTTTTGCACAGCCTAGAAGGACTCACTACACAGAAATAATTTTGTTTTTATAACCTGTTAGCAGCAATAGGTAATAATTAACAAAAAAGAAAATCACACATATCTATGGTGCTTCAAAATTTTGAAACAAGAAAAGATTATTGATTTCATGAGTGGAAATCCAAAGACTCTTAAATGGTGAGATGCATAGGATTATGAAATAAGGGAATAAAGTCCCTCAGATACCCCACTGAAAATGCATTGTATGGAAGTCGGTGTAGCCTTTGAAAACGGATAATGTGGCAACATAAAACATACTTCTGTGTTATTCAGATATAGAGAAAACATCACAGTGCAGTAGTATAGGCCCTTAAACTGGCAATCACATGGAATGGTATTTCTCAGGCAGCACAGTTCATGGAGGAGCACAACTGGATAATACTTGTTCCATGCAGATACAGCTATAGTGATTCTGCTTTTGAAGTCCCTTCCTATGCCAGTAGTTGAAAAATTGAAGGGCATAGTTTAGACAAGAAATAGGAGGTTGAAACCCTAATTTTGGAATACTTAGAACTTCAAGAGGCAAGCTAAGAAGAGAGAAATAAGTACAATTGCCTAGAAAAGTGATTCTGAAACAGAAGGAATCTAGACTATTAAACTCACAGTTTAATAGCAGGAGGTCTCCTGAAATGGTATCTTCATCTCAATAGAAAATAATGACAATAATGACTATTATCTCTGATATTTACCATTACATTTACATTATCTTTTACATTACGTCCTGCTGTTTATTCAATGACCTTTCTCAAAAACTGATGACTATCTGGAAATATAAATCTCAGTACCCTAACTCACCCCAGAGCATCTCCAGGTAATTCATAGTACAATTTAATTGTATCAAACCATGTTCTAGTCTTGAAATGCTTGCTTCTATACTTGGTAAAAATCTTCTAAAATTATATTTGTACCAGAACCTTGCTCCAGTAGACACTAAGTATTTCCCTTTTACCACTAAGTGGCACAAAAACTGAGCTAAAGAGTTATATCATGATTCCAGCTTGCACAAACTGGTCAGGCAGGCTTGAATGGGACTGTCTGGGTCAGATGTTTAAGTCAGTCCACCCCTATCAGTAACAGAGATGTAGCTGAGATCCACGCTAGTATCACAAGGTTGTCCTCAGTGCAGATACAGCTGGCTCTTCCCATGCTCTTACCAGTCTCAGCCAGCAGAGAGGCCACTTGAGTGATTAGGACAGCTGGAGCTCAAATGGGAGTCTAAATCCTATGGCTGACATGACAATGTCCTCAGCTTCCACATGGGACATGAAGAGTTTGGTTCCCCTGGGACTGAGCTGAGGCCAAGTAACTCTATGATGTTTCTTGGGCACCTTTTTTTCTGTAGTAGACAGTGGGAAATGGGGTCTGTCAGAGTGAGATTACTGCTTTTGCTCTTAATCATTCTTAAAAGCAGTCTATCAGTCTCCATGGACTATTTCGGGAGTCTGGAAACACACATAGCCCCCCAAAAATCTCTTTGTTGAATGACTAAGAGACAGATTCCTAATTGGCACTCTGAATCATCTTACAGAGGCCAAGCATTCTTTAGCTGTTGAAACAACTAAGGTGGATGTTTCTTAAGCCAGTGTCTTATAAAATCAGAAATCAAACCAAGGAGTCCTAGTTCACAGATTTTTTTCCTGTAACCATTGGATAACACATAGTACTTTTCTACCTCTAGGTATTTTCCATTATTTCAACTTCCTTCTGGTATTCATACACAAAGCTGCTTGCAGTTTTTAACATTCAGATATACAAGGATGTATTGAAATAAATATGGAACAAAAGTGAGGTGTGTTTTTTTCGTGATTTTTTTTTAATTATTATTTTATTTAACGATAAGGAACACCTTTGCATTAACTGAATATCTGAGTTCAATGAAAGACTGTTTTCCATAAATGATACTCAGATACCTCAAATCATATCACAGGGAGCACATGTGCTATTCTAGGAGCTGACAAGACTTTAGACGAGGCCATCTTTGAATAACTAGAAAGAAAATGGTCACCTATCTGAAAGAAATCCTAGATAGGATCTAGACAAGAAAGTATTTCCTAGAGGATATGAACTTATTTAGTAATAAAATTCTAAGTATGAAAAAATTGTTTAGGAAAGGTAAAAGGTACTTCAGATACCATTCTATAACACCTGACCTCACTTAACCTTTTGATTGCATATCCTTTATCGAACATGAATTTGAGTGTGGTAGAAGGATATTTATTGGGAGTTTTAGTCCCAGACAGCCAAATATAACAGGACATCTTACATGTGAAAGGAAAATTGTCATAAATATGCTTCAACAACATTTAAAAAGTCAACTTGTCATTTCTGAGATTGTCATGAAACATATTCACCATTGGAATGGAGCAGTGTCCCCATCTGAGGTGGATAGATACTCTTCTTCCCTCATGAGTTCCCCTACTTCTCCCCAATCTTGCATTACTAATTAAGTTTCTTACCTACTCTAAAGTTGAGTAGTGAGTTTGTATTGGTCTTCACTCCTCATTCTCTCAGTGGGAGAAATCTGAATTGTCACCATCCACAAATATATCTTATACCATATATATTCTTATGTATTTCTGAAAAATTTTATATGAAGGAACACCAAGAGGTCCATAATACATTGTATCAAACAATTCAGTTACTTTCCAGAAAGAATTAAAGCTATCTCAAAACCTTAGAGTTAAAAGCGAAAGTGTTATTGAATACCACTATTATTAGTTGGCTCTTTCCAGTTGTCTTGGATGTGTTTGCACTAGAAAGTATGAGTTTGTTGCTAATTCACTGGTATTTGTCCATATTTCTTCCCATGTGTGAAATCAGCTGCTTCTGTCCACCTTTACCCTCGGGGATCTTTGATTATACATTCCTGCACCCCAAAACAGAAAAGTTACATTTCCTTCTCATACAACACTTATTTATTTGTTGTGGCAATGTATTTGCAAGGAAAACATTGAAAGAGGAGAGACCACTCATTTCCATACCTTCCTGGAATTATTCCGGTGTTTGCAGAAAGTCAGCCAAAATCGAGTCCTCTGAAACCATTCTAATGAAGATCCAGAACAGTGCTAAACTAGCATATGTGCATTAATATGGTAAATGAGTATATTAGAATGAGCACTTCTGCATTTTATATTTGTATTATTTTTTTCTTGTAGCTTGTGAATGTAACTATGAAATGAAAAAATATTGCCAACCAAAGAATTCATGCATTCCAATACAGCATGTGACAACTCTTTCAGTTATTTATTTATTTATTTCCATATGTCAAATGTGAAATATATATTGGATTTCGATAACTGCTATTCTTTTGAAGTGTTAAGGTATTCTGAAGAGTGTTGGTATGTACTATCTGTCTGTACATGGTGCATTCCAGAAGGCTGCAACAGTATAATAAGTCTTGGAAGAGCAGCTAGCAGGGGCTGCAAAATGCACAGGACCAAAATGGAAAGGGGATAATAACCTGAATTGCTTTGGCACTTTGAATGGATAAAGCAACTTTTCAGCTGTTTCAGCAAAGTTCTGAAACTAGCACTTGACTTAAAGCTTGTGAATGCCTTGCTATAGTTGGGGAGATCATGGATGAGATAAAAATTAAGCACAGTCTTAAGTATTTTTTCAGACTAGTGTTTTGAGGTAGATTATTCTCATAGAGGAAAGATTGAATGCTTCTCCACTTTCAATCCACTTAGATTTCTGCCATAAATGCAGAATTTTAGATGCTGCAAAACACCTAAATACCATAAGAACGTCTGAAAATGTACCAAAAATATCTAAGGAAAAAAAAAAGTCGTATCTGTGAGAAAAAAATTTAAGCTCAGAAATCTTGACTATTTCAGTGGTTGTAAATATTTTACCTAACACTGTATTCAGATACATGTCTACTCTTGGTAGGATTGTAAAAATGCTTTATTTTGTATTTGCAATATCCCTTTTGTGCTTGAATTCTGTCACTAAAAAATCTATTCTTGGAAAATGTATATAGGCTTGAATAATTATCTGGGTAATTGACTTAGACTCATTTACACTTAATAACACCCTGTTCTTCCTAGAAGCATACTTCCTGTAACAAAGGACACATCTCTGTGTTTGTATGCATCAGTCTGGTACAATGTTCCTTTGATGTGAGTAGATATTACAGGCAATGCACACTTTCAGGTATATTTGTATGCACTTCAGTTTGGAATGGTCATTCCATTAATTTTGATTTGTTTTTCTTTTAGTCATTGCAGTATGCAGAATCATTTCTAAATCAAGACCTTGTATATCACTTTGCACCAAAAAAGCTTTCTTTAGAAGCTTCCTCTTTTAGCTTTTGTGATTATCATTGATATTTTTGGACTCAAATTGCATGCGCATATCTGATCTCTACTCTGTGTATTGATCACCTTTTCCTTCATCACTCCAAACACATTTATTAATGAGGCAAAATAACAGGCTTGAAAATCAGCTTCCATCTCTCTCTAATCATTGGATTCATCAGCTGAAATGTAAGAGATGCCTGGGAAAAAAACCCAAGTCTTCCCTCAGTTAATTAAGGATGTACTTTCTGTAATTAATATAAATTATTATTTAAACAATTTTGAGAAAAGAAAACAAGGAAAAATTCTTGGCCATGAATATCAGATTTCTGCCAATGCACTTAAGGAGGTCAAATGAACTGACAACATGCCTGAACCCTCACATGGTAAAATAATAAAAAGGCTTAAGAATTCCTGAATAACCTTCCAATTTAATTGTGCTGAGAAAGAGAAATATGGTATGAGGGGGGAAGTAAAAATACCAAAAGACAACAATTAAATTATTTTATTTGTGTCTTCTAAAATGAACAGCTGTAATATGTTACTGCATATTGTCTTCAGTTCCTTCTTGGCATAGAAAATTTTCTGACTAATTGAAGGCTAATTAAGAATATTTTCCATCTTCCTTCCTATAGTTTCTTATAGACAGGGACATTCTGTGAAGCAATGCCATTTTATACAAGCCATTGATTTTAAAAAAAAAAAAGGCATCTCATTTGGTTTTGAAAATATCTTGCATAAAGGTATCATTAGAATTTTTCAGACCTTCACAACAGGCCTGATCTGGTGAAGTCAGTGCAAGTCTTTCCACTGACATCAATGGGCAGTGGATCAGGGCTCATTTATGTGCTACTTCAAGCTGTGTTTTCTCCATTCTTTAATTCTACAGTGTTTTCATGTTGAGATTTGTTGAAGTTGGTAGAGAAAATTCTTGCTTTTTGCTTTTTTTTTTTTTTTTTGCTACCCTACAAAACTGGCAAATTTTATATTTGTAAGCATCTTTTAATCTAGAGTTTTACCAACAGAACCAACAGAAAGAACTGTATTTGTTAAGAGGGGATATAGATTGACAGGAAAACTATATGGGAACAGTTTTGGCTAAAGACCATTAAACTCCATAAAATTCTAATGTAAAAGCTGCCTTAGGACTTCAAGGTTTCAGTTTCAAATTTTGTGTGTGGAAGACCACTGCTTCTTACATATCTTCAGGGCATACCCCTTCCGCCACCTTGGATTTAATATTAACCCTAATAGACACTGCTCTTTTTTTTTTTCTTCCAAATTTTTAAAAATTAAAAAAAAAGAGTGTTTTTCTTACATATTTTTAGTTCATAGAAAAGCACACTTACCAATGTGAGTGTTATGACCTTTTGGCCTATATGGCCTATAGGTGGCTAAAGCTACTCATCCTAATTGTCTATTCTGAAGTAATTTTGGTTGTAAGAAAGGAAGAGCCTGGTGACTGCCAGTTTCTGAAGGGGGGAATGGGCAGGTTTTTCCTTTGGAGAAAACTCTGGAAATGAGGAAAAGAACAAAGCATGAAGAAATAGAGCAAGATACAGGACAGCAGTGGCATCTGGGGTGGTTAGCCTAAATCTTTTTCAAATTTGCAAAAATCTTGATAGTGATCAGAAGAGCCTCAGGAGCAACAGAAGGATGAACTAAGACAGACTTGCTGATTCTTCTCTCACAACAGTGGTAGGAGAGTGGTGAACAAAAGTCAATATGGATCTTTCTGTCTTCCTGTAAATACATCAACCTTTTTCACAGTGAAGTGGTGCTGTGCATCACATTTTGATTGTCTCTAAAAAAAGAACAAAATACCTCTACCCCTCAATTCCCCATCATCGTACAGTAATGAAATGCCCAGCTGCAGATGCAGCAAAATTCATTCCAGTTCTGCTCAGTTATTGTCTGTCTCATCTTTAGCAGATGGCTGGACAATGATGTCTGCAGTAATAAAAATATTAAAAACAAAAACTGCCAGCTGAATTGGAAAAGTGACTAATTTCTATTTTTATAATGTGGTACATGAAGCCATTATTTCTGAAGCCAGTAATGCCCATATTCAGCAGCAGCCATGTGAGAACATTTATTGAAGTGAAGAAGTAGTACTGGATTTCTCCATCTCTTGACTTCTGGAAAGAGTGGTCCCTTCGCTGCACACATAAAGCAGGCCAAAGACAGCCCCATACTGCTCCATATGTTATTCAAAAGAAATGTTAGTGTAACATATTGGTGGCAGTGAGACACATTGTCCCCCTATTGAGATAGAGTATCTCTGAGGCTTCTTTGGCACTGCTTGCACAAAGGCACATACATTGCATGGCCAAGCATGCAATGGTTTCTCGCGCAATGCTTTTCTTATGGTTTCTCCATGTTTGTAGCGAGCAATCAGTACCATGGACATGTCTTCATTTACATTCCAGGTTTCTCCCTTGCTCCCTGGTATATTCTTTCAGGTGTTGGAATACAATATTAAATGTAAGCACAGTTTCATACAGTTTTTCTACAAAAGATCTGTGTCTTGGATTAAATAAAAATAGAAACTAAACTAGGCAGGTACTGAGAGCTGACAGAAAATGACGAACAAGTAATGTGCAAAAATATTCACTGGATAATGATCTTAATTGTCTTTATACTGTGTAGATCTTTAAATAACAGAAGGTCATACAGCACTGGTTTACTCATGTGAGCAATATTCCACTCCCAGAGAGTGAGATTCTATCACTTTTTCATTGAAATATATTGTTCTATTGGCAACTTCTATGATTTTTTAACTTACTCAAAACATAGGTTAAGGCTTTTGAAAAGGACAGGTGATTTTCAGTGATTTTCAGTGATTTTCATTGTTTGAAATACAGTAGAGGATTCTGATTTTCAGGAATTACTAAATATCCTTTTTATGCAGACCCTACAATGATATCATGATTATCTCAGATAATTCTGGTTTTGATATCCTGACATTTAGATTATCCAAACAATGCAGCAGTTCTTTTAAATATATAGTAGTAATATTCTTAGTTAAATGTCTGCCCTAATATTATATTTGAGATTTGGATGTTTGCTTTTTTTCATTAACAAAGAAATTCACTGGGCTACAAAACCACCAATTTTGTTTTCTTTAAGTAAACATGAAGAACACTACATCTAGTATCTCAGATCTTATGTTTAATCTTAATTAGCATGTTATTAAAGAGAACACTCTCTGAGCTTGTTTCACCTTTCAGTTCCAACATCCATTCAACAAGAGGGCATGGATGAAAAAAGATGCACAAAGTAACTTGTACATATCACTTGTAATTGCTTTTTTTTTAAAAAAAAAAAAAAAAAAATTTCCTGAGTGTGTTTGGGATAAAACGGAATTTTTCTTTATCATTCTTTGTCTTCTGGGACTGTGCACCCTTTTTTTATTTGTTCATGTCTAGACTTATGTACTGAGTAAGACTCTTCCTCTCCTCTTGCCATCCATTGTAAACCTGAAAACTTGTACTTGTTTAGAAATGATATGGTCCAATTTAGTGTTCCCACTGAAATCACACTCTGCTAGCTCACTGCCCCCGCTCCCTCCTCTGCAGTGAGTTGGACAGGAGAATTGGAGGCACAAAGGCTAAAGATCATATGTTGAGATAAGAACAATCTACTGGAAACAGCAATGAGATAAGAAAATCAACAATAAGAACAACAATATTAAAGACAAAAGTGTACATGAGAGGCGAGCAAATTAATAGGAGAAATGAAACATTGTTTACAGCATTTCACTATGGCCAAATAAGGACTGTATTATCTCAGAGAAGGCCTAGAGGAATAGATAAGTGATGTAACTCATACAAACAAGATATAAGCTGAAATCTGTGTACCCAGATAAGGTAAAAAATAAACATTATGGGTTTTGTAGTGAAACACAATGACTCTGTGCCTGCTCAGAACCAAGGTCAAGAAGACCTGGAAGGACCAAATAAGGACTTCTGATAGGGCTATGTAAAGCAAAGTAATTAATATGTATCAAGTAAGCAAGAATATCTAGTGGCTATGTAAACATATTACACATACTGTTGTACATATAATAAAATGCCCCATCTGTCACTTATCACATTGGGTTAGATCTTCCAAGTATCCAGCACACTTCAATAAAGAATGCATGCTTTTTAAGACCTACAAGTCAGTGTTAAGTAGTTTCTTTCTACTGCTTGTCAGTATTGGACTCACATGCAAAATGCTTATCACAGAGCTCAACCTAACCCCACCGTGCTGCCCTTACCTAGAAGAGAGCCTTTTCTCCATTCCCAGACAATGACATGAGGTGCTGTAGAATAACCATGCACCTCCTGGCTACTGCAAAAATTAACCTGGCTGGAATCAGGACATAGTGATAAATTTACCTTTCAGGGAAAGATAGAGATGGATCAAAGCTTTGAAAAGTAGGGTGTCTCAATCATTCTTTATCTTATCCATCCATTTTAAAAACAAATGAAGAATGCTACTGGCCAGCTTTTTAACAGTGTGAGAAATAATGCATGTGTGCAAAAATGCTTCAAAACTACCAATGCAAAGACTGAGAATGAAAATTATTCTTAGTCTTTGTTTTCTTTTTTTCCAGATGATGCTTGCTACTTTATAATCTATAAGAAAATACAAAATATCTCTGTGGGTTTTTTTCCCCATTAAGGATTATGTTTAAATCTGAAATTCTTTTAGATATAAAAATGTACTTGGACTTGTCCTTTATCTACAGAATAATGACCTTATAAAATAAAATGCTCTCTTTGTTGCTAAAGGATTTGCTGAGGTAGACATGGAATCTACACATTTAACAGCTCCATTAATTCCTCCAGTCTCCTCTTTATCTCACTGAAGCTTTACACAGTGTTCATGCAGTTTCACACCTTAGAAACGTGTTCAGGGAAGACATATCTCCACTGTTTGCTTTGAATGTTCCATCCATTAAGTTCCATTCATGGTCTATACTTCCTATAGTTGCAGAGGTGATGATCAGTCAGCTACAGTCCAGCTTTTTTTTTTTTTTTCTTCTCATGATTTTGTAAAGTTTTGTCGCATTTCTACCAAGCACGAGATCCCTGACTATTTGACTAGTCATTTGACATATGGCAGCTGATGCACACACTGTTGTTACTGCTGCCCCTCTCTGTACCTCTCCCAATTGCACTGTGTTCATTCTTGAGACAAGGGACTCACCTGCACGCAGGATTCAAGGTGCAGCATAGATTTACACCATGGTAAAACTCTGTCCTTTTTCTAGTAATTGTTCTTTGCCTAATATTTCCTAAAATTTTATTTGCTACTTCAGCTGTTACTAAGCAGTGAGGTGATGTTGTCGTAGTTCTTACACCAGTAATATCTTCCAGTGGTCACCTCAGAAAATTCTGAATTTGTAGACTTGGAATTTTTTCCCCTGTTTGTGAGGAATCTGTTACTCCTGGCTACGATTTAATCAATCACATAGTAGTTTCATCTGATATAATCTATTTCTTATATTGGAGAAATCTAAAGAATTAGTAGACCTCAAAAAATATGTTCAATTTAATTATCCTTTTATTCTATTGTATAAACAAGTCAAGCTAATGTGTTCCACAATGATCTGATAGTAATCCTGTGAGTAATTTTTTAAAAATCTTTTAGAATACTTTTTAAAAAGTTTAATAACATTATTGTGCAACTCATAAAAGCAGCAGGAAATAATAATGGAAGGAGACATCTCCATCCTTCTTAATAGAATGCCTCAAACAGGTAGAGGACAGAGTATATGCTGATGTGTGCGAAATTAAAATCTTTGAGGCAAGAGAATTTACTCTTAAGCCTTAAAGGACTGAAAGGGACACTATTGGGAAAAAGAATTCTCCCAAACACAACTGAGCCTGGCACAGAGACACTCTAAACATTTGATTGGACAAACATTTGAATTTCTAGCTCACAAAATCAATAGAAATCTTTTATTCATTATTTTGTCTTCATTTTAGTTCTGTAAAGCTGAAAGTAGTAAGGTAAGCTTCTCTTTTACATGCTTCTAATAAAACCTAAAAACTAGCTATATTTTGTAAAATTAATCTCAATTCTTGATATCATTTTCATTTTTAAATTCCCATTTATTCTTCTGTCATTAATTATAAGATGTTGTATTCATTAGCTACTGTCATTTCCCACAAAAACACCAAAACTAAACTGACAGTATCTAATGCATCGTAGGTTACAATGAATACATTGTAGAATGCATTGCAAACAAATACACATTCGCAAAAGCTATGACATATAACACACAATCTCTTTCCTCTTAACACTGAGTAGCAAGGAGACATACTGGGCTGCCACAAGCTTCCTATACCACCTCTGAGGGGAGCCGTTACCCAACAGTTCTGGTTAATGTCAAGGAAACCATATATCTCTGCAATCCTTGCAGGATTGCATAGGCTGATTCTACCTCTGTTTAGGTGATGTCAATCAAAAATAGTCTGCATCCACATGGTCTCCATGACGCATTACAGTAGAATAGACATAAAATATGACTAAAATCTTTGGAGTACAGTCTGTTGTATTTAATGGGAAGAGAAAGAGACAAATGAAACTGTAGGAAAAAAAACTTTTAGTACTTTTCAATATCTGGTTGTGTGATTTAGTAAATCTTATTCAGAAGAGAAGATATTTTTAGCCACTCAAAGTATGATCACATATAACTAAGCAAATAGAGAATATTGTTGTTGATTGCAACATCTGTTTTAATGGTACTTTATCCATTTATCTGAAGTTGAAGCCATGTTCTGAAGTTTGAAATTTCATTTTCAGTTGAAACCATGAGTGACATGCATAATTTTAAGCCAAAATTTCATTTGGAAAGGTGGAGGGGGGGGGGTGTAGAAGAAGGTGGAGGGAAGAGAGATGAAACAATTCAAATAAAAATGGGAAAATGGCATATAAACATTATTGGTATGTTATGACTGATGTTCACAAAGAAAATATCCAATGACTTCATGCACTTTGCATTACTTTTTAGTTTACTGGAATTTGGTTTCTTAAGTGCCAAATTGTCATGATATACTCTTAGAAATACAACTTCTTTATTTATAAGGCGAATGGCAATAGGGTTAAGAAAATGTCATTCTCAATTACAGCCCTCTAAGAAATACTGTCTGAAAAACTTTTTTACTACTTTGACCGTGTGCTAGTCCATAGGATATTTACTTCAAATGAAGACTAAATGTATTTCATTGGTTGCAGTGAAGTCTAGAATGACAGACATAAAAAACATTCCTTAAAACTGGAAAATTTCATATATTTGAAATGAAACAGTGTTTTTTGTTATATGTTCTTCTTAACTTGTTAATAATTTTTATTTTAGACCTCCTAGAAGGCAAAATACTGAAAAGTTGACTGAAGAAACTTTAGGGCACATGCTTTTCAAATGACTCTAAAAGAAGTCATATTAATTTGTTTCATCTTCACTGTGTAGGTCCTGCTGACCCTTAACCAGGCTCAGCGACAGTCTGACAATGCCAAGGAGTCCTTGCTGAGGTCCTATAGAATAAGGACAGAAATATGAACAGAGTAGTTGGTGTAGTTGGTAATTCTTTTTCTTATTCTTTTTTTTTTTTTCTTCTCCCAATAATGTTTTTTTTTTATTCTTAATGAAGGATTGTCAAGCGAGCAAAGGTAATGATGCCATTTCATGTCTCCCTTTTTTTTTTTTTTCATATGTGCAAAGCAGACCCTGAGTAGACTAGACGTTCTTCCTCTTTCCTTCTATTGAGAGACTCTTAACAATATTGACACTCTGGGGTTTTGTGAGGAACAGAGGCACTTATGTTCTGGAATTTGGACTGAGACTACTACTAGATCATTTCACAGCCTTCCAAAAAAATAGAAACCCCAAAACCCAATCATATGATAACTTCTGGCTGAACTCCTGCCCAACTTGAAATAAAGTCAAATATTGCTTTAGCTAAACTAAATCTCTCTTGGTTCTGTCTTTCAAATAAAACAGTTGTTATTTTTGTTTTGTTTTTTCCCCTATTAAATGAGCAAATCTGCTTGGGATGTCCTTAAATGTCCGTGCACTGATTCACTCCAAAGTAATAGTAGATGACTTAGACAAATGATCTGAGTTACTGATTTCATGGCTGGAGAGAGTGAGTAAGAAGTGCACTCTGTCCCTTGGCTGTCATATACTGCTTTACCATATCTCCATTAACATCTCAGTGAATGTGTTGATTACTGTTCTGGATTCTCTATGTATAAACTGTAGGAAACTCTCTCTGGAAAAACAAATTAGGAGTTTGGTTTATCTGTTTTTATCTCGGCACAATAAGCCATTTTTCCTAATCATCTCATTTTTGAAGTGAAATGAGGGGAGAAGTTTCACTTGAATTCCACTGAAGTACATTGTGCCTACAACTATACAGCTTTTTGTTGACAGCTTGCATACTCAAAATTTGGGCAAGTTTTACATGGCCCAGTACCAAAATAACATATTACAGTAGGGTTTTTTTGTCTGCTTGAAAGGCATGGCTATGACCTAATACTAGTATTTCATCCAAATCTAAAGATCTGTTCCAATATATTCCAGTCAATCCTTACCTTGGGATTTAGGACTAAAGGCAGCGATTCAAAGTTTGCTTTCATTTATGAACATTGTGTGGGCGACCTGCAGAGTTTAGAGCAGAATAACTTTCAAGTCTATAGGGATAAACATGCCATGTGCTTCTGGAAGAATCCTGGTGATTTTTTAATGTAACTCTTTCTATACTCACAAATGCATATTTTCTTCATAGCCACATTGCCATGAAACATAACAGGGGAGAGGCTAACTATCAAAAGACCTAAAAATTTAACTTGTAGTAAAATAGATATAGGTCAGCATTAAATTCAAGCCAAAACATATAGGTATTTATCAAATTTGGAGAGGAAGACACTGCACTTCAAATTGCAAAGAATTTTTTAGAGTAATAATGAAGATTTTACTGTAATTCCAAGTCACATGCTTGTAAATTGCCTAAGATCTTATTGCTCTCTTTCTGGTTTGTTTTTTTCATAAGGTGGAAATGTCAAAATAGTTAACAGAAAGATTTGAACTCAAATTCAGAGTGGGACAGGTGGTATGGATTTATTTGGTTCCTATTGAAGAGTGCTTCCAGCAGCTGCTGAAATGGAAAGCAAACATGAAGCTTGAAATGGAGGAATAGCCCAGATTTGTAAGCATAAAATTTTTGTTTCTTTTTATTATTAACTCAAAGATGAAACTTGCCAGCTTTCCAAAAGTGTTATACATATGCATGAAACATATGTATCTGCTTCTTCAGGTCATAAATTGCAAACATTCAAGCCATGAATAAAAAGTAGGCAGTAACTTTTACAGTGCTGCCTAACAAAGCACTATTCCATTTTCAAGGGAGCAAACAGATAGGGTTAAAATCTACGACCAGCTGAACAGATATGTATGTATTGAGCAAGCCAAAAAGTTTTCTACAAAATTGAACTTCACCTACTGGCACATTTATTACATTAGTATAGGTAAACAAATATGTCTTTCTACTAATCAGCTAAAAATGTTGCAGCTTCCTAGGTATTGTTTCCTCTCCCTCTCATTCATTCTGTTCATTTATCTTAATTCTCTTCTACTTGGTCATTAAAGACAAAGGACAGGTAATGAAAATATTGACAAAAAAAAAAGGAGGACAAAAAAAGAACAAAATGCAAAAATTGTTAAACCAAAACCTGAAAAGTATTTGGTTTCAAGGCCTTCAAGTTTTTTGAGTTTCTTAGTGAGATGTTAAAAAATGTAGAGTAAACTAAGTTTTTTTAATTTTTCTAGAAACATACTTGCCATTTTTCATCCAGCCCGGCTGCCAACTTTCTGACTCTGTAGTACAAACAGCTTTTCAGCTATTCCTACAATGGTGCATTCAGAAAAAGATCCATGTGCTAATGGCACCTGCACAGCCACTCATTTATGGCACTCAAGGAGCAAGTGAACATGCCAATCAGATAATATATGCAGGTTGGATAACTATATGTCTAACTGTCTACCTGTGTGTGGTACTGTAGCTAAATCAAGGCAGTGGGGTGACATGGAGGCTGATGTGTTTGCCAGGATACATCCATTTTCTCCACAGATGGAAATTGGTTTTGCAACAGTAATGTATATTTTACATTACTAGTATAGTAAAAAATGTGTTAACCTGAGTTTCGTGTTCAAAATAAGAAAAATTTGACTTAAACAGTAGGCTTCTCAGCATTAAACCAATTTAATTCTTTTTCTTGTAATATAAATATCTCCAAATATTTTAATATATGTATAGTTATCTGCTTGCATTAAAGGAATAGTACACGTCTGTATATATGTATACACACTATGTATGTATATATGTATGGTAAGTATATCTCTTCAATGCAAGCAGATGATTTAAAAAAGTGTTAATCTCTGATACTGAAAGTATTAAGGCCTAGGGGATGTTGACTAGACATGCTATTAGAGCTGTGAAATAACTCTTGCCACCACTATTTCTAATGAAGACCAGCTGCAAATGGCTTTATTTTTTGTTCTAGAAGAGCATTCAAATTGTTTTTAATCCAACTGAACTTTTGAGGGATTAGTTATTATTATATTCTCATTACTCCTTTCCCTGACAAATAACTTTCAGGAGCAATTCCATCATTAAACCACTGCACCGAGCAGAATATTCCATTTCATAAATGGGAAAAAAACCCCAGCTGAAAAACCAAGAAAACACAAACTGAAACACCAAAACCTCCAAATAAATCACAAAACCAAAAAATCAAACCAACCTTCTGCCTCTCTACAAATTAATCTTAAAACAGTCTCATTTTATTTAGTGTGCAGCCTTAGCTAATAATACCAATTTTCACATTGTAAGAGATCCGGAATATTCTGGATAGAATATTTTATAACTTTTTTCACACTCAGTTTAAAAAATAGCTAGGAGACTCAAAAACATATTTATGGGGTTTCTAATTGATTCGTTATTATCCTTTAAGAATTTACTAAATTATTTTAATTTTGTTTGGAGAAAATATAAGTTAACAAATAAGTGTATGATACATATGGAAACACACACACACACAGAGACCAGAAAGTCTGTAAGCACTTCCATTCAGACCTTAAGGAAACTTACCTTATTCTTTGATTAAAATGCTTTCTGGATTCCCCCTAACTGTATTCTTTATAGCAGATTATATCCTTGTATTAATTCACTGTAAGCAAAGGAAAAGTGGCATTGCAATAGAATGTATATGAGGTGCAAAAGTATCAACTGATGGCACATTCACTTTTTGCCATGAAACTAATCTCTCATGTTATCAGTTCTGTGTCACTGAAATAGGAAACATAGAAATATACGTCCAGAAGTACAATGCTCTTTCATTCCTTCTGTGCCCATTTTCAGGCAGGAGGTCTGACCAAATGGTTATTATAATTCCTGTTGGATTAAGATCCAAGAATTTTAATTACTAGACCTAAGATATTATTTATAGTCTTTCAGTGGGTTTCTGATTCATTCAGCATTTAAAAACAAACCCAAATAAATAAACCCAAAACAAAACTAAAGAAAAACAAACACCTCCCTCCCCAGCCTTAGTATTTCTATATGTAGGGCAATGTTGTCATCTGATGGAAAACAGAATACTTCACTGAAGTCAAAATGAAGTCACAGTAGTGCGCTTGAGATGATGCACTTTAACAAGATTGAACATCAAAATCCATATTTCTCTTCTGTATTACTGCAATCAGCTGGTAGAGTGTTTCTGATAATTACCCCAGTAGGATCATTAGAGAATGAAGAAACAAACTGTTTCAATCTACCTTGAAGATACATAAACCACCTCTGCAATTTTCCAGGGTTACCTTAGCTGCATTCTGCCTGGTGTTCCTTTGGATAATATCTGCTCTACATCTCTCTCCTGTCCTTCCCACTCCCATTTGACCAGCAAGAGATTTCTAGTAAGAGCCCTGCCTGACTTGACCATGTCATTCATGCCTTGCAACTCACCATGCTCTCAACCTGGATGGAGGTAGAGACTTGGTACACAAATCGCATCAATAAGCAATGTGGTATGGCACAGTTCAACCTGCTGGAAACCTGGGAGGGGAAAGCCCGGCAGTGTGCATGCATGTGTGAGAATGTCAAACCTAAGATCCTTCCTGAGACGCTGTGCTGAGAGGCAAAAAAAAAAGTCAAAAATAGACCCTATTTCTTGTAAGAATCAGCAAAAAAAATACTGTGATACGTGAAGTAAGTAATTTTCTTCCCTCATATGTGCATAAAGAGCAAAACTCTTGGTGCCAGCAGACCAACACTTGAAGGTCAATAGAAGCCTCCCATGACATCAGATTAAGGAAATGCTCAAAAGTCCTGGGACGCTTTGGGAACAGAAACCAAACCATACTGTTCCACAACAGCTGAGCTATTTGTGTCTGAACTTTTCCCCCTGGCTTTTTTAGCTGCTTCCTGGTCTGGGAGAGAGACATATCTGTGGGTTTGGGGGAGTTATTCACCATGGGGTTCCCCTACCACATTGCAGCATTGGGGATTGGTGCCACAGGGAGATAAACAAGCCATGGGGCCATGCAGCGCTGAGAATCTTTTGTACCTAGTAGGGTACAAAATAAAATAGTAAAAAATAATAGGTTGCCACAACAGCAACTGGTAGTGGCTGGCCTAGTCCCGTCTCTCTGTTTCACAGGGCTGCTGGCTCATGGTGGCTGTGTGGAATAACTACTGACAAAAGAGTATTGATGAAAATACACACATTCTAAAGTCAATGCGTGTATCAGGGGCTGGCCAACAAGGCATAGGGTGCTTGTTGCCTCTCTTCTGGGTTTTGTATGTGACTGTTTGCTAGGCAGATGTAGGTCATCTGACAACCTAGAACTATTTCATTGGTAGTGATGGAGAAGAGCCTCCACATAAGGGTGAGAATTCAGAGAAAAGAAGGAAGCAAGGAGGGATGTATTGCTTTTTTAACACAAAGAGCAGGCCTGCTCCTGTTCTGGAACTTTCCACTCTTTTTATAGGTTATGGGAAACTGTAGTTCTTTCGGAGCCCTTCCCAGACACAGTGCTAATATGGAAGCTTATGGCCTTTCAGGAGACATAAATGTTGTTCCTACTGAGGATGAGGTGGGCATGCACCATGGCATTTTTTAATATTTTTGAGAGCATGGAAAATTATTGCACATAGTGGTGCAGGGTCTCTCTCCTGTCTTACTGGATATACACTGGCAGACCAGGAAAATTCCTGGGGATCATCCACACTAGTGAGCATACAGAAAAAGAGGTTTCCTCCCTGGAATTTCAGCTAGGGCACGGTACTGTGTGCAGAAAGAACCGGACACTGTGTGCATTGTCAGAGAATTTGGCCTCGGGGGGAGCTAACAGGGATGCTGTGACAGGATACTGCAGACACAATGACTTATATTTCCAATCAGGATTAATAATTGTTCAGGCCATCAAACATAAATAGCTGGTGTTTAGACAAATGAATTTTATATCAAGCTTTTGGTCATATGTATTCACGCACTGCCACATCAATTGAAAGCAGGATGAGAGCCATCAAAGCAGCAATAGGTTATGGGCAATCTGACCTGATGGGTCCTGGGAAAAGTGTAGGTTTCAGTGCTGAGTACACAAATCAGCCATGCTAAGCCTGCATGGGAAAAGAACAGCCAGAATATATTGCTCATCAGTATGGCATGAGACGAGTCAGTTTGAAGTTTGTGCAAGCACGCAGTGGACACATGCATACTCTTCTGTGTTTTGGGGTGGATTTGTTTACTGATGTTCTTACTGGCTGTATTAGCAACATCACGCCTTAAAGCGTCTGGATTTGTTGCTATCAGCAAAACAACGAAAATCAGGTACAAAACTCTATTTCTATGGAGAGGATAGATGCCATGGCGATAGAAATTAGAGATCAACAATCTATTGAGTAAGGCAGAGGAGAGTTGACAGGTTCTGACAGCTCACCTCCCTGGCAAGCTGACCATTCAGTCCAAAGGTTGATGCTTATTTTCTTTTATCTGCTTCTGAGACTCTTTCTTACTGTGATTATGTGGGAAACACAGTGCTTGGGCTTGGCACTTGTCTAGGCGGCACCTCTTCATGTTATTTGTCTCATATTTGCTTTAGGAGAACATTCAGCAAAAGTCATCAAATACGTGCCTTAGTAGAGAGGATTTGGGTGCAAAATACAGTTATAAGTTAAAATCTATATAGTAAATGAGAGAAGTTTCTGTTACAGTAGTATAACTCACAGATACAAAACTACCTATTGGATATACTTGTGAAATGATTGGAGTTGCAGTACAGCACAAATTGAATGCAGATATTTGTCCCAAACATGGATATCTCATCTCTGACATTTGGAATTCCATAGAATTAAACTCTAAAACATCTCAGTACTTCTGTTAATGCAAAAAAAGTTGGAATTTTCATTAGTCATTAGTTCTAAACAAATTACAGATGATGCTGATGAGATTTTTCAAACTCTAGATTTTTAGAGTAAAAAACCCATGAGCAGCATGAAAAATGGATTGTCCCCTCTATTGGCTATCTCATTCAATAAAATGCCTGCCAGAGCTCATACAGGCTGTCAAGACTGCAAAGGTTAAATAATTCACAAATGTGGGCACACCACCTGTGCCTCTGCAGTTCAGGCAAGGCATCGGCTTCCCATTTGGAGGGAAAACAAGAGGAAATCATTGCTGACTCATAGAGACAGGTGGAAGAGCAAAGCAGTGGCTTTGGCTTAATTATGGAATTGACTGTAGAGGAAAATTTTTATTGCCAAAGGATACACTCCATTTGTGATCAGCTCCACTGTTCTTGGCTAAAAAATAAATATTTCTCCTTGATATTCCGTTGACTTATCAGCATATGAGCAAAGCCTTCTTCTGGTGTTGGCTCAGTTAAGAGAATCATCTTTCTAGGCCTGATACAGATGCTATTACAGTCAACCAAATAGGAAAAAGAGCCATCACACCAATACACACAGAGCATTTGTTAGGGACCTGAGTTATGACTCAGACTGATGGCAAAGAAAAGGTTCCCTCTATTTGCCCCCTTTTTTTTTTTAATTTTTACTATTAGTTTTTATGAGAAACATTTTGGTTTTTTCAATCTGGAATTTTTTACAAAAGTAAAATCTTTGAAATCTTAGTAAACAAATAAATATAAAATGATTTAAAGGAAGATCAGCATTGTAATAAGATATTACAAAACTGTTGAAATTAAATGCTTCATCTGCACTCAGCTCACACATTTTACAGATTTTTAATTTGTGGAAATTATTGAGTTTTTTTGTTTTCATCCTTACTTGAGAGGAAAAAATGCTACCAGCTCAGAACTATCTCCAGTAGCAGAAGGGAGTTTCCTACCCTGCTTCATTCCTGTTTGGTTGCTCTCTGTTGTGAAGTTATTTGCTGTGGGTAACTTATTCCTGTAATTTGTAAAGGCCTTCTAATGGAAGAGATGGGATGAGGCAATGGAAGTTGGTAAGTACTTCCTGAGTATGAAGATCAAAGCAGCTCATAACTTGTGGTCCCCTCTTCCCTTCAGCTCTATTCATTCCCCAAATTGGCATTACTCCTTTTATTTTTATTGGGCAGGGACAAGCTAAGCACCTCCTAACACACAGGTCTTAGCCATACTCAGAGACGTTAATGAAGGTTAAACTTCCTGCAGACTAGGTTTCAAAACATAAGAATATTTTTGAATGCAATTAAAATTCTTAATAGATTTCCCAAAGCCAATCCAGAATGGAGAATATTGTTCTTTGGCAACTCGCAAATAATGGAGAAAAATTCTAACCACAATGTCTCTGAAGCTATCCCTAGAGTCAAACTGGAATTTTTATTGCTGCATTGCCTTTTTAGTCGTGCCACTTTTTAGCACTTTTAGTTTTAGAAGTAAAGGATAAATCTATGAGCAAAAGTTTCTGATGCCATTAGAAGCAGCCTATTCAGCCAGTGTTGTTTGTGAACTACAGGCCATTCCATTTCTTTCAAACCTCTGCATTGCTAAGGTTTCCCAGAAGTTGTCAGTACTATGGCATATATTAACATGTAATTTTATATACTGCATTAAAAATGGCTATCATTCCATGCTAGTGTAACTTATTCATGTTCATTGTTGGTAGGTCAACCTTGACTAGACACCAGTTGCCCACTAAGTTGCTCTATTGCTCCCTTCCTCAGCAAGACAGAGAGGGGAGGAAAATAAATTGGAAAAACCATCATGGGTCAAGATAAAGGTGATTTAATAAAGCAAAATCAAAGTTTGCACTTGTGGAAGAAAAGATAAAAACCTAAAGATTTTATCCTCTATTTCCCATCAGCAAACAATAACAAGTCACTTACCAGAACGAAGTGTTTGCACTGGGAGACAAATAGCTTAGATAAGGAATGGCTCCATTTCCTCCTTTCTCTTTTGTATCTGAGCAGATGTCATATAGTATGGAATATCCCTTTGGTCATTTTGGGTCAGCTTTCCTGTCTATGTCCCCTCCCAGGATCTTGCCCACCCCCAGTATACTGATGGGAGGCAGGAATGCTGTGGAAACACTGTTCAGCAGTAGCCAAAACACTGATGTACCTTTCTAGCTACCAATGCAAAGCCCAGCAAGATGAAGGTTGTTGTGGGAAAATTAACTCCATTTCAGACAGAGCTAGTACATTGTGTTTAAGGACCTCTGTCAGTAACTGCACAGTCATGTAAGTATAATGATGGAAACACTGGTCCGAATTAAAGATTTGTCCAGCCAAAAACACATTTTAGCTCAGGTATTACAAATTTCCTGCATCAGCAGAAGAATCTTGATAAGATTCACTTTGCAACAATTTACATCCAAAGGTGTAAAAATGCATTGATCAAACATTATGTCTTAGGACCTCAAATTTGGGATTCAACCAGTATGTTGTTAAAACAGATTCATTGTTATCTACCTCACAGAGAAGATTGAGGACAAAGTTTTCTGTCAGATTACTTCACTGAAGATAAGTATAAGCTGTTTTATTTGTAGTATGAATATTTTACAAACACCCCACCCCAAACCTGCATCCTGTACAAGCAAAGAGGTGCCTGTTCTTAAATGCTTACAGTCTGATGTGACAGCCAAAACAAGAGTGGTGAAGGGCTACCATTACTAACACAGCAAGTCATGGCTGAGCTAGAAACAAGTGGCAGGTGTCCTTGCAACCAGTTCAGCATCTTATTATTCCTATGCAATTTACCTGCTGAAACAATTAGACTATTATATAGATTCTAACTGTTGCTCCTTAAATTTGGACTTTTCTGCATTATTTAATACCTGGAACTGTAATTAGTGATTTGTCGGGCTCAGAAAGTTGTACTGTGGCTGAGTCCCCTTAAAATCTGTGTATTTATGTGACGAAAATGATTTAAAACATAGCTATCTCTTTTTAAGCACAGATATAGAAATATGAGAAAGCAAAAAAAATATTCTTTGGTTGGTTAGCACCATTACATCTGCAAACACTGTCACTTATGGCTAGGAATAAAAGTAACAACTAAAACTCTCTCCTTCCTCCTCCTCAGAAATCCTATGTCCTGCAAGTGAGCATGTTATAAATAAAGGGGATATAAAGTTCATGAGTATTTTGCTCCCATATGAAAGTCAAAAACAGCCATCATCATCATAATTTTATCCTTACACTAAGAAATGCCCTTTCATGTTATCAGACTCAAAACATGGTATTTAACGTTTACTATCAGAGTAAAGGAAGTCAAAGGGAACGGAATAGTGAATTCTGCTTTAGAGTCTGCTGATCAGCAACAACATTTTTAATTACAATTAGAAGAAATGGATTCCATGAATGAGCTCACACATATTTAATTGTTGAAAGTATATGTGGACATTTTTAAACATTCTTCAGTAGAACCAAGACATAAGTACTTGCAAGAATGTCTTAAATGACTAACGTCCAAAATTACGTATGCTTACTATTATTCCCTGAGTTCAGATGGTAAAACATTAAAGAAAGTCAATCTACTCCCCCCTCTGACCAAGACTATCACTTCTGTGTGGTTCAGGAGGTTTTTGCCTCTGTGTGTGCACGTTATAAATGCCATGTCATTTTGTGTACAGGTGTATTTGCATGTGTGACGTATGCATGCACATACCAGAGTGTGTGTGTGTATACAAAAAGTGTGTGTTACATATGTTTGAAGTATCTATTTTGCATACAGTTTGTGGTGGGTTTCTTTAGTTTATTTGTTTAAACCCCTTGTCAGCGTTTGTCATTCAACACTTTTGTTTTCAGGAGTCCAAAGACGAGTACTGAAAGAAGCATGCAGAGCAAAAAATGCATTTCTGGGAAGAAAGAAATGAAGAAAAAACATTAAAAAAGCAAACTGTTTCCACCACTGTTTGTATTCCCTGTTTGTATTGCCTGTTTGTATTCCCCAAAGAGTTCCTGGTAATCATAATGCACATATTAGTCATACACAAATATTGTAGGGGTATGTCAGGTGTATAACAGTGTTCAGAATTTTCCCTCTGCACCTATGCATACACGTAGCCATACACACAGTCAGAATGCCAGTTGATACCATGATTACAAGTATCACAAGAGGTGACTTAGATGCGTGCTGTGTCAAAAGTCTGATGGGCCAGGCTTGGACAACTGTGTTTCAATATGTAGAGTGTGTTTTTTCAGGGCTTTCAAATGTGAAGAAGTGACTTTGCATTGCAGATTGCTCAGTCTGCTGAGGAGAACAGTTAGGGAAGAGGGAGGTACAGTTCCTCCCTCCCTTTCCCACTTTGCATATAGAAGAGGAAGTTATTCCACATACCCTGCCACAGTATGGTTTGGCAATTATGTTTAGGATTTGATGCTATGAGTTTTCCTTTTCAGACAAGAGTTTCTGGGTGGTATTTTGGAGTTATGCAGTATGCTGCTGTTTTCCTGGATATGATAATACTGCAACATGCCTGTTTTTTTAGAGGCCATGCTGTATGAATACTGCATATTTACTGATCCCTTCTTATGACCTTTTTTCCCCAGAAGTGGAAATGACAACAAATGAGCTCACACTGCAAGGACTTGGGTACCTCAAGGTACCTCGGAGCACAGCCAGAGCCTAGAAGCGAGCAGACTGGGCCGACAATGGGAGTTGCCAGAGGGGAATATCTTGTCCTCAGCCTCCCTCACGGCTGACGCCTGGCCCTTAGGCTGGTTGGCCATTGAAAACCTGAAAATGCCACTTCTTCTTGTCTCAAGACTTAGGTGAGAATCTGTGTAACTCACTGCTTGTTGAGGAAAACTTTCCAGCCTTTTTGGAAGGGTCCATGGAGAGGACACTGGTTCCCTCAGCCTGGAGTCCCTTGACATACTCTACCCATACCCCTATGGCTGATTGCTGCTGATGGAGGGTTTCAGTCTAGCTCAGCACATCATGGGCACCCATCTGCCAGAGGAAGATGGAAGGGGAACCCAGGAACCTCAGGGCTGCCCCTTCCCACAACAGCCAAGCAGGGCATTCCCCTTGAGCTCCTCCTGCCTCTGCACCTCCTGGGCATTTGGTCTCCCTGCCAGCACCACCCACAGGCATGGCATGGCCCCTCACATGGTCAGTGAGGAGCAGGATTTGGGAGCACAAAATGCAAATGTGGAGGCTGATTTCACATTGGCATGCACTGAAATGAAGAGATGGTGGAAATGGCACCTTCTCATAGGCACCGAGTTTAGACTCACTGTGCTTGGCCTTGTAGTTTTGGGAAACCCTCCTCCTCAACTTTCCAATAAAACTTCCACTTGCAGAGCAAGAAATGTGATCATCTAGTCCTCAGGTTCTGAAACAGCTTGGCTTTTTTTTTAAGTCCTCCCTGTTTCAATTTTGTCTTCTCTCTTCCAGACACAGGTGAGACAACATCACTCTCCAAATAAGTCCTCACATATTTTGGTCTATATAATGTGTGCCAACAAAGGATTACACATGCTCCTTGACTCAGTTGAGACAGCAGTGTCTCAGAGAGAGGAGGCTGAGGTCGCAATATGGTATGCTGGCTTGATACAGGCTCAAATTTCAGCAGTTATTAATAGCAGAAATTTTTCTTTGGAAATGGACATTCAAAGGAAACTTCACTTTGCACAGCAGCTGCAGCCATAAATCTCAAAGGCAGAAAGAGAGGAGATAAGGTATTACATGAAAAATCCCAGAAGTCAAGATAATGGCATTTCCAAATGTAAAAAGGACCAAAAAATCTTCAGATTTAGCTTTAGAAGCACTTCATAAGAGAAATTCACCATTTTACTTCAAAACAATATTTTGGATAAAAATCATTGGTGAAAAAAATCAGTTTAGTAATATGGATATAAAGAGACCCCCCAACGTCTAAGTCAGTTCAACTATTCAATATTTTCGGTTCAGGGATGAAATAACACAGGATATTTTTATGTTTTTAGCCTGTGAATTATGAAATGTATCTTCGCTTTAGTAGAATATTGATGATCTCTATTTTCATAGCATAGATGCTCTCTCTCTTTATGGACAAAGCTCACATCTTGCATATATCTTGTCTTGTGAATTTAATTTTCACATGTTATTCTTAAATATACATACATTTATAGCTGGAGAAGTGGGGGAAAAAATAAATTTCAATGCAAAATTTAGCAGAATTCCAGTAAGATTTATATAAAATCATGCCAAGATCCATTAACTTGTATCTTCAAGGAATTCTGAGGAAATCGTTTTACCCATTTCTGCTGCTGGTGCTCATGAGCAACTCTACAAAGTTCATTCCTTATGGTGCCAAAAGACTGCTGGCAAACATTTTTTTTACATGAAACAGACAGTCTGTAGTTAAACACGTGTAGATGGTTTAACTCAGTGAGTTATGAATGTTCTGGGACATATAAACAATCCTAAAACAAGAATTCATTCCATAATTTGAGTCAATAAAGCAAATGAGTTCTAAGCACAATTTAATGCAGTCTGCAAGACAACATAGTTACACTTCTCTCTCATTTCAATGGTCTTACAGAACCCTGTACTTACACAATATTTTTAAAAGGTGTGGAAATCAGCAGGAAAGGAACAGTCTTCATGTTTTAGTTACGATATAAGAATAAATGTCCCTCAAAGCACAACTCAAAATAAAGAACAAGTGTGAAAGCAGTAGAAAATGTAGAAAATACCATCAGTTCTTCTGGAGGCAAGATCTGAATGTTTTTGCATTTTTTTCCCTTCTGAATAATGCCATCCCCCATTTCTGCAGATCTGAGAGACATTCCACTCCTAATATTTATTTCTGCAAGTGCTGGTACAACCTGTATCAGTAAGTCTATGGTAAGGTTGACCAGGTGCTAACTTTTTGATCATGATTTTGTTTAGTGCACAATAGAAGCTTTGCAGCTACAAATGAAAGCCACAGGGAACTTTTTCACTATTTGGTTGAGAAGTAGTGAAACATTTTGGGCTCAGTGCCATGATAAGACAGCTAGGTTGCTTCAGGAACATCGAACTTCGAGGATCTCTCAGTGCTGGACCAGGGTATACATCTTTGCATATTTAGCACTAAGTTGCATTGCACAGGTGTAAGTGTACCATACTGATTCTAGATTCTGAGCAGGTTTCTGTCAGCTCAGAATCTGATGAGATGTTTACTCTAAAGGTGTAAATGCAAATATAATGCCCTTGCCACTCCCTAGGAAGGTAACATGACTCCAGCTCATGTTTGGGAAACGTTGAATATTTGGGTTTGATTTTAAAAAAATATTTTGACATTTCTGAACTGATTTTTTCCTAAACATATTGGTCTCTAAAAATGCCAATTTGGGATGAAAACAGTTTGGAAAATATCAGCCTTTTTCCCTAGGAAGGAAATTTCATCTGTTAAGTTGCTGTATCATCCAAAACAAGTCAAGAGCAGAAGTAAGTAGAAAACACATGTTCTAAATAGGTACCACTCTGTCTGCTGCTCAGCCCAAGGAGTTTAGCTGAAATGGGAACCATTTGGGTTGGGCTGCTTGCCTTTTTTTTTTAATGGCCTAATTTTGCAACAGTAGCCATGACTATCATAACAATGAAAACAAAGAAAAACATGGAATTGGACTCAGAATGAGTACATTCTGTCTGCCCATTAGGGGGAAGTCCAATTCAAACCTTCACTTCCAAACACACACTAAATTTTCTGGAGGTTTGATTTGGGATTCATTGCTTCCAACTTAAGTTCATCTCTGCTACCAGTAATTGTATCAGATCTGGCTATGAAAAACAACCTGTAGGTTTCCGTGTGTTTCCAGCAGGTTTATATTCTACATTACCCTGGAGTTACTCAGTTACACAGGAAGAAAAATAAAGAGTCTTTAAGCCAAATTCTTTGTCATTTGGCAGCATCGAGGGCTTCTGAATTAACTTTTGTAGTTAATCCCAACAGGTCATGCTGCTCTGGTTTCAGACTCCCCTTCACTTCGTGTGAACACTGACAGTTGTTTGGTCTGGAGAAAACCTGCTTTATCCTTTCAATATACTGGAAACAGGCTCTTCTGAGTGCTTCCCTCCTATTCCTAATACCAGGGCCTTCACTGGTTTCACTATCAGAGCTCTTTCAGTAGTTGTAGCAGAGGACTTCTTCCACAGATATATATGGATATTTAAAGTAATTGGTTATTATTCCACTAAATAGCAGCCAGAGGAATAAGTGTATGACTCACTATCATTCCTGATCTGTCCTTAAGGAAATGCTTCTTCTACCTAGCAAGTAAAAAGAGAATATGAAAGAACACACAAAACATGGTAGGTATGACACAAACATGTATGGGTCTCCAAAAATCAATGTGTTAATATTAGATTGCCTCCTTTATTAAATCTTTATTAATAAGATTCAGTCTTTGATACTGGACACACACAGCTTTGAAACTTCCCAATATTGCAGCTGATGATGAAGGGCAACAGATTTCCTCCATTCCACTTTTTCAAGGGTGTTTGCAAGGTAGTTTTGTAGCTCTGCTGCTTTTAGATTAATCCTTTCACTTCCACCTCTTGGGCCTCTTTGCTTTCTTCTCCCACTTGAAATAATAAGTATGTTTGAATAAGTCTGTCTGGTTTTACAATAGGGTTAGAGTTTGAACAGGGGAAATACTTTAGACTGAAAATTATTGTTAAGAATCCTTAATTTCTGAAAGAAAAGTAGGCTGTTTCTTGGCAGTAACATCTATGACAAGTGGGATCCTCCCAAAAATTTGGGAAAAATCATTACTGCCAGCTCCACACATCACATTATTTTTCCCTCTGTCATGTGTTGCCTTTTAAACTAATAGCTGAATGCAAACATGTAGAAACCAAAAGAGTTAATCGCAAAACTTACTGATGTACTCCCATGCTGGAATTGAGGAGCACAGCACTCCCAAAGTGCCAGAAAGCTGGAGACACAACCCCGCAGCTGCCCAGGTATCATATATGTATGTAATAGCCTGGCACTGCCAGATTATCTCTGTCTGTGGAAAGCTGAAGAAAGCAGCTTTATTACACATGACATGAGTGGTGCTTTAGATGATAAATCTTAGGCATAGCTGAGACTGTTCATAATTCAGAGTAAAATACAAGAAAATATACAGTACAGAGCTGAATATGCTGAGCTCTTTGAAGAAAAGGCTGCTATGCAATGTTTCTGGATATGGTACTTGACATTCGTTTCTTCCACTCTGGTCATGAAATATTTATTTTTTGAAGCTTGAAACTGGTGAACTATGCATGAAGGAAAGAGATGATGGACACAACCACAGTATATCCTGCTCCTTCTCAACTCTCTTCCTTCCAATTTAAAATCCAGTAAAAAAACCACAAAACCCAACTAAAAGGAACTGCAAGTGCTTGATGTGCCAGGGAACAGGAAATAACTGATTTCTAATTTAATTAATTTTCTACACAGAAGAAAAAAACGGAAATAAAATGCTTGGAGGAAAGGCAAGCTCTTTTCAACTCTTCTGAGAAATAGAGAAAAATGGAGCTTGAACTTCTTGCTTGGAAATGTCTGTGAAGGATATGATAAAATTTTAAGGGACAAATTTGAGCTGTGATGGATGACTTGTGGTTGTGACTTTTCAGCAGAGAGAAGGAAAGGGCATTTTTCATTTCAAACTCATGGAAAAATCTCATAAAATAAGGAAGAGAGTGGTAAACATGAACATGAAATGACTCAGGTTATTTAACATCTAATGCAAAGCCTAAAAATGTGACCAGTGACAACCAAGAAGACAAACTATAAATATAAGTAGTCATGAGAAGCTGGTGTGGTATAAATGGCTTTAGGAATCTGAGGGGGGAAAGTACGCTAGAATTTTGAACCCGAGTCCTAAATAAGTGCTTGACACACTCACTGGGTTACATACTTCTGCTCCTATCTTTATAAATTTCCTTCCCAGAAGAGTCTGTTCTGGAAAGGACATCTGGCCTCCTGCCTCACTCGGGCCATACAGTTTCCCCCAGTCATTTCTGCATCAAATCCCAAAACCTGCAGTTGAATTAGAGCCTACCTTTCACACAGGTAGTACCTGTTGCATAGAAAACTCCAGCTGATGGTTAGCAGAACTGTCACCAGCTGTGTTTTCTGTTAAGAACTTCTATCCTATTTCTCAGTTGAACTTCATTTCATCTGCCAGTCATTTTGCCTTTATATGCCTTGGACTACTAAATTTATGAGCTCCTAAGTCTCAGTTAATTAGGGGTAACTGGTTCTCCACACTCCATCTATTGAATGTAAATCCCAGTACAGAATAGGTTATGGGATAAGAAACCTCCCCTCTTCACACAGTTGTCCACTGTTTGGCACTCTGCAGTATTTGGTTCTGGTTTTGAAGTGAATAGATAGACAGGGTAAAATTTATGAATTTGTAGGATTAAGAAACATTTTGTGAGGTGGTCATAGTTCTCTTACTACTCACAAATCTCAGTATGATACTACAAGTAAAAACAACACAATGGTGCTGCTGCTTTTTCTTCATGACAATATTAATAAATATAAACAAGGAAAATTTTTTCTTTGTAACTTTTTCATCTCTAACCAAAATATTGTTTCTTCACTCCCACGCAGCATTTGCAACTGGATACTTTTGGGATGAGCTTGTTGAAGAGGAGAGGCATGATTTGCAGATTAAAAGTATACGATAAGGAAATCATGGGCTTCTGACAAATCTGAAGAAATACTAGTCCCTGGCAGGACTTTCTTCATGGGATGTGGATTTTTTGTCAGTTGCCGCACAGCCTGAAGGTTGAGGAATAGGCCGGGTTTGTTCCTCAGTCACACCACAGTTTTCTCCTGTCAGAATTAGAAGCATTTTGGTGACCTATCTTAGAATTGCTCTTGATTGTGTCTTGCCCCACATTACTTTTCATTAGGAAAGCATTGTCTTTTACCTGTTTAAGAAGTGAATTACTTTTCATTATTCTAATCACAAATATAAGTTCCCGCAAATATTGCTGTTACTTGTGCACTCTCTTCTTTGTCAACTGAGGACAACTTTGAGTCCTAACCCTTCCTTTAGAGGTCTTCCAGCCTGGCAAGCCTCAATGTGCTTTATTCTGCCATTAGATTTAGGTTGCTCTATAAGTCCTTATATATGCTCGGCTGGACTAACCATTTTTCACTTTGTAGTTTTACCAAAACTCCTAAGTTGCAACAGCCTGCTTGGAAGCTGGCATCTGATATCTTGGAAGCTACAGCCTGATGCCTACTGGGATGGTCCCCTGTTCTAGCAGTGCTTTGTCATCTATTTTATTTTTTAGTGTCTTTATAGGGTAAATCCTCAAATTCCTGTTGCCTATTTTTTCTCTCTCATGCAAAGGATTTGTGTGAAAGAAGGCAGTTTATTGTTGTTTTTATTAGTATTGGTATTATTTTGAACAACATGCTGACAGCTTCCTTCACAATCCAAGAATAAATAACTCTATCCCCATCTTCTTGCATGAAGGCATTTGCTCCATTTGATTCAGTATTCCAAATCAGAAAGAGAATGGTGTGTATCTTTTGCCTCTTAATGATGCTTGGTCAATGCTCGTGTGAGAGTTTCCTTTCATTTTTTGCAGTTCTTTATGCCATACATGTGATTTTATGTCAGTCTCTTTCAGGTCAAAAGTGATTCTGAATACACTGTCCTGATGATGAAAGTTTATTGAACTACAAATACTAATATAATATTGTGTTGTTTCCTTGACACCGTGTCATTCTGTGGAATGTTCTGTGGAATATCCACAGGAATGGCCATCAAACAAACATGCCAGCAGGGCATAGACATATCAAAATGTTAAAGATTCAAAAAAACCTCCTCTGGTTGAAGTAGAAAACATATACAGCAAATATATACGTTAGCTGAACAGAAATTTAGAAACACAAGACATGGTAACAGCAGCAGAGCAGATATACTGGACAATGGAGTGAGAGGCACTGGTTCCTCAGGCAAGATTTATTACAAAAAACTGATTAATGTTGAAAGTTGAATCTGATAGAACAGAAAATTTTGATGAAATTTTATTAAGAGTACTTTGAAATGCTTAAATAACAAGTTATAATTTCTTCTTTCAGTGAACATTTTTAGTTTTAATATGATCTGAGATACCTTTATGAAAAATACAGTAACCAGAGCATTAGTTGATTTGGAATAATTCCTTGCATTTTCCAATAAGGAAGCCTCAAGTTTTTAGAACACGATGTAACTCAAAAGCATTTGTTGGATGTTCTACTGGGTTTCACTTAATCCCTGGTTGGACTTGTTCATCTCTATTTGGTAGAAATACACACAGACCAAAAATAAGCAAGGGATGTCCTGTGATTACCAAGGGTTTTATTTTTATCCTGTTTTCACTCTCTTTCTTAGATATACACATTATCCTAGCTTAGACAAATGAGCACTTCAGTGAAAAGGCCTTTCTTTTTTTCATAGCTTGAAATATGTTTTGTTACACATATTTGAGCTCAACATTACAGTAATTCATGTATAAATAGTCTGATAAAAGACAATAAAATTTAAGAAAAGAAAGTATTATTTTATTTGCCTCTCTTTTTCCTATTTAGTTAAAATACTAATTGTTTGTACTGCTGGCATTCCTAGGGACTCCTGATCTTAGCCCACTGGCCCACTATATTAAACATTAATAAACATATAGCAAGAAGAAAATCTCTGCCTCAGATTTTAGGCTCGGGAAAGTTCAGAAAAGCCAATAAATTGGCAATTACTGCATAAGAATAAGATAAATGAATCTATTCTTACAACGTTGTGTAGCTTTTTCATAATTTTAATTTAAATTATATTTCTTAAATACTTTGTGATGGAACAAAATGTTCAATTTTTTTAAGGTCAAATTCCATCAAGGGCATTCGAATTGTTTCTGGGCATATTCACTGTGAAACTTGTATCTGGTTCTCATAGCATATTTTATACCTTATTGTTATGTCTCTGTTGTGCTTCTCACCAAAACTAATAAGCTCTTTTTATAAGCCATGCATAAGGAAAACAGGGGAGGAAATAGATCATGTTAATGACACATTTTTGTGGGAATTTTACAAAATTTTTCTATGCTGTGTAAATCCCCTGATTTTCCTTTAGTTAACACATAAATGCAACTGGATTCTTCTGCATATAAATAATGGTTTGAGGCAAACATTGCAAGGACATGCCTTTGAGAAAAAATAGTATTTGTAGTATGTCTTCCAATTTGAGAAACCTCAGTCCATGCTCGAATATTTTATTTTCTCTACTCGACATTTTGACTGGGATCACTTGAAGCAGCAAACCATTCTTGCAACCCTCAATGTCAGTCCACACTTAGGGTCCACCATGTTGATGCTGCCTATTCCACATACATAACATAATTCTAGGGACCTCACGTCAATGTAAACGAGTAGTGGCAATTTATATATACACCCTAAATTGAATGCAAATGCTAGTTGTTATTGAAGGCACTAAGAAACAGTCAAATCCCTGGAGCCAGACCAAGGAAATGGCAGTGATCTTCAGCACAAATACCACCAATACAGGGTAGGGAAAGAGCAAAAATAACAAGACAAGTCTCATACACAAACAAAACACAACTGGAAACAACAATGAGATGGCAGAGGGTGAAGGAGGAGCCAGGGGAGACATGTTTTGTTATTTGATTCCTTTTTTATTTGAAGTAAAATGAATGCACTTTCATAGTAGGCAGAACTTTTGGGAAGGAATGAAATGGGTAGCCAGTATTTGAAGAAAAGGATGAGAACACTTTTATAACTCGCTGCCAAAAATGCTCTGTTGATAAAGAGCTTTTCATGCACATTTGGTATTTCTGCTTCCGAAGAAAATTTGCTGGTGACTCTGTATGGGAATATTCAGTTTTCTAAGCTGAAAGAAGTCATAAATATACCTTTATGACTATTCAGAAGTTCAGTGAAAGCTGTAGTATTCCACAGACTTGTGAGATGGAGGTGTAAAATCTATGCTTATTTTATTTTTCTGATTTCCTTTAAGCCAGACTTGTAAAGATAGAGTACTAGGAAGAAGATCGAAGTTGCTGAATAACATGAATGATACTTTTAGCCAGTTTGCTGCAGAAAAATAAACTGTATTTCATATTGTAATATTTCTGTCAAAAGCTTAGAAAAATAATAAAATGCTGAAATGTTTGGAAAAAAATTCCACCTTATTTAAAGAATTTCCACTCTATTTGATATTTAAAAAAGAATCCTAAAAAACCAAAACAACAAATAAAGGAAAAAGGCATCTACTCTGCCTTGATGATGTACCTACCAAATTTAGGCACTGGATTCATGTGATTGCCTCATTGGGAATCTATAACATGAGAACTCAGTGTGTTCCAGTCCCAGTCTGAGCACAGGGGTGACGAACACTGTGTTCACATAAGGATGTTGTCCATATATGGCTGGAAATCCCAGCGTGTGCAGATGTCGTCAGGCTTCTGCGTGGGCGCAGCTCAGACCTTAGTACAGAACTGGGACGGACACAGCCTCTAAAGCTTGGCCAGGAACCTTCCTCTAGGAATGTCAGGAATGCCCTCAGCATTTATTCAGCAGGAAGCTTTTTACTAAAGGCACACGTCAGCAATTGCATAAGTTTCTTTAACAAAGCAGTTTGTGTCTCTTCAAAACATACATCTTAGTTACATGGATAGAAGACAATTTGGTTTCGATTATATTAAAATTCTAAAGAGATCAGCTTTTTAATATCTATTTTTGTCTGCTTCTTCATATAAACTAATGTTGTCTTTTGGCCCCACTGTAGCAGATGTGTATTTCTGAAATAATTTTGTCATACTTGAATCTAATAATAGTCACCATTTCTTCTTAGATGGAGTGGCAGATCAGAATGGGAAGAAGTGATAGGTTTAAAGACCAAATTTTTACTGTTTTTTTTGTTAAAAACAATCAAGAAAATAGATACTACATGTAAATGCACAGTGCCAGAGAGTCAATAGTGAAGGACTACAAAGTTGCTTCTGAGACTCAGTCACTATCTATTCAGAATGTGAATATGATTTGACATTGAGAAAATAAACAAAAATCTATCACTTTGTTTTTCTGAATAAGTTTGTCTATTTATAAAAGGATAGATTAAGTTACCTAGAGATGTAAAATTTCAAGGCTCCTCATAAATGACTGCATTAGGAAAGTGCTCAAAGAAATACAAATAAATTTTCACTGTCACAAAATTTTGTTCTTTTGGCTTGCTCAGGGTTTATTACTATAAATGCTGAGCATTCTGACCTAAAAGCACAAGTCCTGTTAACTTCAATGGTCTTAATCAGGTGTGTAAATCTAAACAATTCCCAAAATTCTATGAAGATTTACCACTGTGCACATTCAAGCATTTGCAGCAGCTACGACGCAAACTGCAGTGTACAGCCTAGGACACATAGAGAGAACTTAATAAACTATTGGCCAAAACAAGTTTTTCTGTCCTTTTTCTGTGTTGGCATGATTCACAGAGAGAGTTTGCGAATATATTCAGAAGCAGTGGTTAATGATGCACACTCACATTGCTTCTTTCTCATATCATGTGGCATGGACTTCTACCATAATATTTCTTACCATGATGGGAGACTTATGTACAGTCTACATGGTTTTTAGAGTCTGGTGAGTAGATTACCAACCCTGATAAGGCAGGATTCTCCATAAAAGATTGTAAGATTCCACCATCATCTCTGCATGAATGCATCTCTAGTGACACATTTAAAAACTGGTATATACAGATAGGCTAGCTGAGCACAGCTGTACTCCCTGAAGGGGGTTCCTACTGCCCATGGCAGACTATGATGATTTTGTTTCTCCATTCTTCAGCTTTTAAACTGGTGACAAATTCAGGTGTTTTCTCCCTTGCTTTTGAATCACATATACAAAAAAACCACAATTTAACTGCAAGGCAGAAATTTTCCAGATTAAACAAAGGGTGTTTGTATGTCCAAATACAAATGAAAAAATCCATTCGATTTTTGGTCATTAACATCATATTAAAATGAAATATAAATAAACACATATGTGTGTATGTATTGACTGACAACATTACAGCTCCGATTTGTGCATGGTCAATAGTTTGAGGAAATTGATTCTCACTCCTGTGATGAAAGTATATATTTCACACTCATCTTCGCCAGGATGAGGATGTGAGGAATTTTTTACACAAAATTTCTGATTACACTGGGTTTCCTCTAAGAAAGCAGGGCAGTAGGCCATAACTGATATAAATTTCTCTAACCAGACTACTGAAATAATTAAATAGTCCTTTATTGTTAATTTCTCTTTAGTTAGACAGACCAAAAAGAGGGATTAGGGAGCTGATATTTTTTAATTTAGTTAATTATGAGAATAGAAGACAGGTTACATCGTCTTAGCTGTCTCTCATTTCACTGGTAGAAAATTGTGTAGTTTGTAATTTCTTAATAGAATGCTGAAGAGTCAACACATAAACCTCCATAACTGAATAGTCTCACGAGTTTTTCATTTTCTGGTTTAGAAACTCACAGCAAGACTATCACTGCCATGTTATTAAAAAGACATATGTTTTTGAAGTGGAGTGCAGCCTCTGTCAATCATCTTTTACCAAATAGCAGTACAAATCCTGATTAAACACTTTCCATTAATTTTCTTTTAATAGGCTTCACTTTTAGTGCAGGAAAAGAATACAAGGTAGTGATTTGAAAAGATAGAATACCACATGTTATTTTGCAGGAACTGTATGGTAAGTCTAAGGGAACATGCTAACTCTGCAGGAAATCAAAGTAACTGTGAAATAAATTGTGTCATCACTGTCTCTGTTGTATCAGAGAGCTCACAATACAGTATTTTTATTGAATAAAGTGAAATAGGGATAGGAATTGCTGCTTCATTTTGCATTTTCTTGTGATAGAAAGTTGTGACTCTTGTAAGTACAATAGTTTGTTGTTGAAAATCTCACCATCTCCCTATAACATGAAAAGAAAAAGAGCTATCTCTTCTTTTTCTGTGTGTCTACATTGACATGCAAATATATCAAGTATCTTACTCTTCTACTCTTTTCCTCATTCAGTTGCTCTTGACTACTGATCAACATCGGTCAGATTTTGATTCTGTATATTGATGTGTTATCTGCTTTGCTCTATGCACAAAGGCATTGATGAACTGGCCAAAGGAAAAGAGAGAGTGCTTTTGCATCCACCCATATGCTAACTGCGTGATTTCACAAGATGCCAGTGTTTCTGTTGGACTGTTTTGGCTACATGTTCATCCAGCTTCCACCTTCCTGACATGTTGGCTCAGTTGTGTTGACAATATTAGCAAAGAGAAGATAGCTGCTGCAGAGGTGCAGTAGGATTGTTTAATATTCTTAGAGCATGGTGCTAATAAGATGAAAGTTTTGGGGTTGATTCTCATGTGGACTGTTCACTTAACAGTTGGACCCAATGATCCTTGTGAGCCCCCTCCAACTTAGAATATTCTGTGAAATCTGTGGAATCTTAGAGTAATTGAGACAGCAAACAAGTGGCATTATAGGAACAATAAAACTGGAAATGGGTCTAGATTTGAAAGTAGTTTCAAAGTATGGGTTTCTTAAAGATAGGACAACACATATCACACGCACTCATGCGTGTAACTGTAGTATGAACATAGAGACAAAGAATTACATAGGTTGGAAAGGAAGTCTGGAATTCATCTAGTCCATTGTACTGCTCAATGCAGGCCCATTGTACAGTACTTACTGGCAGCATCAGCAAGGCACCTTTACATCTAAAAACAACTTGCACATCAGATCAGTTCTATGAAGAGTATTAAAGGGCAAACTATTTTCCCATAGCTGACGGATCCAGAGAACACAGGAACATTACTGAACTGTTACATGATCTCTACAGTCTTTTCCAACGTTGTTAATTCTGTGTGTGTGTAATATTAACAAGGAGTAAAACAACCGAGAAATTGCTACTGCTGACATGTTGCTTCTGAGCTACAGTACAGTAAGTAGGTAAAAAAAAACCCCAGAAAAAATTAGCCTGTGCCAAAGAGTAGCATCCAAGCCAACAGTACAAATATAGAAACTTTCATTGGTTGATAAAAACAAAAGCAGCAGACAAACTACATAACATCAGGCTTCCCATGTGCTAGATGAAGCATGTTGTGTGTCTAGTTCAGCAAAACATGCATTAAAATAGCTATCCATTCTAGAGTATAGATGATATTTATAGCAGCTGACAGAACTAAAATAATCTATTCAGACTTGGTGTAGGACAGTAACCTATTTCATGGTTTAGGAATGTTTGGGATACAGTAATAATGGGAGAAATCCAGATGATCTTAGACGATGGCATGGAATAGTAGTTTGTTATAGGCCTTTTATAGATTTGGCTAGTTCTCTTCATGTTGTAAAAGACAAAAACAAAAATGTCTGGAACACAGATCTGTAAAATGGCTATTGCCTTTAACTGGTCATTGGGTGCAAAACTATGAGAAAAAAAATAAAAAAACACTTTTATATGAAATCTTACTCCAGAAATTGCCAGAGTTGCCCAGAGTTGAAGCTTAGTCAAACTTTTTGTTTCTACCTACTCAAAATCTAAAAATATTGATAGAATTGCGCAAATAAAGGTAACCCAAAAAACCCTTGAACTTTCCATAGATTTGTCCTTTATTTCTCAGAAATGCAAGTGATCTTGCTATAAATACATGGTAACCAGTACCTAATAAAAACATCTATATTCATACATTTGGTTTCAGTATTAAAATGACATTTATATAACTTATAGTGTCTTTATTACTCAATGGCAAATAACAATGATACAGACATAAGGACTGTTAAAATGTCATTTTTGAGGTTTAATAAACACGTACATATTTTTAAAAAAATGACTCCACTATTCTGGGTACATTTGTTGGTCCCATTCATTAATAAAATTTGCACTGAAATACATAGAATAATAGAATAATAGAAATGTGGGAAGGGACATTAAAAATCGTCTTGTTCCGAATCCCCTTCCACTAGACTAGGTTGGTCAAAGACCTAAACTGTCTGGTCTGGAACAGTTCCACAGATGGTGCATCCACAGCATCTCTGGGCAATGTCTTCCAATGTCTCATTATCCTCAAAATAAAGAATTTCTGCCTAATACCTAATCTAAACCTACCCTCCTTTAGTTTAAAACCATTTCACCTTGTCTTAGCACATGTAAAAAGTCCCTCTCCTTTCCTGTATGCTTTTTCAGATATTGGACAACAGTGATAATGTGTCCTCTCAGCTTTCACTTCTCCAAGCTGAAGGAATCCAACCTTCTCAGTCTGACTTCATAATAAATATTTTTCAGTCCTCTAGTCATCTTCATGGTCCTTCTCTTGACTCATTCCCGCAAGTCCATGTCCCCCTTATACTGGGGACTCCAGAGCTGGATTCGTTGCTCCAGGTGGGGTCTCATGAGAGCAGACAAATGGGAGAATCACGTCCCTTGACCTGCTGTCTTCACTTATGATGCAGTTCAGAATGTGATTGGCTCTCTGGTCTGTAAATGTGCACTGCTGGGTAGTATTGAGCTTTTCATCAATCAAAGTCCTTCTACACAGGGTTGCTTTCAATCCATTCATCACCCAGCCTGTACCTGTGTTTTAGATTGTCCTGAGTCAGATACAAGACCTTGCACTTGGCCTTGTTGAACTTCATGAGGTTTTCATGGTCCTGTACTACTTTGTTCACTTTACCTCAGAAGCAATGTTTCTCAAATTTTATATTATATGGAAATCCAAAAATCGTGATGTTTTTAGCTTAATCTGTCTTATTTATGTGAAAGTATGCTCAGCAAAAATATCTATTATTCTTAGTGACTGCAAGTTGCATTGAGGTGACATGTCCTCTGCCTCCAAGCTTACCTCTCTTTCTTCTTCTCCTCTGTTTTGTCAGGGAATTATGTACCGTTTTAGTGCTGCCTATCTAACTATTTTTGCAGTATCGTTGTCTTACTGAAAGGTTAAAGATGGAGAAAGAAATACTTCCAAAAAGCATAAACTGAGCTCTTCCAAAAGCTTGTAATGCAAGAAAATATCTCCCTTTTAACATGGTTTGTAAAAATTTGTTTTCTTCCATGTTTTATAGTAAGTTGTGTCATTTAACAATGTCTTTAATAAACATCACTAAATTTTGTTCTTCTTTAGATGCCAATGATTAATGTTTTCTGTGTATTCAAAGAATTTGTTTTATTCCACAACAACTACAGCTTCCCACAAAAAAAAAATCCTAGTTAAACCCTCCATTTACTGTAGCATTTATTCAATGAGAAGTTGTTTATTGTCTTAAAAATAATGAAGTGAGCACGTTCATCAATTTATTGATATATTTAGATACCTTTTTCAAAAACTTCACGCCCTTTGTTCAGTAAATAAGAAAATAGTCTCCTAAGTACATCCCAGCAACAGAAGTTAGAAAAAGTTTCTTCAGATGACATGCTGCTTATTTTTCAAAATAGTTTGGCGAAATGACACAGATGTGCCAGGACACTGCAGTTAGACCACAGTCAAGACCACTTTATGCCCTTATTTTCCCTATAGAGAGCAGTGGTCCTCTGGGTTCATCAAGGCAGCAAGAACTCCTGTGTACATTTCCAGGCCACATGTATCAGATGTTTGTGGATGAAGTACTAGGCCTAAATCATCAATCATTGCAATTTGCACATGTTTAATATTCAAGCTTGATGTAGTTTGTTATATTAAGTAGCCGGTATGTTTTGGGAAAGCATGCTTCTTCAGTGCATCCTGACCTTTCCACCCACCCTTTCTATAGAGGCTCTGACAAAGACTAACAGCATCTTCCCCACCTGACACCACCAGTGCCTCTGTCAGAAAGTTTCTTCACAGTAAATGTGCTTCTGTTTATTCCAGTAAATGTGGTAATACCAGAGATTAATCTTTTCCAAACTGGTTTCCTAGATGTATGAGTGTAGAGGGAGGAATTTGAACAGAAACCAGAGCTGCTGACTATTCATCAAGGAAATATTTTATATACACAGTTAGGATTCCTTTACCAAGCTTGTACATTAGTTTATTCAATTCATTTTGTGCAGAGCTCACTTCCCAAATATTGTTCTGTCCAATGTCATTTCACTGACCTTGTTTTTCATTTAGCAATAGAAAAACTTCTCAGCTCTCATAATAACAGACAGGGTTGCAAAACTTACAGCTCATTATTGTTTACTTCCTACAATTTACAAGACTTTTTTTAATGTTAAAATTAGATGACACGAAGAAGTAGGAAAATGTAAAGCCTGCTAACAGTGTTTGAAAGGTTTCTTCAGTCCTCAAGGAAGAATAGGGTACTCAGACTTGCTCTGTGGCAACTCATAAAAAGAATGTGCAAAATGCACAAACAAGAGCAAAGCCAGGATGAGGCCCTGACATGTTGGATACTACGTCATTAGCCAGAGCAAACTTTCACCAGCTTCCATGCACTAGGGAGGACATGTACGGTGCCAATTTATAATCTCAGCTGCACCATTGCACACTCCTGAAGTTACACTTGCAGTTGCTGTTAGAATTAGAACTGGTTTCAAGTAACAAGGGTGCTTATTACAGGCATGTGATTTCAAAATATTTCAGCAACATGATTTTAAAGTAATGAGATTTTGATTCAAATAAGTAGAGAGCATAAGAGTTAATACATTTTACACTTATTTTCATCAAGTTCAGTGGCAAGTAAAATCTGAGCTCAGCTATCAAGCAGACAGCAGCTCAGCTCTAAAATGATGGAAGGTGGAACCTGTTCATTTCCTTGCATTCCTCATTATGGCCAACAGTTCATTCTCTAAAAATATGACTGTGGAAAAAGTTAGAAATGTTTCAACTGATTCAGGTCTCCCTTATATGCCAGGAATTTACTCCACAGATACAAACAAAGTCTCAGCATTATGCAATTCCTTAAATCAGACTACAATTGATACTCAATGTTAGCCTGAATAGCCTTACATAACTTTAAATTTTTAAATTCATCAGCATTCAAACTTTGCATTGCTTTGTAGAACTTTGTATCTAAAAGCTGCAGCAAGGAATTTCTCAGGTGAGAAGAAGTGAATATTGAAGTGCAAATTATTATAACTTGAAGGATGTTCTCCAGCTTCATTTAATTTCTGGGATTTATATTCTAAAAATAAAAAAGAGTAGCTGGATTTTACAACAAAGTCCAATAATTTTGCCTATCTGCTTGTCCTCTAATAAAGCACTTAAGTGTCAAATTATACTGCTAAGACAGAACAAGAATGTTTGAAAAAACATTCAACAAAACAAGAGTTTTGTTGTTTTGCTTGGAGATTGAATACATGAAATTTTATCTATAGATCAAACTCTTGGAAATAAACTTGCTGAAATCATAATCAGAGTCAAATATTCATGTGATGATTTTTGTAGGAAGTTCAGTAAATATGTTGTCATCAACTAGATTCTCAAGAAAACATTTCAGTTTTTTTCTCTTCAACTTGGAAAAATATTATTCAGTCATGAACAATAAAATTATGCTTGACAAAACAGCCACCTAGCAAGTCTGCACAGGAGCACCTTCACTGTGCTGCCCAGATTTTTCATAATGTGTTCATATTCCTTTGACCTTTCCCACAGTTGACATTTGGACAGTCATTTACAGATTTCTTGTCTTCCTTTCTTATCCTAATCCCATTTTTAGCTCTTCTTCACACTCTCCTCCCTATCTTCCTAAGCTTTGTGACATTTAAGCTTGATGAATTTCTTGCTTTTTTTCTTAATCATCCTGCCTTCTCTCAGCAGCAAAAATTCAGATCTCATTTTCATATCCTTTGTTTATTAACTTCTTATCACATTGGTTGTCTTCACTCTTTTTTTTCTTCCACAAGAAAGGAAGGAATGTTCACCATTCCTGTTCCTACTTCCATATCTGTCTTATCACCTTTCCTGTCTTTACACCTGTCCATTTCTTGTCTTTTCTTCTTTGGCTGTGTCTTACCTGCTTGTTCCATGGTTAGTAAAATTTTAGTTACCCAGATTTTCCCCAAAATTTATTCTTTTAATCCCTGGCTCTCAGAAAGATGAGATTCATTTCTTTACTTCTTTGTTTATGACATTACTTTTGCAGATACCTTGTCTGGCCTAGAAGTGCTTCTCCACTCGTATCCTCTGCCATGGATCAGGTCTTGCTTGTTTAGGTACTTGCCTATTGTGCCAACAGCTGCTGTCCTGATACTGGCTGATAGATTCTCTCCAATTCTCCAGCAATCTCTCTTTTCAACAGCTTCTGTTTTCCCAAGCCTTTCCTTCTAAGGTGTTTAGATCCTCATTTTCTACTTCTATGCACTGGGTAGAGTCTGACTAGTGTTCCCAGAGACTACTGCAGGACAGGTAAACCCGTGGCTAAATAAATAGCATACATCAGATTTCACTGAGTCAAAAATAAGCTGCTATTTTTTTTAAGTTTTTATCAAAAGCCTCAAGTGCTTATGATTTAGATATAAATCTGACTGTAGAACACACAGGAAGTGTGAGAGGTTAAAAACCTTTGCATTGAGTATTTTAGGTAGAAAGATAACCATGGAACATGCTGGAATCCTCTTGGTTTTTATGGATTATCAGAACATCAAGACAAACAGGAAATAATTTTGTATCATATGAAAACAAGGAGCAAAAAGGAAAGGAAAAAAATAAAGTTGAAATGAAAACCACTGGCACACGAACCTGTGCAGTCACAGATTTAACTACATGGTCAAAGAAAACCTCTGCTCACATTCAGCTGCTGACAAAAAAGGCAAGTAAGATGTCACACTTTATAAGGAATGAGACAGGAATGAATGGGGAAAAATATACAACTTTCTAGTCTAAAGTAATGGTACAACTTCATCTTAAATATTAGATTAAACCATCACATTCCATCTCAAAAAATAAAAGAATTACAGGAAGTTAAATAAAAACTTCAAGAGTACATAAACTGTTTTTTAAAGTTTATAGACTGCACAGATTCAGAGTTCTTTTCTTTCTGTGTGGGGACATAAACCAGGACCTTCACCAGAACCTTTCCTAAATATGAGTATAGTTCAGTTTGGATATTTAGGTTTTCGCAGTCTATTTGCTTTGTGAGATCTAAAGATATTTTAAAGATTCTTTGAGATAAAAGGTGGAATATAAAACTAGATTAATAAATTTTGCCTGCCGGTAATATTTATGTTAATTTTCTCATTTTTCAGATTTCCAGTGAAGGAACTGCTACTGGCTTGATGCTTAACTCTGCCTATTTATATAAAGCCTTTCCATGCTACTCCTCATTCCTGACAAATAAAGCATGCTTGTTTAAAAAAATTCTGAGGCACATTCCTTTAAATTTTCATCTTTAACCTCTTCATTGCTTAATATTTATATTAGACAAATACAAAGTTAAAAAGCTCAGCAAATCTATGCAACTGCATTCAGACAATCTGGAGGGATGGGCAGAGAAGAACCGTCTGAAATTCAACAAAGGCATCTGGAGAAGAATAACCCCGAGCATCAGTACAGACTCTGGTTTGACCTGCTGGGAAGCAGCTCTGTAGAGAAGTACCTGGGGGTCCTGATGTACAACAAGCTGTCCCTGTGCCAGCAGTGTGACAATGTGGCCAAGACCAATATTATCCATGGGTGTATTAGAAAGAACATGGAGAGCAGGTCAAGGGAGGTGATCCTGGCCCTCTACTCATCCCTAGTGAGGTCACGTCTGAAGTTTTGTGTCCAACTCTGGGCTCCTCAGTACAAAAAAAAGACAAGATACTACTGAAGACCGTCCAATGGAGGGCTATGGAGATGATTATGGGACTGGAGCATCTCTCTCTCTCATGAAGAAAGTGTGAGAGAGGTGGGCCTGTTTAGGCTGGAGAAGAGGTGACTGAGGGGGAACCTCATCAGTGTATATAAGTATCTTAAGAATGGGTGTTAAGGGGAGCCAGGCTTCTTTTCATGGTGCACAGCAACAGGACAACAGTCCTTATGAACTCCACCTAGCCAAATATCAGAGAATCATAAAATATGCTGAGTTGGAAGGGATCCACCAGGACCATCAAGTTCCCCCCTGGCTGTGCACAGGACATATGAAGAATCACACTATTTTCCTGAAAGCATTATCCAAACACTTCTTAAACTCAGATAGGCTTGTTGCTATGACCACTTCCCTAGAGAGTGTTGTAGTGCTCAACCATCCTCTGGGAGAAAAACTTTTTCCTGATATCAAACATAAACCTCCCTCAATTCAGCTTCATTCCATTTCCTTGAGTCCTGTCACGGGTCAAAAGACTAAAGAGATCACTGCTTGTCCCTCTACTTCCCCTCATGAGGATGTTGAAGACTGAAATGAGATCTCTCCTCAGTCTTCTCTTCTCCAGACTGAACAGACCAAGTGACCTCAGTCACTCCTCATATGGATTCTCTCAAGGCCCTTCACCATCTTCACTGACCTCCTTTGGATGTTCCCTAACAGCTTAATATCTTTTGCATGTTGTGGTGCCTAAAACTATCACAATATTCAAGATGAGGCTGCACCAATTCAGAGCAGCGCAGAGCTGGACAATCATCTCCCTCAACTGGCTGGAAATGCTTTGCCTGATGCCCCCGCCCTCGACACAGTCGGCCCTCCTGACTGCCAGGGCACTGCTGATTCATATTCAACTTGGCATCAACCAGGATGCCCAGATCCCCTCCTGTAGTGCTTCTCTCCAGCCTCTCATTCCCCAGCCTGCACACACGACCAGGACTGCCCTGCCCCAGGTGCAGAATCCAGCACTTGCCTTTGTTAAACTTCATATGGTTGGTGATTGTCCATATCTCTAATTTGTCAAGGTCTTTCTGCAGGGCATCCCTGCCTCTGAGTGAGTTGACAACTCCTCCCAATTTAGTGATACTGACAAAATTACTTCTTATTCCATTCATTCTTGCATCCAGGTTGCTAATGAAAATATTGAAACGAGCTGTGCTAAGGATGGAGTCCTGCAGAACTCCGCTAGCGACTGGACACCAGCCTGGTGTTATCCTATTCACTATGACTCTTTGTGCCTGAGCTGTGATCTGTTAGACCCATGTGCAACATGGTTATTCAGCTGTATGCTGGACATTTTCTCCAAAAGGATGTTGTGAGAAAAAGTATTAAAAGATTTGCTGAGATTCAAAAATGTTACATCTTCTGGCTTTCCTAGATCAACTAGGTGGGTTAGCCTGTCACGGAGGGAAATCAGGTTTGATAAGCAGGACTTTCCCCTCATGAACCTGTGCTGTCTCTGCCTGATGACAGCATTGTCCTCCAGGTATTATTCAATGTTTCCCAAAATAATCTTCTCCATGGTTTTACTGGGCACTGAAGCGAGATTGACAGGCCTGTAGTTTCCAGCATCCTCCTTCTTGCCCTTCTTAAAAATCAGGACAATGTTGACCAGCTTCCAGCCATCAGGGACCTGTCTGGATTCCCAAGACTGCTTAAAATCACCAAGTGAGACTTTGCGATGACATCAGCCAGCACTTTGAGGATTCTTGAATGAATCCCATCAGGCACCATAGATTTGTAGGAATTCAGCTGGAGCAGATCGCACACAAGTTCAGGGTCAACTCTGTTACTTCTCTTAAAAAAATTGTTAGAACTAGTGTGTCAATGATGCGTGGAATTTTATGGATTTTTAACATACAAAAGAGAAACCAATTGCACGTGTATGAAAGCCTAAAGAAATCTCTTAAGATTTGAAATATAGAATAACAGCCTCAGTCTGTGTTAATTTCCTTAAAGACTGAAAAGTAGTTTACAATATTTGAGATAATTCTTTGGTCTTCTGAGACTTAGAGTGCCATTTCATTTGATGTCTTCCTAGACATAAAAAATGTAATAATGATAATAAAAGTAATAATAAGAAACACAAGAGGATTTCTAGTAAACATCTGTTGCGTTTCAGACTTGAAGTCAGGAACAGCAAAGACATCAGCACAGCTGTAAAAGGTCACTTATGCAGCGAGCCCATGGATTCCTTTCTGGCTGAGTCAATAAATAGGTAGAAATTGCATATTTAATCACAGATTGGATGTTGTGAGTGACAAACAGGATAAGTAGTATAAGGAAAAAAATCCTGCATGACGGAAAGTGGCATAAAAGTACATTCTGAGAATTTTCTGATTCCCCAGTGCAAGAAGCACTAAACTTTCTGTCAGGGCGGGTTGAATCATCCTGTTCTAAGTGAACTAAACCTTGTTTTGGAGAAATCTCTGCCTGGTAGTTGTTTGTCTTTTATATTTTATATCATGGTTTTCCATTTGGGTTGGCAGTAGAGCTGACAATTTGGAGATAGTTAGGGAATAAGCTTCTAGAACTTGCAACTTAAGCAAATGAATTAAAAATAATAATTTCATTTATGCCAGGTTTCTGATTTTACTACTACAACAGGAAAGTTAAAAAGCTGATTAAGATCTAAATGACATAGGATGAATATTACTGAAAGGTAAACCTTATTAGGTCCATACCTAAAAATAAATATTCTATGAAATAGTACATTTTTGTTTGTAGAATTTTGATTTAGAATCTGTTTACATTTTGTAGTTCATAAAACAAAAATGGCCACATGCAAGATTCTAAGATACTAAGAACATGTAAAGACAATGGTACCATAGCAATTGAGAAAATGGTCTAATGTAAACATTTGGAAGTTGCAAAGGGTCTAAACTTCAGTTTACAGCTTCAGAAGCTTACATACATTCCAGCAATTGCCATTAAAATTTACTGCACACTAACCAATATTGTATAAGACTTCTCTAAGAACAACTGTTTAAATCAATATCAATAAAAAAATCCTGGCACACTAAAATTTGCTTGCTTCCTAAAATGTTGAGTCTCACCTTAAAAAAATAATCCCTACTGAATGAGTAGAACACAGAATGTGGTGAGAACTGTGGTGGAGAAATACACAGCAAAAACAAGGAAAAAAGGGACAGAGATGGATTCCCTTCCAATATTTGGGCATACCCTCATAGTTATGAGGCACATTAAGGGATGTTGGTCAGTTAGAGCCAAATACAATCCTTTAACCCCATACTGGTAGGGAGAAAGGTTTCACTCCTAATGCCTTGTGCTCTTCAAGCTAGAGGCAGAAAAGAATTCTGAGGTCTTTTTGGTCTTTCTTTTTACCAGGACCACAGTCACTTTGAAACAAATAAAGATGTTAAATCAGAAAGTTAGTTTGCCTTGTATTAAAAAAGGCAGAATCTACCAGAAATTTTATAATTAGATGATAAAAATTCTCCAAACACTTTTTGTCACCTCTTAAAGGACGTTTTTTACTTGTAGAGAGAGAATTCCAGTGCCTTGGTTCCAAATGCTCCAGTCTTAGAGGATGATAACAATTACAAAGAATAGATGCTGGAAATGCTTTTTCAAAGATAGTTTTCAATCCAGTTTTCCAGGGGTTTTAATGCCTTTTAAGAACCTGCATCAAATGTTTTGACATTCACGCAGACTAGGAAGTTGGTGAGTTTAATTTTTAAAGACCAGATTGGATGGGGCTTTGAGCAGGATATCCCTGCCCATGACAGACAGGTGGGATTAGATGTCCTCCAAAGGCCCCTTTCAACACAAACCATTCTGTGATTCTGTCTAAAAGAGAACAAAAAACCCACATACCTTTCTGCCCTTAACCGGTTGGAATGAAATATTATGGGACCAGACACATGAAATTACCACAGTGGAATACACTATATAAGGAAAAGGAAAGAAAGCTCTCCCAGGTAGGATTCATTGTTTTGTTTCTTTACATCGTTCATCGTTGAAGCAAGTACTTTGAAGATTTAGAAAGGGAAGACTTTTTGAAGTAGAAAATTCCCTGTACAAAGGGCAAGCATGCAACTAAACAAATGTAATGAATCTTGTTTATCACCGAGACTTTAAAGCTCATGCTACCTATCAGCCTACATGTGGAATATCATGTATCAACAGCAGTTTACACAGTAGGCTTCAGGAGTAAATCCAGTGATGTCAAAGGTACAGCACGTTTTATAACTGAAGTAAACAAATTAATTCTAAGGCAAAAAAATACTTAGCAGTTGTGTAAAAGTCATAATATTAACTATTGTTTCAGCAGAGTGGTTGTGGGGTCCAAGCAACACTTTGGTAAAGCTCTTGCATGGAGGGCTGGCTGCCAAGAGCAGCTGTGCAGTGACAAGTCTGGAATGTCCTCTGAGTAAGGCTGGCTGCAAATCTCTAGGGACTGTGAGAGTGGGAGGTTCTTGAACAGCTTGAGAAATAAGAAAGCCTCATTCAACAATTAAAAAGAATCATTAGTCATAAAAGAAGGAAATATGAAAATAACCTTGTAACAATGTTGCTGTTTATTCACCCTATAAAAACAAATTTCTTGTGTGTTCAGCACACATCCTCTAAGGTTCACTTTTTCTGACGGCTAGTTAGAGTTCAAATAGCAGACCAAAATTTAGTAGGTTAAGCTGCATTCAGGATTCTGAGCTTTCTATAATGAATGCTTCATATGCCTACAGAGTAATATGCAGTACTTCAACTTTCTCATTGGCCAGAATTAGAATTTTCCATGTATTTCACAAGTGCTACTGTGCTATGTGAACACCTAAATCTGCTCTCTAGGCTCAATACAAGGGGTCACTTATTGAGCAGCGAGGTTAATCACATCTGTATCAGTCTACTTCTTAGATATATAAAAACAATTTTTGTACTGATGCCCCACTTTGCTGTTTTGAAATCTAGTAAGAGATTAGTCCTGACCAAAATTATCTTCATATACAAATTTAAACCAATACCACAAAAGGCTTGAAAAGAGAAGTGACACAGAATAGCAGAGAATATATTTACCTGGAGTCTTCCACTAACTCTTATGTTAAACTGTATTATATAATCAAAAAAACATAAGTCCTGTTAATGAACAGGAACTACTTTAAGGTGCAGTAGTCTTCAAACACAGCCCAGATACATTCAGAAACAAAGACCCCCATTTAGAAACTGAAGTTCAGCTGTCTAGGTTTGAAACTACAGGTATTTAGTGCAGAAACCTCTAGGTTTCAACTCATTGTTCCGCCCCTCAAAAAAAGTCAAATTGTAAGGCATTTCTCTTCCATTTGATAGAGTGATTTTATTAATTTTTTTTCTATAAAACTGTGTTCTTTTTGACATGCAAGACTCCATATAGGGCATTTACAGATGATACCAGCTGATGTGCAATCTGTTTGTTAATAATTAGCCTAAGAATGGACGTCTCCATCACCAGACAGTAATCACCAACCAAGGCTATCGGCTGCAGCTGTTCTCTCCCAAGTTCAGACTGGTACGTACTAAGAAGCTGAGATGTGGCTTAGGTTTAGGTTAGACATTAGGAAAAAATTCTTTACTGTTAGAGGAGTGAGGCACTGGAACAGGTTGCGCAGAGAAGCTGTAGGTGCCTGATCCGTGGAAGTGTTAAAGGCCAGGTTGGACAGACCTCTGAGCAACCTGGTCTAGTGGAAGGTATCCTTGTCCATAGCAGGGGGGTTGGAACTGGATGATCTCTAAGGTCCCTTTCAGCCCAAATAATTCTGTGATTCTATGAATTCTCTTTTAAAACTGCAGATCTGTTTTTAATATGCTCACTGTGCTGTTTTTCATTAACTTTCCTGTTAACTGCTTGAAGTGAGTTGAAACCTCAAGAGTGACAGTTACAAAAGGACTAGCCATTGTGTCTAAGGCAGGAACTTTACAGAACCACACTGTACCATAGTTCACAGTAAGGAACCACTGAGGAGATTTTGTGAATGGCCTTTTTGCATCCTAGTGAAATCCTGATGAAGCTAAAAGAGAGAAATTCCTTGCCTTACAATAAGTTCCACTGGAGTAACTGCTGGTTTCTGCAAATGAGACTCTAGACTATCATGAGACTCCAGACCAATATACTTGATGGAGCTCAGGGATTACAGAATTGAGTTAAACCAGTCCTCTTTATTAGAGAAAGGATGGTTAACTGTGAATTGCATTACTTAGATGAGATGTTTTCTTCCACAGAAGTTAATAGATGTGCAAACATACTGCCTTTTTGCCCTGAAATCAGCTGAGCTGAAATGTGATGAATATAAATCCTAACAAGATCTAGCTGAAAAAACCCTTATAAGTATAAAGTGCTTCACTTACTACACAATTTTCTTAGAAGAGGAATGGGATCAAGGGAAAAATATGATAGAATGTCAAAGTGCTGCTGAAATGACAAGACACAGCTACTCTACTTTGGCCTGTCCTGTTTATTGTCAGTGACAAGAAAGATACAATAAAGATGATGTCAGGCTAACACGAAAGCAAGTTTGCTCACAGAACTGTGATACCATGCACAGGGAATCCAGATCAACAGTGAGTCATCCTGTTGAAAGAAAACAATAGTGAGAGGATTGGACAAAGGGAAAATTTTTATACAATTTCTTAGCAATGTAGAGTAGGAGGGAAAAGCCACCCCAGAGGATGAACCAATGAAGACTCCAACATGAAGAAGTAAGAAATGTTCATTAATTGAAATCTGCCAAATTGTATTCACATTTGACATAAATCCCCCCTCCAGGCTCCCTACATGCAGGAGAAGAGCACTTATCTGTGATATCTAGCTGAAGTGGGGGAAATACTGAAAAATATGGAATCAGGACATAAAGTACCATATACTTACACCATTTTCATTTTGTTCCAAGAAAAACCTTCTCCCTTCATGATTTGAGGCCTATAGAAAGCAACAAAATTCTCCCTATCCTCCAACAAAAATAATTTGAGATCAGTTATGTGAATTTATGCAGCTTTTAAATAACTACACTTCCATTGAATCAAGATCTTGATATTTAGCATATAAGTATTTTTGAGGTTGTCAAGAAAATTATTATTTAGAAGAGTATGTACTATTGATTCTTGTGAATAATGCCAACACACTGACAGACATTTACATACAAGCACTGACATCCCTCTTTGTCAGGATGTCTGCAGATCTAATAATTTATCTCTCTGTACAATCTTACTATCTAGTACATCCCTGTCTGTCTACCTAGATTTCTCTTTCTTATCTTAGTCTAAAATTAAAAGGTTACCGAGACCAGAACTAGCATCTTCATGAAAGGTGCAAAGTCTAATGGAGGGGATGTCCTGTTCACAAAAGATTATGGCTTATAGGTATAAAAACATAAAGAAGCAGACCATGAGTTGATGAAAAAGTACACATGTTCTAATGAGATTTCTGCAATTCTTCATGGCAATTTTTTTCAAAAAGCCAACAATATACTGCTAAAAATGTACTACTAAACATACTCTTCCAATATCATAAGTATCATAATTTTCTTAAGGTACCATGCATTTTCCAGAAATATAATAAATCAGTTGCACACTTATTAGCCATTCTTCACACTCTGAGGGATGATTCTCATCCACCTAGAATGTCTGTGGCTATCTGTCAGATATAAAAGATACGGAAATATGAATCTAGTAATACATGTGAATATAATAAATACACTTTTGATGGTATATTAGATTGTCTTTACAAGATAAGGAAAATCAGGGTGTTATCCAAAATACTGGAAACAACAGCTTTGCTGTGAGTGTGAAATATCTTTAATGAATTTTACATGACTTGTTTGTTGAGACTTTTTTCCTAATGGATCACCAAACAGCAAGGATTCCATGACAGAATATCACAGCAGTGATGGACAACTCTGAGAGGAGATTTCTATTAATGTGATAGAAATCACAGTAATGTGTTCAGTACTTTGAACACATTAATACTGCAGGAGAAAATGTAGTTAGCCTTGGAATTTATTTTATGAGATGCTAGTCTGCAGGTAAAAGAAAAGAAAAAAAGAACAAAATAAAGGCAACTAATAGGAATCCAACCCTCTAACTGCTTACTATTCAAACAACTGTAGCTTTTTAAAAATGTGTTGAATGTGTAGATCCTGAATGGAAGTGTAACTTTCTGGTGTTTTTCATTTAAATCAGCCAATGTTTCTCTCTATTTAGAAAATAAAAATAATTGGACAATTTACTAAGAGTTTCAGAGATTAAGAGAATCCAGATATATCAGCAAGGCAAAGATAAGTGTTTCTCCTAGCTGTATGGAAATCAAGCACTTGCAGCTTAATATAAAGATGTTCTGATAGGATCTTCTATTTTATTTGGTTTGTGCTCTGCGATCAATCTAAAAATACCTGAATAGCAGCTGTGTTCCTGTTCTAGCAATCCTTACATGCTTTTTGAGAGGCTGGTGTTTTAAAGGTCATGAATGAATAGGTTAATGTATAATTTTATAAAAAGTTGTGTTTGTTCAAACACCTGTGCATCTTTGAAAATCTCAATTATGACAACACACGTGTCTCTGTCCTGCAGGCCAACGTATTTTGCTTTGCTTTTTCATCTTCTGTGGGTAATATTGCTTCTATCTTCTTCGCCAAGAGCATGAATGCTGCAGAAAAAAATCTGAAGTACTACTTTTCTAGTTCTTCTTTTGTCTAGATTCTCACATGAAAAGAAGCATACTTCACTTAGCAAAAAGACAAGGTTGAGTAAACCCAAGTCAAGTATCAAGTACTGTAACATTCACGTCCAAGTTAAGTCTCACTCCTCATCTTGCTTTTTACATCTGTTGAAATATGGTTTCTATTATGGTTTTGGAAGATTTCCATTTACTGTAAGTTTCAGATGGTATTGATGAGGTCACTGTTTACTTTGAATAGCTCTTTGATAGGAAAGAAGAGAGCACAATGGAACATTCAGGAAGCATGGCATGTAATACATTATTAAATTAATCATATGAGAGTTGTGTTGAGACAAAACCTTTCTTCAGCCTTAGGGCTTTGCCTTAGGGGACAGCTGTCCCACAACTCCACATGTCAGGGCTCTCATGTAATTGCAACAAGTGATGCTGATTATTGATAGATAACAGTTATGTGAATTCTGTTTGCCCAAGAACCATGTACAGCTGTATAAACCAGAGAAGCAGACTGCAGAACAATAGGGTGAGGTGTGCTACCCACACACATGCTTTTGGTAGAATATTTCTGCAGCTAATGCTTTGGTAGCAGAAGAAACACTACTATTAACGAGAAGTGGCTTTCCATGCTTCCCTGATAGGCTTCTGGGAACAGACTTGGATTATAGTCAAAAGCTTATCTAGGTGTTAGTCTAGTTGAGGATTCAGAATCAGTTTGTGATTATGTACTGATATTGAAGATACCACTGTACTGTTTCCATGTCCCTCGCCTCACCTTTTAATGCTCCTCACTGGGAGCCCTCCAGCAGCCAGATTGCTGTGATGGGTCAGAATGATAAGCTCACTGATTAGTCTAAAAATGTACTTTTTTTTTCTTTTTAGTGTATATGATTTGTTTATTTATTTTAATGACAAAAATACTTAAGAACATCAATTGCAAGCAAGCAGAGGCCCAGTGATGTCATCTGATGTCATAATGATATGAAAAAAAGTGTGAAGTTCTGCTGTACTGTATTGCTCTTCTAAGTTACAAATATAAAAGGATATTCATGCAGCAAGCATATAACATATTGTGAGGCATACATTAAAGATCCCCTATTTTCCAGGGCTCATAACTTCTTTAGTTGAAGAATCACCTTTTAACATTTGAGATAACCTGGAAGACAGCTGATAAAATGGCCATACTTGACAATCAAACCATCACAAACAAAGAACTCTTCATGAGCATATAAATTTGGCCGAAGTGAGTTAGTGAGAATCTTCCAACACAATGGCCTTTGAATTGTTTAAATTATTATGTTAGGGGAAAAAATTAAATCTAGTTCTTCCCTATAGCATATTCTTACTATGTATTAAGGCAGTTCCAGGAGCATGGTTTTTATCTGGAAAAAACTGTATGGAAAACCAATTGCTTAGTTTGTTACTTTTTCTTGACAGAATATTCGAAGTTTAACATAAACTGCACTAGTTAAATACTCTAAATGAACTTGTATCAAACACTTCTGTCAAATGCTGTTTAAAAATATCCTGTTATCCTTTGTCTTTTATGTGTTAAAGTATTTCTGTGTGTAAGTAAAGCAGTACATACACCTCAGAAATTTTTTGAGTGATGCACTCTTTAGGATAGCCTATGAAGGGCTGTGTTTAGTGGTCTGTCACATAAAAATAATTCTATTTCTACATAGCATTTTTGTTTGGGGCAAATTACAAACTGCTCAGTACTTCTGAAGTATCAAGTTTAGACCCCTACATAGTGTAAACCAGGTATACTCACTTCAAATAAGAAAATTATCTTTGGTATTTAACATAAATCGTCAGTAATGTAAATATAGAAACACACTTAAAGTGCAGCCAAGAAAAGTATATTTAGAGGCAAATATTGAAGAAAGAGCATAAATAAGACAAGGATATTTAACACAAAGCAAGGCCATGAAGTATCTTTGTCTGTAAAACTGCACCTTTTGTGGGAGACCACAGATTCCTAGGGATATGCAGATTCTTGAAGTGGTTTGAAAGGAAGGCTGATGGATCAGTAGGCATATACACAGGCACAGCTGCACTGTAAAGAATTCTAGAGGAAGTAAGATTATTTTTATATTTGAAAACTTCGAGATATGCATTTAAATTATAGGGAACTTGCAAGAAAAATGTTATTTCTTTATTTCCTACAACTAATATTACTATATCCTGAATATGTGCTTGTGTATGCACCCATATACAGAAGCCTATACACTTTTGCATACCTAGATGCAAAAGGAAATAGATCTTATGCACAAAGAATATCATAAAAAGTTTTTAGAATAGTGAACTTGATGAGAAAAGTTGTAAAAGACCATGTATTTCAGGTGACAAAAATTCAGTTTTAAATCCTTTGGAAGCAATCAGTACCTTTAGCAGAGATAAATGAGCATATAGCTTCAAAAACTGTGCTGGTTTTGGTATTTGGATTAATTTTTAAAAATGCAAGAACTCTAGATGATTCTTGCTACAAAGTTTCTCTGCTCTAGTCATAGGAGGGGAAGAAAGCTGGCATGTTTAAATATAAATTTGGCTGCATTAGTAGGAAATCTACTGTAGTCATAAATGGAAAGTATTCAAGCTAAAATGTCAGTAGTAGAAGATGACAGGAGTCAGTGTTAAAGGTCCAAATTTGAAATATTTACACAAATATAATGTAACAACGATGTGGAAAGCAAAGACATCCAAGTTTGCAGATAGCACTTAATTAGTAAGTACTGCAAATAATGAAGGAATGTACAGTCAAAAATCAGACACTGGATCAAGAAAGGGTTTGAGCCATCAGGTGAGAGTAACTCTAATTATGATGGAGTTTTCAAAAGGCAGCATGCAGAATATTTTCAAAGTTCAAACTTTGTGCAAGATTTGCCCTTTGAAACTTTTGGTAATAAGTGGACATGTTGCTGTTGCTGTTTGGGATTTTAGAATATTTTTTTGTCTCAGAGGCTTCAGGCTTCTAGCTCTAAGGAGTGAGTCACAGACCTTTAGTCATTCCACTGTCCCTTGAAGAGGCTTTGGCCAAGATACACCAAAACACTTAGGCATCGACATGGATTTTGGTAAAACAGAGCCCCAAATCACTGTGTGTCTCTTCCACAAAAAAGAACATGCCAATGAAGTTCCCCATATTGCATAATGATCTGCTTCTTTGCACACTCAGCACGGCCTCCACTTGGGCAGTGAGTCAATAGGGAGCTGCTCTCTAGGTGTCACACAACACGCTAAGACTCAGTCAGAACCAAGAAGGCTGAAGGGTATTCCCATTCCTCTTCAACAGTTCAAAATCCTCAGCTTCTCTAGGTTCAAGTCTCAGCCGAGATAAGTAGAGAAATGTGTTCTTTACTTGTCCCAGGACATTTCTAAAATTATAGAAATGCTGCCTACTCCAACCTCTTTCTCACTGCAGCCCTAGCTCAGGTTTCATTAGTCAAATCTTGAAAATCTCCTGGGACAGAATTTGTCACCTCTTCTCTGGGTATCTGTTCCTGGGCTGTGCTACAAAGTTACTCCCTCCAGTTGGTCTGAGCCTCTTGGGCTACAGTTTGTGCTGATTTTCTATTTTTACACTGACTGCCACTACCCTGACATCTTCCTAACGCCTTTTTGAGCAGTTCCAGGTTGCATTTGAATCCCTTTCACTGACAGGCTAAGATGCCCTCGCTTAGAGAAGCAGGTCTTCTGCTGAAATCTTCCACCTTCCTGTGCAACAGGATAGTTTGTTCCTGAGTTCTCAGAGTTTTCTTTAAAAATCAATCAGATATCTTGAATACATTTTCCCCTCACAGCAGTATTCTGTCTAGCAAATCCCTGAATAAATTAAATTCTGCTCACCTAGTCTGCTGCACCCCTTCCCAGCCTTCACCGAGACCCTGTACTCAGTCAAGGCATGGTTTCTACTGCCCAAGCTGTACTTTCTTCCTGCTTTTGTCATCAGTTCTTCCCTGTTGTGAGCAGCAGGAAAGATGGAATATGACACCAATTGGTCCTTCTAGAATTTGCACTGGGAAATTATCAATTATAATGGCAGTCAAAATAGTGTCCCTAACAATATTCTTCGGTTTTGTTTATAAAAACAATACATTTGGGTTAACATTTAATGGAAAATGTAAAACACTGCTATAAACAATGTATCATTGTGATGACTTTGTCATGCTTTAGAGCCTATTAAAAAAATGTAAATCTCAAGCTGTGCAAACTTTTTCCAAAGTGTTACAGAGACCTCGCTTCATTCACTCAGTTCACTTTGAAGTGCTAATATTAAAATAAAAGGGACCATACATAATAGTAAAAGGGTAACATTTTGTTTATGATCTAAAATTGAACAAATAGTCAAACCCTACATGCATCAAAGCATTCTTGAACAGGGCCTGTAACTACATCTCTAGCTTTTTCTTCCTTCAAAAAAAAAAAAAAAAAGCTTATCTTTGAGAGGTGTATGATAAGATGGTTTGGGGGTGGGGGGGAATTGGATAGACAGCAAAGGGTACTGTTTTGTTCCTGTTGTTACACAGGCAGACAACTTCTCACAGAGAAAACAGATTGTTGTTAAAAACTGAAGACAGTACTGAGAATCCCTGCCACACAGTTATAGCCTAGAAACTGAGAAGCATTATTAAAACCCACTTTTACTAGGAGTATGGAACTACCTATTTGTAGATCAGTTAATAGTCCTGACATTTTAAAAGATCAAGAATACTGTACCAGGATCTCTGCGACACAGCACCCTCTTGCTTTAGTGTCTTGTGAATCTCACAGCCATTCCAGGTAGTTCCCCATACTCGGAGTGCATTTTTCACTGACATAATTTTTATTATCAGCAAAGAATTAAATGAAAAATCAGTAGCAAGCAACATCCAAAGATAAGAACATCCTGCTCCTTGTTGTGCTATTCCAACTTAATTTCACTCGGTCCACTGATTTTGCAAATGTAATAATGCAGTGGTAGACCAAACTTTAGAGTGAACTAAGCAAAGACCTAGAAAATAAGTGAACAGAGTTTTGAGATCAGCTGTAAGCTGTGGCTGTATCTATGCTGTCGTCTTAGCCTGCAGTTTGAGCTTATGCTTGAGTCCAAATCCCTTATTCATCAGATCTGCCTGCAAGCTGGCTTTTTCCTTGCTCTCCAGATGAGAAAGCCAACTGGTTTACCAGGCAGAGAAATTTAGTCACTGCTTTACATTTGTTCTGATAAAAGAGAGAATATGATTCCAGAAAATTTTGTTAATGCATTTATGTTCACATCAGAGCATATCTACAGAAAGTGACACAGGTAGACCTGTAGTTACCAGGCTTAACTTCAGGCTCACAAGTAACATGGTAGATATAAATACATCTCACCTGACGAACTTGTCTCTCATGAAGAGCAGTGCACTTCATCTCCACTCAGCACCACATGCTCCACCATTTTCTAAGCAAGCTAAGATGATGAATAGATGTGCAGATGTCAAGCAGCTGGGTGAACACAGTATAACAAAGAAATACACAAACCAAACTTACATCCAATGCTCTTGGCAGCAGCTTATTTGAGATTTACAAAAGCTGTTGTTAATTAAAACCCTGGAAAATGTCACTATTTCTTCAAGCCCAAACCTGATTTTGCTAGCTGGGCAACTAAAGATCAAGACCCTGCCTCCAAGTCTATTTAATCAGTCCTGCAGAATGCAACTGCTTCATCTGGCCACGCTGAGGCTTCCTCCGAGGAGATCCAGGCGGAGGAGCAGAACTGGAGTCACTTTGCAGCTCTTTGCAGCCCTTCAGGCATGTGCCCCGGGCAAGACCTGTATATGCTAGCTCAAAAAGAGCAGTGTTGCGCTCAGGTCTGCTCCCAGGCTGGACTGGTGGGAGGCAGGACCAATGGCAAACAGGGTTTGCCCAGCATGCACAGACCTAGTGCAGTCTTTTGGATCAGGAACTTGAAATTTAATGTGTTTTGTCCTGTTAGGGGGTGCTTCAATGGCTTAGATTGTATTGGTTTACAAATGGGTGAAACATCCTTTTTTAAATTTTTTTATCCCCTCTTTTATTTTTACTAGGGTAAGGAACCAGGCTCATGTATGGACACTTGAAAATGCTGCAGGACAAAAAAAGTTATTTCACATGATCTCTGATTAAAAGCACTTATTTGGAAAAAATAATCCTACCATATAAATGAAATATATTTCTAGATCCTGATCAATCATATAAAAAAATACGAAACACTTCTATTTAATATTTGAAATATAAAAGAATCTTCTGTTTACATTAGTAACTAGCTGCAGATATTGTCTTTCCCTAACTTCAGACTGCTTGAATGAATACTTCTAATGTAAAAATGTGTCCTTGACTTTTACTTACAGGTCAAGAAAATAAATAAACAATGAGCAATTCTGGCTTACTATGTGTTTTTAATGACAGTCAAAACCAATCTCAAAATTCACAAAATGTTGATGCCTGAGAAATAACTCCAATAAAAGAGAAAGTGGGTCAAACTGAAGCTAAGAATCATCTTGAAGCTAAACAGGATGAATAATATTTTCCTTAGTAATAGTAACTATTTTCCTGTTGATGGAACAATTTTATTTTGTTTTCTATGTTTGGCCATTGGATAAAATTATTTAGACTGATAAAGGTTCCAAAAATGACAGTTTTGTACATGAATTCAGACTGACAAACAGAAAAAGAAAAGAATGAAGAAGATGAGAGATTAATAGTGTTGTCCTATGGATATATGAGCAGTAGAAATTTCCTTGATAGCAAATAGGTGTTTTTGGGGGCCTTGTCCTATGACATCAATAAATTGGGGCTGGTTTTTAACCACTCTGTCAGAAGTTGGACATGCCCATTAGTCTTAGGCTGCCAGTTATTCAGTGTTTGCAACAAGGAAGAAAACTGCATTGTTAGACAAGAGTTTGTTAACAAAGTGCTTACATCTTTTACCTGAGGGGCTGTCAATTTATGATATAGACTATATCCTGTTAAATAAAATTACTCCTTGTCTTTCACAAATAAAGATATGTTTGCAGCTCTAATTAGGCTCATGATTTGATTAAAATTAAACATTTCCCCTTTTTTTCTATCAATGGTTAACTAAGAACTCTCCTGGATATAGAGGTAATTAATGAAAACCCTGATATAGTATGGGCCTATACAACATTGACATAAACTAAAATGTTAAATATGCCTTAACCAAATTCAGAAGAACCAAGAATATGAAGATTTGTCATTATCACTCTGCAATTTAACCATCATTTTCACATGTCTGTAGTAGGTAGGCAGTTTGAGAACAAAATTGCTGAAGACACAACTGCAAAACAGTATTGTACAATGTAGCGTTGAGGTTTAGCAGAATAACAAAATAATTAGGTCCCCAGTTTTACCTTATTGATGTCTTCTGTGTAATGGAACTACTAATCATGAATATCAATTAACATAAGGAGTTTCTTTCATGATGTTTCAAAATTAAGTTTATAGTGATAATTTTAGAGAACAAACAAAAATTTCAAACTGTAGCCTGAAGCCCTGATATAGAGCAACTCATCAACAAGGTGTTATCAGTTGCAATAGAAATGTAACTTAGTATTGTGGAACAAGTGACATTTCATGGCCAGCAAGGAGGTCACTATATTTTTCCACCCTGAAAGACTTTATCTGTACAGAATTTCTGCTTTTTCTCAACGTTTTACTAATCCTTCCTATCACAAGCACTCTTCATCTCCTTTCTATAGACAATATTGTGACCAAAAGCAATGGCTTTTATAAATCACTTTTGGATCCAAACTGTGCACTCTTTTTAGCAGACTATACTTACATGTATGATAACGTTCTTTTGCACAAGCAAAACAGACTTTCAGGTTTGAGGCATGGTTCTGTAGACCTCTGTTCACCAGAGGGGATTCAGAGTTAGTTTCATTTCACATGGCTTTAAAAGGCTAAAAAATAAGGGCCACAGTCTCGGCTAGTCATTTGAACCAGGTGGGGACCACCATAAATCCTCAAAGATGTTTTCAAGGACTTGTTCTTTGCAACTGTACATGTCTCTTGCTCAGCTGTAGAAAGCGCTAAAAAGACTATCTTAGGCTTAATGGATGAATCTCAGGTAACTGAAGTTAGATGAGGTTAATTCCAGCACAGCAGTCCAAACTCCAGTGTTCAAAGCACCCAACACAACCCCAGGTTCCTCTTTTATAAACTGCTTAGTCTTTACAGCACAACAGGATGCATACAGATCCATTATTGTCCAAAAATCAGCCATGATTATAAACATGGACCACACAGATTTGTTTGTATCTGACTAATATGAATGCAGCTGGGAAAATTCCAACATAAATGTTCATGTTTACTTCTGCTTTCAAGCATACAGTATCTGCTTTTTCTAAAAAAGTATGGCTAATATAAAGGTAACACAGTTTTAAGGTACCCAATCATTTTTGCAACATGGACCGATCATATCAGAAATTCATTTATTAAGCACTGTTAAATGTTAAATGTTTTTGAAAACTTGTACTTTATTATAGTTACATTACACTATTTCATGCTTTACATACTGCTGCAAACATTCCCTTCAAACACAAATCAGAAGCAAATATTAGCGAAGGATTCTTAAGTTGTGCAAAAGCATCTCCATATATAGAGCGTTTGGATGATACAAACAACTTATTGGAGACCAGACCTGTGCCTGTCAAACAACCTTTCCTCAGATGTCATTTTGTTATACCGTAGAACCAGGTTCTCCCTTTGTGTTTATATTTGTGCAACTGTGTGGAATACATTACAGATGAACTACTCCTCCTTAAACTAGCAACTCTTTCTGTCTCTATTGCCCTCTCTATCATCCTGACAATTTGATGGGGTTAAACATTTAACCTTGCAGTTCAAAGACCAAGCTAAGACTTGACCTCTTTTGACCCATGTGAATAATAAGGCCCCATTTTGAATAGCCTGTCCTAGCCCAGATACAATGGTAATTAACTTAGCAAGGTTTAAAGCCACTTTGAAAATTGTTCAGAGTCTGAGGAATGTTAACAGCAGAACAGCTGTTTTCAGGAATTTCACACTTTGTGTTTCTTGTGCTAAGAATTTTACTCATTCCTCCCTCATTGTTTGCTCTAATATGACATAAGATATAAACTGATCTACTGACCTCAAAAATGTGCTTTTCTTGCAAAGGGGGTAATTTCTTATGAGAAAAACAGAAAATTTCTAAAATGGTTTTTTTTCCTGCATAAGAATATAATTTAGTTTCTTGAGTTTCTATTAGCACATGCTTTGAGCAGGGGCTTTGACCAGATGGTACCTCCAATGTCCATTCTAACCTAAAGTCTTCCATAAATGTTCCTTACTTAAAAGTTAATTTAGACTCTTTTCTGCCCAGTACAGCACAGGCTGTGAAGGAACCAATTTCAGTATCTGAATGGCACTAGTTCTGACTGAGTTTTCAGTCCAGCTCTAACCTGCTGCCCACAGGAGTGGTTTATAAATCATGTATCTCACTGCTTATAAGTTTATGCATTCAATATAAGTACATTCTATATTAATGAAGGGCCTCCTTAACCAGACCAAGACACTACTCTGGCCTTGATAAATACCTTTCATTTTAAGGAAAAAATAATTGAAACATTTATTTAACTTCTGTCTTTGGAAACAAGAATAATCTGGAGTTTCAGATCAGGATGGCACTTTCTGTTATGAGTGAGAAAATAAAATCTGAGGTATTGCCACTCAAATGTGTTATGATGTGAACATTATATGAACTAGAATAACACCTACCAGTCTTCCAATGAGTTATGAAATTTAGTTTTTCAAATCTAGAATGTCATGAGAGCCTGACACTGGAAACTGAAGCATTCATTTACATTACACAGTAAAATACAGCAATAAAAATATAATACCAGTTCCAGTAATAAGCATTCACACATTATTAAGTGGCAACATTGTATTTGTAACACAGGACTGCTGAGTATGTGGATTACAACAATATTTAGTTTCAGGACTGCACAGTACTGTTTCCACAAGACTCCTGACTTCAAGATCTCTTTGGTGCTCAACCTCCAGTGTAAAAAATTAGACCTCCACAGGACTCAACACTAATCCAGTTGCCCCACAACAATATTTTCCTATATCGTATATCCTGTGATCTCTATTTTTCCCCTTACAGCCAGATGCTTTGAGTCACATTCTGGTCCACCAAACTCCTTGTCCTAATACACTCCTCCTGCAATCACCTCTGACCATCTTTGTAGTGGAAACAGAGAGCTTTGCCATTGACATGGCTTGATCAAGGACATTGGGAATAGACAGTGCTGAGGTCTCTCCACATGCACTTTTGGTACCAGTCCCTGACTTAATCTACTGAAAAAAAAAGTCCAGCTCACTAAAGCTGTACTCATCATTTGCCAACTGAAATATCTTCTTTTTATTTTTCCATCTTTGTTTTGTTTTGAGAGTCTTCAATTACTCAAGATGCAGTTCCACGTGAACAACAAAGAACACAGATTGGACATCTCAGTCACCCCTGATAATTTTATGTTTCTCTTTCATATAATTAAAATTTCGCACAAAAGAGGTAACCAGAATATTTTGATATGGACAGAATTATGTGTTTTCTCCAATTTAGTTCTTGGAAATAGTAATTTTGACTGAAAATTTCGAGAAATATTCTGCCTGAGGCAGATTATCCAGTATGCAAAATTTCAGACCAAATATTACAAGTTTGGCAAAGTTATGAGCAACAGAAAAAATATTGTGCAATGGAACTTCTGGGCAATTTTAGTACATGGTGCCACCAGTCCAACCAACAACACACACAAAAGGTACTTAAAATTTTATTAATTTTCTGGAGATCATTAACTTTTTATTTTCACCCCCTAGGAATTTGCTTGGTACTAATTTTCTAGAATTGCCACATTCATGGATACTCCAAGTGACTATTGAACACAACTAAATACATCATTGGAAGTCTGAGTTTCAAGGAAGAAGGGCGAGGATATCTTACAGGAATGAGCAGATGAGTAAATAAGCACATGCAAATGCCTATATTGTCAAGACCATCCATGTCCTTTACACTGTAACAAACAATTTCATAGAAGAAATTACTTTTGATGCAATTCCAGAAACAGTAAAGGTTTTAATGTTACTGCCAGAGGTAGTTGAACTGTAGATAGCACTGAACATTATTTGCATTTATATGAAGATGCAAGAGAGAATTTTTATACTGCTTCAAGATATATTTGAATAAACATCATTTTAATATTAACAGCATTAGTTCTGAAACTATGACTTTTATTCATACATACTTAGATATGTACGTGCACCCACTAAACAGAGCCTTTGTAGTCATATATCATTTTGCATGGCAGATTCGGGAATGCATATTTATAAGTTCATTCTTTCAACTAGTCTAACAGCAGAGTTTATTCAGGCCTAACGTAATACCTTTTCTTTATGATGTCATTGTGTGGTGGTTTAATCCACTTTTTAGCATTCAGGGGGCAGGTTCAATAAAGGTGACGGAAAAATGAATAGAGTTTGCAGCAGGTGAACAATTTATTACAAGGGGCTTGAATTAGGGAAGTAGGGATAACCCACAGGAGACCCCAGAATTACACAGAGGGACACTCGATACGCAAGGAAAAGAAAACACAAAAAGGGAAAAAAA
>VXBA01005560.1:0-17719 GCA_013399895.1 Serilophus lunatus | reverse complement strand
TGGAGGCAGGGGGAGGGTGAAGAAGCAGGACCAGGGCCGTCCTGCATGGACCGGCGGCGGGGCTGCCGCCTGTGCTGCCTGAGCTGGGACTGAGGGACCACGCACACTGCACAAGACGGCCCCGAGGCCACGTGTGCCGATGGCTGGTGATCGGCCCCCATGCTCCCGGGAGCGGTGGAGGTGGGCGGAACTAGAAACCGCCACCCTACTCTGGCCCCCCCTACTGCTGGGAGCCTGGAGGGCGAGGAGCCATTGCCACCCGGCCCCAGCCTTGGTGGCACAGGGAATGGCGCAAGGTCTGCTCCATCTCGGCCCCCGCTCAGCCCAGGAACCAGAGAGAACCGAGAGAGCAGCCCCTCTTCCCCCTCCCCAAGTCCTGGGAGAGCAGCTGGAGCAAGAGCCCCCCTCCCCCCGCAGCCCACCACCACGGTCCCTGCCAGGGGGTGGCAGGGGCAACCCCTAGGAACGGCGAGCAGAAGCGAGGGACATCCCTGGTCCCAGCTTTCCCCTCCCGCCCCCCTGCAGTTTAAGAGAAACAGAATTTTAACTCAGGTAGGTAAGTGGAGTTTCTTACATTCTTCCCCCTCCCAAAATCCAAGAACACCCCTAAACCCCATGCCCCCTTGACACCCCGCGATCCCAGCCCCCTCAAACCAGTACACATTGAAATGAAATTCTCTTGACTAACTTGCTACATTAGTGCTTAATTTAGTATGAATTGCAGTCCTTACACATATTTTCAGTACTTGTCTGCAAACTGATTGACTAACACTTCTTTCAGAGATTTTCAGGAATCTTTAAATAGTGCAATATAAAGTCAATGCAGTGAAGCTAGCATGAATAATTTTTGATTCCTTGAGATGGAAATCTGGGGTTTATGACCAAAGCCAGTGATCAGAAAGAGCAAGCTATACTGATGAGAAGATTGTTTTCTCATCCTGTCCAGAAACTTCTTGTTTTCTCTTCCATGGCATCAGGTCCACTGGTGTCACAATCCCTTATGCAACAGCAACTGAACTGAGAAAGAGTTCACTTTGCACAGGTCAGGTGGCCCTGAGACAAAAAAAGCTTTTACTTACTGAGCACATGCAGTGACACCTTGGTAGAATTTATTCAGTGAGTTCACTAGTGGTTCATGAAGCTAGCCAGTAACAAATAAAAAGTTATTTTATGCAGTATTTTCTACACTTAAAAATTAGATAAAACTATAAAGTGGTTAAAGTTTATCACAACATACAAAGAAGTAGTTCAGGTGTTTCAAAACATCATTTGTTAAATAACAGGATGGAATAGGCAGCAGAAGTCATGGAAACAACATGGCATAAACTTTTTAAGCTGAAGGAAAATGCTGATGTATCCATATGAGGTGAAAAATGGTCAGGAAAGAATATGCTTTGAAGTTAAACTGACTTGTTCAAAGACAAAACAATGAAGAGTGGTCACATGAGCCTCACCTGGGGAACATTTTGCTGTCTACTGTTTCAGAAGACAGAAAATGGAGCCTAGACAAGAGACCAGAAGCTGATGTAGATGAAGAAGGATTAGCAATGCATGATACTACTTACTGCACACTTAGAAGACTTAGTTTGTCAACTAAATAATACATAAGCAAGAGTGGATGGCATTGCAGGCTGATTGAGCAGGTCTCTCACACCACACACATGCACAAGAATCTTCCAGTAGAGAGCAATGTGTGTACTGAAATAGCATTTTAACAGCATGGTATACAGATACATCTGCATCCAGCTCCCCTCATGCTTCATTCTATAAATCAACAGGTTTAGTCCTGCAGAGAGAACAAAACTTGTGCCTGAAAAGAATTGTAGGACTAAATATTTCATGCTTTTTCCAAGAAGGTGAACCTTCACAATGAGAATTTTATAGTCTGCAGATAATTTGATGCATTAAGATTCACTGTCATAAAAGTTTTACTCCAATTTCAAGAGGACTGAAAAACTTAAATGATTATTGAAATTATTGAAAATATTAATTAGGCTATATCTGCATTACATAAAGCAGTGTCCATTTAAGATAGCCAAATTATATCCAACCACCATGCACAGTGTACTGCCAGCTTCTAGCTTCAAAACATGACAGCTTCCTAGTTGTACAGATTCTGATCCTTGGTCTAGCAGATTCAGTCTAGGCCAGGGAATCTCAAATCAGTAGTATATTGTACTGTGATGAAATCTGATTTTATTGCCCTTATCTCACCAGTAATTTAATGATGACTGAATTTGCAAAATTTACACTAGAATGTAAAATAGACAGATTTTGATAAGGCGCTTTAGAAACTATAAAAACAAATTAAGGCAGTACATGGAAAGGAAATACTAGATAGGAAAGGGATCACAAGCTAAATGAGTGAGCTTTAAAGGCTTCTCCATACAAGCAGATTACTCTCATCTTGAAAGAATATGTCTTGGCCTGGAGTAACTAGAACTATGTTTAAAAAAAAAAAGTAATAGCTTTATCTATGACCTGAAAGCCTAGTTATTTTGTGATAAGAATATTTTTTTTAAGTTTTTGATTTATTGTCAATAGCTCTGTTGTCTCAGTACTGCCATTAACTTAAATGTACAGTTTGGAAACAAAATGCCCACTGACCGACATTTTTGTAGGCACTTTTAGAGAAGTAATTCAGTATTGATATGCACTTCTGAGGCTTGTGAGAGTTGCCAGTTATAATCTTCTATTTTGTGTAGATCTCAAAAGCCAATTTACATGCAGTGCTACAAACTCAATATCAGAGGCTGGCTACCATATTAATTGTGAAGACATAGAAATAGAAAGAGGAAAAAGGGGCAGTTTCCAAAGGCTAGCATCAAACATAAGTATACCTCTTCTCTGAGAAAAGGCTGCTATGCAGCAATATGTCCTCTGGGTCATCAGTAGAAGAAAGAAAACTGTCTTTTGCCTTGTCTTCTAAAAGGATAATTCCTCAATGATTTCTCTTTTTACATATCTAAAATTAGTGTCCATCTTATTTAACATAGATAGTCCTCTTAGTCTCTGGACCAAAGGAAAGGATACTTATTAATGCTGTGCTTTCTTTAAATTTATTTCACTGTCACAACCAGTGAGAGCCTAGTGAAAGGGCTGTTTGTGTTGGATCTAACTTTTAATCTCTGCAGAAGTCTGTAAAAGCAAAGTCACTGAACCACCATGAAATCTTGGCAGTTGTATGTTCTTTTGAAAGTGCTGAATATGATGAACTTAGTCTCATGGTTCAGTCTGCTAATATTTGCATAAGAAATGAAAAATTAATCTACCTCTGAATACAGTGAGTGGTCTTCTGAGAAACTGAGAAAGAGAACATACAGTGAGAAAAAGAAACTTGAGATGGAGTTTTCTGCTTTGAACTGGTGTAATGGAAAATGTTATTCCCCAGTCACCTTCTTGACTCCTATTTATTACACAATATCCTCTTGCTTTCCAGTTCAGGCTTTCATGTTACTGCTGAACAATTTCTTAGATACCATAGGCCAAAAAATTAGATCTGCTTTTTTTTTTATCATCTAGCCAAGTTTAGGCCAGACAGTCAGCTGCATAAAACCACAAACTCTCAGAAGAGTCAGTATTGTAGAAATTGCAGTTCCCCTGTCTGCCTACTGATTAGTAAACTACCACAATATCTTTAGCCATGTTCATATCTTTTCTTTATTTTCTAACAATGAAACACCAGAAATCCATATACCTAGGTTTTGTTTCTGAACACGGGAAGTCTCATAAACACCGAGTTTCTGATATTTGTTTGACACAATCTTTTTTCAAGCTACAGCATTCCTGGATAAAACTGAACCACTTTTTCCAGGGCAGTTGAAGGCATTCTATACTTCTGAGGACTGTATTCAGTAGGAGTCATGGGAAGAAGTGCTACAGGATCTAGCTGAACAGTACAGAAGGCTCTGTGTCACTTCAACATTTTTGATTACAAACTGATAGACATGTTCCTATTCTGAGATTTCAAAAAGACCTGAAAATTACAATTGTAAGGCTTACTTAACTGACTGTTATTTCTTAATCCAGTCATTGTCATAATAAAATTTCTATACGCTAAAAAGAGAAAGGTGTGAACACATAAAGTTTCTTGGGGCAGTGGAGATTAAAGGGAAGTTAAAAGAAGGTGACATCTTCCCTGAAGGACTATTGTTATACTTATTTTAAAGTCTGGGATATCAGCACTGGCATTAATCAGAAATGATGTATGACATCAACATAAATAGGATATCCATTCCTAAAGAGGCTCAAGGAGACCATAGCTTGAATTTGGGCGTGAGAATGGGATAAAGTTGTTATTAAGATAAAACTAGGAAGGATCAATGAATCTATAGATTTTGGAGAGTAGGAATCATATGCTTATAGTAACAATATTGCTTGATTCTCTTCTCTCTGATGTTAGCTTGGGGATTTTAAAAAGGCTGAGATGGCGTAATATTCCTCAGGTAGGAAGAGGGTCATCAAACTCCTTCTCTGGCTGTTATGTTACCAAATTTCTGAAGAATTATACAGCATGCAGGCATATCTCCTATGATACAGCCAACATGCAAAACAACCTCGACAACTTATGAAAGCTGACGTAAAAATTTCCGACAAGAACAGCACTAAAATGTATGGAATATTTTATCAAATGCATTGAGTCTAAACATCAGCAATTGCACAGGTGTTCTCCATTCACTCCAGGAAGAGAGACAATAGTGCACAAATAGCACTAGGAATTGATAGTGAAATACTGGCTGCTCAGAAGTCAATGGGAAAATCCTACTAAATTTCAGTGAGAGCAGAATTTCTTCCAGAAGTTATGAGACCTGATTAGGCAAACAGCCTTATTACTATATTTCTGCATTTATTGTTCTAGTGTGTATAGAACTCAGAAGCAGCTTTTTCTGCTGACTCATTCTGTTGGATGTTGAAGTTTTCTAAGGTAGAACCACTCCTAGTTCTAGCTAAAGTAATTTTTTCTTTGCAACTCAGATTGCTGTCATACAACAATCTTTCTTTCATGCAAATGTTTCACACTTTTGAGAATGCCTCACCAAGAAATATTAAAAAGGCTCAGCTACAAAAGGGCTGTATTTTATTCTTTGTTTCTTCATTAGCTGGGCACAGTGGGGCAAGGAAGTAGTGTAATACAAGTCATAAAAACTAATTAAAAGACAGTACTACAGTTGGCAAGGTATTTGTTGCTTTTGTAGGCAAAGAAATGTAATAACACCTTCCACAATTTGCAGTCTCATCCTAATGAAACATCTTCCTTATGGATGGACATTTTTCATTTTAGGAAAAACACTTCATGATGACTTTGTTACCAGGCATGATAAAAATAGATAGCTGGCTCCGTAAAGACTGTTCTCTGTATGTGCCTGAGAGACAAGACATAATTTGAAGGGACAGGCCTGAACATGTCTTCTGAAGTTTGTTTCTTTGCTACTCTGAAAAAGAGCAGCATCTTCTCTTAACAGACATATTTACAAAGAAGACACCTCCCCAATTTAAGACATATGTGCCTTATTATCCAGTGAGATGATAGATGCTGCACCAGAGTAGAAGAGAGAAAGATTTCATTATAGCTGGTTAGATGTCCATCTATTCCATATTCTGTACCAAATCAGAACCACGAAGGCTATGCCGTTGAAGGTTTTTGCACTATCATTTTCTGTGGAAATAAGGCTGTACTTCTGGCAACTTTAGGTTGAACAGAAAATAAAAAACGCTTGGAAAACAGACGTGTTACTTTGTCTGTTTTGCCATTCTTTGAAAGACCTAAGAGAGAAAGAACACTTTTAACACTTCAAATTACTGGAAAAAAATTGACTGAGCAGGCAATGAGACACAACACTGAGCACTCTGTCCCTCTGTTCTTAACAAAAACACAGAGTTGTATCTTTCTGATTATAGAGGGAACTTGAGGAAGAGCCAGCTCTCTCCACAAATGAAACTTTTCTGAAGGCTGATAAAAATGTTGAAAGAAGCTAGAGCCCATAACCTGAGAAACAAACATTTCTCTCTTTCACAATTAGCAGACCTATGAGGATATTGGCCAATGACCTCATGAAAGAAGAACTCTGAAAACAGAAGTTTGACTCACAATCTTTCCTATTTCCAGCTTCTGAGCTCTCTTACTCTGGCTATTGCCCCTTGATGATCTCCTGACTTGACATAACCTAACTCCCCTGCTCACTCTGTCATTGTAAGCTGATGGAGAAGGTCTCTTCTTGGAATTCCCTTTTATTTGGTTCTTCACTTCTTTGGCAAACTAAACTTTTCTATAAGCTTCCTTGATTTCTCCTACAACTCCCAGGGTTTAGTGAAGTCATAAATGCTTAGCTAAACAACCACTGACCTGACTCAAATCACATTAATGTGTTGAATTGGCAAATTAATGATAAGTGTAATATCCACCATCTCTTTACACTTTTTAATTCTTCAAAAGGGTGCTAAATCACTGTCATTGAGTAATGGCAGAGATGTTGATTTCTTCATCAATTCTCTAAATGTCTTAATCTTTCTTTTTAGTTAAGTAAAACAGTAGGATTATTAAACTATTGAGAGTTGTCTTCAAAATGCCCCAAATCAACAGAAGATAATTTCAGCCATGTAATTGCAATGTGGTGTCTACTGTAAAAAGACCACCTCACCCTGACTCATTTCTAGATAAAAAATGCCTTGCGCAATTCACCTCAGGGTTGTTGCACATACCAGGGAAGTCAGGTAGTGTATGCAGTGTGTTCTGTACGTGGGCTTAGGTTATCAGGTGTAATATTATGCGCTAAGTCTGTTTGGTATCTTCTCTGTTTTGAAAAAGAACTTCTAATTTCTGACTACTGCCACAGTATCTTTGACTTTATCTATGTGCATTATGTTTCTCTAGAGTTCATTTCTAGCTTTCTTCTCAAGGACATTTGACTCAGGTCCGTAATATGAAACAATCATCAACTTTTAATAAGAAAATTATTGATTTTTCATTTTCCAGAACCTCATCCTGGGGAATAAGGTCACAGTTATATGGAAAAGAGGAGAAAAAGAGGTAGGCAGTTTCTGACTGATAGATAAAACTTCCTGTCTCTCTTTTTCCAAAATTGCCTCATTGATACAAATTAATTTAAATTTGCATTTAGCATCTGCTACTTCTGTTTAGATCAGATGTGTGGCCTGTGTGCCTAATATTTCTAGCTGTTTCAGCTTCTCTAATAATAAGAGGTATTACCACCACCTTCTAAACTTGTCTTGCTGAACTCTTTGGACTGTAATACCTATACCAATAGTGCCTGCAAATACAATAATCTGTTAGAAGTTACTGTTAGATCTTCTACACATACCAAAAATTTTAGTTTAAGGCACTATGACTAAAAGCAATACGATGACAGAGCAGTGACATCAAATGTCCTATATTTGTTCCCATTACCACTGGTAGTGATTTACAGAAAAGAAATCTTAAGTTGGATTTTCAAGGCAGGAAAGTACCCTTGGGCTAAGGCTAATTCAGTGCAACTGCTCTAAAGATTGAGAATATGTACAGCCTGAAGAAGAGATCAAAGGGGAAATCTAATTGTTGAATCCCACTTGCAGGGGAATGGAACGGTTATAGAGAAGATGGAGTCAAATTTTTCTCGGAGGTGTAGAAAGTGGAAAAATGAGATGCCATGGGCACAAATTGCAGCACAGGAAATTCTTTATACAATAAAGGAAAAAAAATTTTCACAGTGAAGATGATAAGCCATTGAAACAGGTTGCTTATCTTAGTTGTGGAATCTCCAGCCTTCAACACCTTCAAAGTTCAACTGTATATGGCACTGGACAATCTATCTGCCCTAACAAGTTTTGAGTTACTTTGAGAAGCAGGTTGGACTATTTGATCTCCAGACAGAGATTCCAGTGTAAATTACTAAATGATTGAACAAGTTAAGATATATTCTAGTGTTCAACATCTCCTGTTTTCTCTTATAAATTACTTCCAACTAAGCTGTTGACTCCTGTGATTCCCATTTGGAGGAAGTAATATTGTTCTTACAAGACAATGTAGACCTCTATGTTTTATAATATATGGCCTCTTGAAAATCAGACCTCCACATCTCATGATATTGAAAACATCTGAGAAACTACACAAGATGTACCGTAGCACCTGGTATCCTAAACCAAAGCAATTAAATAAATTCTACTGTATTATAGCCTAAGTACATGGATTCACAACACAAAGGTTATAGAACCACAACCTGTACTATGGTTTAATTGCTAGCACCAATGTGGAGACTGACTGGTATATTTCAGGTCATATACCCTATGGTAAGCAGAGCATGGAGATTTAAAGCAGCAACACTAGTAAAAATAGGAAGAAAGAGAGCGCCTTTTAGTTTAGAAACACAACTTGAGGGTGTTTTCTGTTAATTAAGAAATTGTTGTGGTTGTATTTGTGGTTTATCTTCTGTTTTCTTGGTTACAAAATTTACTTGCTACAAAGTCTTGGCAATGAAAATCGAGCCTGCAGTTATCTTTAAAATGTTAAATATAACATGTGAAGCAAGATTCTGGAAGTCTTAATTATCCTGAGTAGAGGTTAGAAAGAACAAATAGAATCAAAGGCGTGCCTTGAGGAGGAAGGCAAATCTCAGTTTGAGCCAGTGGCAAAATGAGGCTCAAAAAGACCTACTAAGTGAAAGAGCTAAAATCTTGAGTAGTCAGCTTTGGAATAAAACAACTCATATTTGGGGGAACACAAGTAGTTTGTTTCTACTTTGATTAAGGACTGCTACCTTCCACAAAAATAGCTATGTTTTAAAAGTCAGTTACCTTCACATCTGTTCTGCATCTTTAGATTACAGAATGAGAGCAGGAACTACCTAAAGAAATACATCAAGAATTTATAAAATCAAAAAGAAAACTGTCTTCAATTTTTTAAAATTATTTTGTGCTTCTTTCTCATTGAACTGCTGGAAATATTTGCATTAACTTTTTATGAAAATGCTTCATTTCCAAACCAGAATACTTTAGCAAGTTAATTTAAAAAATAACTTTTTTTTTTTCTTTCTGCACATATTAAACACTACTCAGAGTAGACCTCTGACTGGGTGCCATTCAGACATGTAAAGGCAACGAGACAGTGAAATAAATAACTTTAATAATTTTATCAGGCATTTTTTGTTGCAGCATGTTTAAAAATACTGAAGGAAAGTAGATTAATAGGTGTTTTTATCTAGCTGTTTTTAAAATAATTGCCATGTCAACTAAGTTAAATGAAGATTCCATCTTAGAATCTATGTTAACCTGACAATTTATCTTGCTCCTCTTAACAAGATCAACAGTGAGTCATAGCTATTTTTCCCCTCAAAATTAGAAGTGGTATCCATGTAAAACTTCTACACAACTGGAGATCTCTTTAATTCTTGATTAGATTTCTCTGTGGTGCTTTATAGTCAGACCAATAACGATACAGCATTTCAAACTGTGCTAAGCTAACTTTAAAAGAATAACAGACTGGTTTTGGCCGTTAAATGTGAAGGCAACTGTGAATCAAATGTGTATCTACTTCTACAATTGATGCATCATATATTAATACCACAAGATGGAAGACTTTGTTGCAAGAATATTGAACACTAAATGATGTTTAAACTGCTGCACCTGCATTGCTTTGTAAATTGTACTGAGAGCTGGATCAAAGATTGAAACAAACGTCTGTGTATGATGCTTGCCTTACTCAAGGTAGATGTTACTTATGTTCCAGAAACTATGTAGGTAGGAAAACCACAAAATTAGTTGCAGCCCTGCCAAAGCAAGGCTTCCAGCCATCTCATCAGCCTTTGCAATGATAACCTCAGGCAGAAGTGCTAGGGATGGTTATGCCCCATTGAATACTTGGAGTCCATTCTAAATTCTGGCATTACCTAAATTTTAGACAATCTGAGACAAGGCTAAATGCAGACTATTGTCCCAGAGACCTGGTTAGAGGTCTACCAAGCATCCTGAAATTCATACTTCAGCTATGCGGTAGACACAACTTGTGAAGTTTGAATGTAGATCAAAAAAGAGAGGATAAAACCACTTAATTGGACAAAAACATATTGAAACATCCTTCATTTTTCATCTTTTCTGCTCTCTTCCTTCTTGTGCATTTGAGTTTTTTTAATGGTTTTTCTTCAGCTGACAGTAAAACCTTATTTAAGGTCATACAGCTATTTGCTTAGTAAATCAGAAGTAACTTAATGGACTAAATCTACTCTTACTTAATTTGGCTTGACATTAACGACTTTGTGACAAACTCAATAGGTACAGAGTAGAGAAAGCTAAGTGAAAGTGATGCCTAGACATTTGCTATTGCTTTTAATCACACAGTGGATTTGAATTTGCACCCGGACCAAATAAACTACTTTCCTTCGGTAGCTTGATAAATCCACTTTCATTGATGCAAATGACTATGAGATGACGACATCACAGACTCTTTCAGGTTGAAAATGACCTGAGAAAGGTCTCTAGGGCAGTCTCTTGCTCAAAGCAGAGTCAACGTTGAACAGGTTGTTCAGTTCCACAGCCTCTTTAGTTTGCCAGTTTCAATAAAAAGGTATCCCCATGGAGACAAGTTTTCCTTATATGTAATTGGAATCTCCCTGTTTTGATTTGCCACCATTGTTTCTCCTTCTCCCTCTGTGCAGCTCAGCCTTGCTCTTCGCAGTAATCTCCTTGTAGGTAAGAAGGCAGCTGAGCAGGCTGAGTAAACACTCCAGCCTAAAGCCATCTTGGTGGCTCTCTGCTGAACTTGCTGCAGTTTATCAGTGTCTTTCTTGCATTGGAGGCTCACAACTGGATACACTGTTCCAGATATGAACTAATGACTGTTGACTAAAGAAATATAATCAATTCCTATGGCTATGCTCCTATTGATAAAGGTCAGGATATGGTTAGTCTTCAGCTGACAAACAGGACAAGCTTCTTACTCCCAAAGGCTAAATCTAGGTAAGGTATTTGTGTGCACAGCTACATCATGTGAAATCTAGCTTGAGCATATACCTGTTCTCTGGCTAACCCAAAGGAATTGAAACTTTTGACATCATGCTACATTTTTTCCTTTGATAGGATTTTTATTTACTCCTTTTTCAAACTTATAATTCTAAGAAGTAGCACTAACGTATCACAATTGACTATGTTTTAAAGTGTTTTCTAATTTTTTGCTAATTAAAATCATGGTTTTCCAGACATGCTACAATATAAGTCATTAACACAGGAGAGACTTGGATTCTGCTTTGTTTGGCATGTCTCAGAGCATAAAACTCCTTAACTGTATTTTACACCTACAGTTTTCAAGCCTTGGCAAACAGCTTAAAATGAGAACATATGAAGGCTGGTAGAATTTCTGGCATTAGACTAGAGCATAGTGTTTAAAGCTCAGATTCACCAGCAAGCTGAAACATGGCTTAAGAAGGATAACTTTGTTGTTTTTTTCTTACAATGTCCCATAGAGCACGCGCCAACGCATATAGAGCCAAATTCTGCTGTCAGCTACATTAAAGTAAATCCAGAAGTACTTCAATGAAGTTCACTGAACTGCACTATATTTTTTTTATGCTCAGAAGAAAAATGCTCCTTAATTTCTAGGATAAGTTGATCACAAGGGGGTTACAAACACACAGCCTTTCAAAGCCTAGGGATTTATCAAAAAGGTAGGTCCTGCAGAGTGCTACAAGAGTTCCTTGATCAGGGCCTAGACTGTAGATTATCCAATCACCTTCTGTGAGGTAAGGCAAAACAATTATCCCTGTTCAGAAACTCAGGCACCTTTGGCTGTAGCATGATGCATTAACTTTTTATGTCACAGTGACATTCTTGTGCCTTTGAGTTCTAAATTTTCTCCTCTGGAGGTAAATTTTCTCAACTAAGAGTGTTGTATTTTTGTCTCTATATCTCCCATAAGATCTGTAACCACAGAGCTTAATAGGTTCTAAGTATACTGCATGAAGCTATACTAACTGTGAAAAGGTAAGGTAGAAGGGGTGATGTTAAAATAAACACCCGGAGACAAAAATAACCCCATGTTTTAGGAAGAATGAAGGACATTTGACACAGCTAAATTGATTTGGTCTTTTGCCTACTCAGATCTGTCCAGCAGCACCCAGTAAAGTTTTGTGTTGTCTCACACTCACTCACTGCTCGAGCCCCTGTACTTACCTGCCAGCACTTCTAGACATGCTAGAGGCTCCCTGCCATCTTGGCTTATAGCTTTGTATTTCTCCATGAGGAGATTGTGCCACACTAACCACTCCCCATCCCAAGATGTCCCACTATCCTTATTGCACTACAGGGCATCATGTACACTGCATATAGAGCAAATAGGCCAATCATAAAAGGGTGTCTCTTTTGAACTTATTTTAGGCAATACACTCTCATGATTATTGTCACAAAAATCTCAGACCAGGAAAAAACAACAGCTAGGGAATCACAGATAGGTGATAAAACAGAAAACGGGGGTGCCAGGAAGAAGCAGATTGTTGCACAATCCTTGTCAGAGACACTTTGCATTAGACCCACTTTGTCTCAAATACCATTCGCTGTCTTGCAAAAACCGAGGTGGCAAATACTGGAATCTTTTGCCCAAGGGCATCCAACCCTACACTGCCTAGATAGTGTGCTCATCATCAGACAGTAGGCTGAACTGGGCCAGGCCAGGGAAAATGAGGACTCTTCAAAAACACTAATGAACCTGAGCTTGTAGGCAGCCAAGAGTCAAGAATTTGCTGTCCCGCCCAGCCACTGACGAGTCTGGGGAGTTTGGCATCATAGGTTCTGTGCCTGAGACTTCTATCTGCAGCTGATCCTCAATATCCCTCTGCATCAGCAGACAAGCAAGCAGGATCCAGTGTTCAGGGCACTCTCTTAGATGAGTAGCCTAACCACTAGCCTACAGAAATATGATCCTTTTTGTCCTTTCTTCATCTCAGTTTACATTGTTCTCTGCACAATGGAAATAGGGCAACAAATGAGGTAGAGCTCAGTATTGGGGTGATTCACTACCCTGTCCAGGCAACATTCTCATGGACCTTTCCATGTAGATGGAGTCCCAAAAATACAACTAAAATATTATACTACTTACATCTGTATACATTGAGCTGCTTTCTCAGCACACCTTATTGATAGATTTGTCAGTAACAGCAAGGACAATTTTATTTTTTTTTAAATAGACTGATGAAGGAGGGGCTGTTGTTGATAATTTCTCATTTAAGCCAAGGTGTTAAATTGCCTCGAAGGCTTTAAAAAGAAGATTAGTGAATCTGCCTTATAGTTAAGGAAAGCAGAAGCTGCACACGTGTCTGCTTGCATTAAGGGCATATGAACTCTGATCCAAGACAAGTCTCTGAACTCTGGTCCAAGACAAGTCCAGCTCAGAAAATTGCCATTAATTAACCTCTGTCTGCAGTTAGACAGCTGAGCTCATCTAAAACACTTGTGCAATCAGAACACCTCCCAGAAGGTGGTTCAGCTTCTTTATCTCCCTGCTCTGGCTCCTTCAGGTTAGGACCTGTTTGTAGGCGCAGTGTCCTGCCCTATTCTTTGTGCCAACTCTGACTTACTGTTGAGTCAGTTCAGCTCATAAAACCAGGTGAAAAAAATGTTCATTCATTTACTGGATGAGTTTTATGTGGCTTTAGAAGTCGAATTAACTTTTCACTGGGAATCCAGTGTAAGGCAGAACTTACTGAAGTGAGAAAGTTTCTTATGTAGATGGGCACAGAGGAAGGAGGAGTGGAGCAAAGAGAATAGGGAATTCAATGTTGCAGAATAACCACAGCATTCAATAAAAGGCTGCATTTAATTGGGTGCTTAAACTGGGAGGTTTTTCATAAATGAAATAGTGCATTGCAATCTTTCTGAATGAAAGGTGTATAATCAATCATAAGCAAAAAAACCCAGGCCAAAATCAGCAATAAAGATGTTACGGGAAGATCCAATGCAACAATTTCAGTGATGTAGGGATTCACACAAAAGAGAAGTAAAGTGAGTTTGTACATAACCCATGCCTCCAGCCTTCCTTCAACTTAACCTGATAGGAGACAAAAATAACAAAGAAAAACCCCAGTGTATTCAAGATTAAATAAAATTACTGCTTAACAACTGCACAGTTACATGTACTTGTGTTGGCTGGCTGGAAGTAACCCTATGAATTAGATAAGGGCTCATTTACTCTGTAAAAGCCTCTATTCAGTGCAAAATAATGTACTAGTTAGCTTCTGTCTGAAGCCAAGGATTTAATGGGTAAAGCTTTTTGAATCAGAAGAGTCCTCTGTTACAAATGAGACCTGCAAAATGCATGAGACAAGTGCCTTAAATTCTTGAAGTATCCAAAGATCATCCTACACAACAGCAGTGTTATAGCATCAATAAGGGCCTGTGCTAGACTGGAAAACCATCAGGTTGAGTCAGCATTCATGTCATTCTATCCTAGATGCGCTATCTCCTTATCTCCTGGACAAGACAAAACCTTTTGAAGTAAATCAACTGGGTTTTTTCTCAAATAACCTTTTTTTTTTAACTTCCTTGTTATGTGTGCTAGAAACCTGAGCTCGGTATGCTGCTGAAACTACAAACGGTCTTGCAGATTTGAGTAGAGATGAAGGATTATACTTTTCACATGGCTGCCACATAAAACCCTGTTGAAGGTAATCACACATCTGAAATAGTGCAATATAATTGTTGCAAAACAAAAGGGCTGTAAATGGCTAGCAGTGTCAATGCATTTCATCTTCAGGAATTTGTCACTGAGTGAAGTGTTCAAGGATTTGCTAAGCAGCATTTGGCATACTTCCCCATCCTCTCATTCAGAGGGGAATGCTGCCAGTCTGCCTGTGCCTGTCCAGAGTCCTGGGCAGCGTCTTTGATTCAGACCTCAGTCAGGACCACAGGTCAAACATCCACCGAAAAGTCCACCAATCAAATCCATCTCTCTAATTTAGAGAAACAATTTGCTCCACCAGTACCAATCCTGCTGTCCATCCACTTTGGGAAGAGCAATTGTCATTGAAGACAGGGCAAAAAGTTGTTGAGTATCTCAGCCTTCTCCTAATTCGTTGTTACCAGTTTTACAGCATTGTTTATCTGGGGGGGGGCCACCTTATTTGACCTTCCTTTTCTGGTTAACCTACCTGTAAAAACCCTTTCTGTTATCCTTTGCATCTCTTGACAGGTTCAGTTCTGGCTTCGCTTTGGCTTTTCTCACCCCATCCCTACACAACTGAACTTCATCTCTGTACTCTTACCGGGTTACTTGTCCTTGTTTCCACTCCCTATGTATTTGCTTCTTGCCCTTTAGTCTGACCATCCATTTCCTGTACCATGCCAGTCTTTTGCCTTCCCAATTTCTTACTCGTGGGGATTGCTAGCTCTTGCCCTCTTTAAGACTTCCTTAAAGATCTGCCAACTTTGTTACACTCCCTTGTCTCTGAGGGCAGTCTCCCAAGGGATCCCACTGACTATCTCTCTGAAGAGCTGGGAGTCTGCTTTACTAGAGTTCAGGGGCCTAGCTTAGCTCCCTTACCCGATCCATATTCCTCAGGACTGTGAACTCCACTGGTGTGTGATCTCTGCAGCCCACTCTGCCTTCAGTCTTGACATTCCTGATTAGCTCACTTTCATTGGTGAACAACAGATGCAGTATCGCACACCCTCTGGTAGCACTGTCTATTACCTTGCTCAAGAAGTTATCCTCCATTCATTCCAGGAATATCCTGGATTGCCTACCACTGGCTGTGCTCCTTTCCCAGCAGATGTTGGGATGGTTGAAGTCCCCCACCAAGACAAGAGCCTGTGAGCACAATGCATCCTGTAGCTGAAGAAGGAAGCCTTCGTCAATAGGCTCCCCTTGATCAGACATCATCATTTTTGCACAGTATTATAGCTAAGTTTTTTATTGAAAGGAAAAAAAAGGCAGTGTAAGTGAATTTGAGTAAGTGTTTACAGAAAATAGCCTGGAAGGACTCACAAGACACTTGTTGGATGCAGCAATGAGATTTGGTGGTTGAAGTGGTGGTTGCAGTCTGGATCCAGCTGGCAGTGGAAGCCCCTGGTGGTGAGGAAAGTCCCAAGGAAAGTGGTGAGAGAATAAAATCAAATGTTGAGTGAAGTCCAAGTGTGGTCTTTTATTGAGCTAGGCAGGTAGGAATGCCCCTGATACCTCCCCTGGGGCATGGAGTTCTACACTGGATGGTGTAATACTGGATCAAAGGACAATTCAGGAGACTTTGACACCTTCCAAGACTTACAACTGCTTGTTGCATCAGCACGGGTGGATCTATTATGGATCATCAGCAGAGATGAATATATTCAGGCTATGTTTGAATGGCCTGGGGCTTCCCCAGGGGTAATTATCACAGCTGAGTCATTTCTGTAAGGACAAAGAACACTACCCAACCTCTCAGGGTTTGCCTTCTTCTTTATTTTATTTACCACCTAGCTTGTAGCCTGAGGTATCATTAGCAAAGCACAGGATGATCCAGCCATCAGCACCAACAGTCCTGTCTCACAGCACCTGGGCAGTCACTGCAGATGCTCAAATTTTTCAATCATTAATCACTAGCAGTTCAATCTCTTTAAAAAAGGTAAAACACCAAAGAGCCAAAAATGCATATTTGGAGAATAGATAAATGAAAAGGTGGATACCAGAATTTTTGTGTAATTCATGACAAAGAGTTAAAATAATTTAGCCACAATTCAATCATAAAATATGCAAGCTTCACTTTTCCAAGCAAAGATATTGAAAATGCACACTGATAGCAGTGAACTGAAATGTACATGTTTTTCACCTACTTTGTAATCAAACATTCTTTGAAGCCTCATTGTAGCATATTTGATAAAGGCATTGCTTTTGTTGCAAGTGTATGTACAGCCAGTGCTAACAGCCAAATAATCCCAAGCCTTTATTTGTCTCCATAGCCACTTTAAAGGCTTTTTCCATATTTATTGCTGGCAATAGCATACCTCCACAGAACCTGAGTTGTGCTTCTCATGTTGGTTTTGTTCTTGATTTACAGGCTAGCTCTTTAATTAAGCTCTTAAGAGCACACTCTGCATTCAGAACCTTTTCACATCAAAGATGCATTTAAGAAGTTGTTAATATTGTCTGGATGGTGAGACATGGGTGCTCACTCTTTGTTATGTAGAGCATTCAATTAAAATAATGAAAATGATCAGGATATTTGCAAATCTCTGTGATACGTTCATATAATTCAAGCATCAAAACTATTAGAGGATGTCTTACCATCTCGGATAGAACAAGTCTCTTTGACTTCTGTTCTCCCCAAGTATTCAGGTTTTGCCTCACTACTGCTTTATTCATCTCACAGATATGCCCTATTTTTCCATACCAGAATACATGAATGTAGTTTTCTTGAAGGTTGGCCAAAGCCATGGGATTTTACATAAATTTCCAATATACTGCAGGAAAAATGAGAAAAGGACATGTGTATAATACTTTTCTAGCATTTTCCAAGAGGCACTAAAAACTAGATGATAAGCAAAATGTTTGTTTTAATGGAAAAGATAATACATTATAACGAAAACAATTCTGGGTAATTAAAAAAAAAATTTAAATAAATATAACTAACATCAAAGAGATGTCATAAGAAAACCAAACACAAAATTAAAACTACAGAGTTCGTAATGAGCATTTTTCTGTGAACAGTTACTTGTTTGCATATATATATATAAACTGCACATTGGTAGATGCTGTATTGGTTTTTCTGTG
>VXBA01005559.1:1039200-1054339 GCA_013399895.1 Serilophus lunatus | reverse complement strand
TATATATATATATAAATAGCAACTTCAACAGAACTGGTAACTGAAGAACTCAAAGACCAGGCTGCTGATCTCCCAGGTACCTGCAACACATGGACCTTCCGAAGAATTCAGATTTTTAGAGTATAAGGAAAAAAACAAACAAACCAAAAAAAAAAAAAATTTGTTGTTTTGTTTAAACTTTACAACATTTTTGTATTCTAAATTTCCTAAAGTCCTCCCCAATAAGGTTCCTCTTCTGAGTCTGATTATACATAAGATGCTGTTCTAACAAAGGCATCAGCAGGCCAAAATCTCCTGGCTATGCAAAAGCAGGTATACATGTTCAAAGACTGTCCCCAGATTGCAGACTCCCACATGGAGAAACCCTGCCTAAATTTATGTTTTTAAAATGATGAATACAATAGAGTTCTTATCTTGATTGAGATCTGCTGACACAATCATGACATTAATTGGCGGGTTTACAGAAGCAGGTTCAATCCTGATTCCATTGAGGTCAATGGTATTTCAAACATTATAGAACCAAGTCAAAATATCTCCTGAGTCACAGTTGCCTCTACAGTTGTGTTAAATTTGAAGAGTAAAGTTTAGCAAATTCAAGAGGCACAGCCTGGGCCAGACCTCAAAAGTATGCAGCATCCACACAAGAAGACAAGGTTTACCTCAGCAGCAGCCTGTGGTACATAAATATAAAATCTTATCTTCCAATCAAAAGTAGCAACAGAGGTCTGCTTTTATAAAAGGAATGAAAAAGAAACAAAAGGCATTTATAAAAGGGGGAAATATGGATTTGCACTGTAACAAGCTTTATTTCCTAAGCTTTTTGAATGCAACACAAATGAACTACATTACTGCACATCACCAAATCAGCCTGAGCACATTCAGATCCCAAAGCAAATCTCAATCTCAACAAAACCCCTAATGAAGTCCCCACAGGGCAGACATTTTATACTCTGTCTTTGAAAATGATGAATGGGAAAGTGGGAGAGAGTGCCATGTTCACATCTCCCTGGCTCCTGAATCAGAAACAGAGCACATCAGATCTTTATCTGATGCAGTGAATAATCCCCAAGCACATCTCAGTGTGTCACTGCTACTAATGCTCTTTTAGCATGTCACTTCAACACAGTATTCTCAGATCAGCTGAAGACACTGAACCTTTTCACACTTCTGGATCGTTAGCACAGCTATCTCCAGAAATGTTCTGGGCTGCAGTGATTGGGAGCTACACAACTGCAAAGAACAGAATCTGAAGATGTCCTGCTTTTGCTTGCTGGGTAGGATTTGGGTTTGTGATGCAATTATGTCACTTTAACAACTATCTGCTGTCAAAAGCACAGTGCTCAACCCTTCTCCCATCCCACATTGCACCTGCTTCCCAACTGAGCACTAAGGGTTGCCCAAAGAGGCAGCAAGCCAGTTCAGCTAAACCAGCAGAGAAGCAACCCAAAAAAAGAAAAAGTGGTTATCATTTTTCTGTGGTTTTAGATCTCTAAACTGAGCTTCTGACATGTCAGATGAGTACCAGTGACAGAGCAAGGAAGAAAGAAGAAGTACACAGTAGAAGCAGGGAACCAGAACTGCCTTTTCTGGAAGGGGATTTCTGCAAGGTGCCAGGTCACACTGGCTGCCTCTAATCTGCCTCAAGCAGCACCTCTAATGTCTCACTTTCATAAGAATATAAAACTCCAGACATCTTTAGTTAGAGGAAAGCAAATCATTAAACTAAGGTATGAGTAGGATCTTGCTTTACCAAAGATTATATTTATATATATATATGTATGTATTTCTTTTCTATGAAATGCTGAATGGGTTTCAGTTTCCACTCTCATCCCCCAGTGCTGGTACCTGTGACGAGCACCATTTTACAGTATCCAGCTCTCTGCAAAAACCCCTCTGGCCAGCTCAAAATCTCACCTCCTTGCAACCTGAAACTTCACCATTACCCAGCCTAAGATTTCTTGTGACCCTTTCAAACCAATCCATTCTTGTACTCAATTTTAAGGACTTTTTTTTTCCTTCCTGGTGTTAAACCTCAATGAATTTACAGAAGACAAGAGCATGCCCTCTTAGTTTTCGTTCTGCAGGCTAAATAAGCCATGATCTTTAGATTCTACCATTTGTTAGCCTTTCCATCCCTCTGACCACCACAGTAAGCCCTTTCTGCACCTGTTTTAGTTTTCAGTTCATCTTCTTTAACACAAGTGACCAACTGCATTTTGCATTTAGACTGGATTCTCCCAGTGCTGCATGCAGCGACATTGATAAAGCTCTCCCTGAGCCTCACAGGTAAATATTTTAGGCATTTTAGGTCACCAAGGCCCTTCTGTGAGATTGCCTCCTGTGCTGAAAATAGTTCCCAGCTTTGCAAAAATTTCAATAACACAGCATTACCTTTTTATGACAAGATGTTTAATGTCCCTAATAAAAACAGGGAATAAAATCCATAAAAACTCCACTAATAGCTTCACACCAGTCTAATACCTTTCAGCGCTCCCCGTTGCTGTCTTCACTTCCAAGTTTTCACATCTAGCCTACAAATCTTCTACTAACACTCATTTTACCCATTGTAACAAACGTTCTTTTCTGTGGGTCATACCTAACTCAGCCCTGCAGATTAGCACAATTTCCCATTTCTAGAAAAAAGAAATTCCTTCTAAAAATAAAATACTAGGCTTGCCTGAAACTATTTATCCTGCTTCAGTAAACTCATCTTGCACATACTTCCAGGCCTTTCTCTACTCCTTCATTTAAAAGCACGTTCCTATGTCCTGGGCACAACCCAAGTCAGACTGATAGCCCTGCAGCCAAACACAAACCATGTAGCCAGAGGTACACACACACGCAAGGATGGAAAACACCTGCTTTGCCTCAGATTGAAGCAAACACTCCCTCACTCAGGCTTGCTTCCCACCTTTGTACTACTCATCCGGTGACCTGGGAGAGAAACACTGTGGCTGAAGTTCTTCTGCTTGGCCAGATTTGTTTTCCAGTTTCCTGCTTCAATTCCCCAGGCAGCAAAGAAACACTTGTGCTAGCAAAAGGGAGAGGATGGATGGTTGAAGGGAAAGTAGTGGCTTCTTTTAGCAGTGGTGTTGGCTGCCCCTGCTCCCTTTGTTCACTCCGTGATAGGGAATTCCCCAGATCCGTGTTCCCATCTCAAGGAGTATATCAGAAATAAGGCTAGCCCGGTTAGCGTTTACATTCCAAGAGTATTCCATTTACACTCCCTCCCGAGTGTAACACCACATCAGCAAATAACCCCTCTTCCCTTTTCCTTTATATAGCTTAAAAAGTTTTCACATTTCTGGGCCTAAATCGGCTTCATTGCAGCAATTTCCATTTTATCCCTATGCTTCTGCACCTCTAAGGCACATACTTTTCTGCAACCTGCCCTTCTCCCATTCCCCACAGAGTCTCTGCCAAGCACTCACAGCACCTCTGACGTAATTTCAGGTTTCCTTCACTTTTAGAGCCATGATCACCTTTTTGAACTGGGCCTCTCCAGATCTCATAGTCTGCCCATCAAATTAGCTACAGGCCTGATTCTTGCAGTATCCTGCTTAAAGCAGATTTACTCAGGAAGACACAAGTCACTGTTATTGCTACAAGACACCATCAGGTTTTTGATTATGACAAAGCCAGGCTTTCCTACTGCTCACATGGAAAACCTGACCACTCCTTGTAAGTCAGCTGTCATAGGAACTGCCCTCTGCCTCTCCACCATTTATACTATTTATCAAAGGGCATTTTATTATTGTAAATAATAATAACAAGCAGAAGGGCACTAAACTTGGTGCTGTAGCTATTATCCCTTCCGAGATTTGACCACTCTCAGTCTAGAAGTCTGTGCCTTCACGCAAGGAAACTGCATTTAATTCTCTTTCCAAAAATGATGCACTGCAATTGCTTTGTTTCCAGGCTCACCTCAGCCATAATGTCTGTGCGTACACTGACGAATAGATAATCAAGATAATTATTTTTTTAAAAATCAACCTGAAGCATATGGAAAAGCTTTAGATGGAGGGGTGTGTAACACTAAAAGGAAAGTGTGATGATACTGCAGGGTAATTTATTTATTTTTCCAATTCTTAGATACCTCTGGTGGTCATATACTTGGCCAAATGCTGTTCCCAACATGCACTTTCAACCTGGTTTTTTCCTTCATGTTGTTTCCGTGCACCTTGACCTACCATTCGAAGGGCCGAATAATTCCCTTCCCTTATATTCATGGGAACATAAAAGATATTTTTAGAATGCAGCCAAACACAACTATGTCTACATCATGCAATTTTCAGTAAACTATGACAAACTGTCCCTTTTTTGTCAAAAAAATTCTGTTCACAGACCTTTGTAGCTGCATAGTCCTGCCAGGACTGTGGGGACCCAAACAAAAGCATGAAGCACTGCAGGTGCAGCCCTGCTGGGATAATAAAGAGGCATATCATCACCTCCCTGCACACTTACTGGAAAAACATGTTTTTTCAAGGACAATTCTCTCTCTCCTCCTCCACTCTCTCCCTAGTGTTTTAGGAGCAAAAGGCAAATTTAGTGTCCCAAAACAAGCTCTCAGTTAATTCTTGGAAGGACAGTAACTTATAACCCTGTTAAAAGAGTTCCTAAATATCACCTTGCAGCACACACCCTGTAAGGCTGAAACCCAGAGGCGCAGAGTTCGCTCCCCACCTCCCGATCTGGGCTCTTCAGCTCTGTCCCAGCTGCTCTGTGGACGCACAAAGTTTCTCTCTTTACTCTCCCCTCATCTCTCCTTCCAAGCACTCCTAGCTCTTTCCTCCTTCCTCAAAACTCCACCATCTCCACTCCTGGAGCCTTCCTCCTTCTCCCTGTACAGCTCTCCTGGTAGCTGCTCCAGATCTTTCAACTGCCAAGAATCCTGCAGAGCACCCAACCTGAGCTGTGTTTTGCCACTTGCCAAAAACACAAGGAGTAATGAAGGCACCAGTATTTCATAGAATAGTAGAGTAGTTTGGGTTGAAAGGAACCTTTGAAGTTCATTTAGTCCAACCCCCTTGCAATCTTCAACTACATCAGGTTGCTCAGAGCCCTGACTAACCTGACTTCTAATGTTTCTTTTTAATGTGTCGCATCTACAACATCACTTGGAAACCTGTTCCAGAGCCTCATCCCATTGTAAAAAATGTTTTTCCTTATATGTAGTCTGAGAAGAGGAGTGGGGCAGGTCTGTGTCCGTGGGAGATCAGTGAGGCAAGGATGCCAAGAGTAAGATGTTACACAGCTCCTTATTGCAGAAGAGCCCAGAACAACAAGGGCAGCTGAGGCAAAGATAATTCCATGGTCCTGCTGTGCCTGAGGTAGCACAGGACTCCCTCAGAGGACAGCCTGCAGTGAGAATGATGAACATACCACGGTGCGTGTACACATCACTGCCTGCCACATGGGTGCCAACTTTTAATATTCCCAAGGGCAGCATGATGTTGGGGACAGCCCATGAATGCATGAAGGTCTTGGGACTTAGCAGAAAGACCTCCATCGTTCCATGACGTGGGTCTGAGAAGCACAGCCAAGACCCATTTGCTAACATTCTTGCCAGAGGTGTTGTAAAGGCCTGTTTGGTGCTTGGGATGGCAAAGGTCTTCATGTCTCCTCTTAACACCCTTTGGGTCTTATTTGTAGTTTGTATTTTTCATCTTTTCTAGTGACAAGCACAGTAGCTGTTGTGAAACTGATGAGTCACAGTTGCTGGCTGCAAGGGAAAGGCAAGGTAAAGGGACAGACAAGACAGAAAGCTGGTGTCACTAACCAGCTTCCGAGTCATTGCTAGGTAGTTACCACTGGCTTCTCTGCAGTACCACACACATATATCTTGAGCTTTCCCTGGCTAAATCCATGGCATGAGGACTAACTCAAGAACAGCCACATTATGTTACATGTGTCTGCCTGAGAGCAGCATGAGAGTCATGGTGCCCTTCTGACTAGAAAATGCAGTAGGAGCTGCCCACTGTAACGGTGGGAAGCTGGGAAGAGTCTGTTAGGCAGCTAGTATAGAAGGAAAGCAGCACAATGAGAAGGCCAAGAGGAGCATGTCTGGATCAAGATATTCTGAAATTTCCTTTACTGTTGTCTTTCATGAAAACTGGCAGCGATCACCATCCTGACTGCTCTGCTTCACCATATGTCCCTCTTCCAGTGGCATCACAAATATATTGGGAAAAATCTCTGTGATAAACATTTCAAACACAAACAGAGAAGGACAGAAGTTTTTTAGGCCACCGATTTGATTCACACCTAATATATTTTTCATGCAGTAATTTGAATATAAATATGACGGTGTCATAGACAAAAGGGCATCTATTCCAACAGAGTCAAATACTGAATGCCTCACAATTTGTGGACCTAAGCACCTAATTACATTCACAACACTGATGTAGAGCAATGCCAAGCATTTCTTAGGCTGCTATTCAGCTATGTGTGGGAAATTTTTTTCCCACTTTAGGAAACACATTCACAAGGTCATGACTATACCTGCTCCATGACAAAGCTGGTGTTATTCAGGGCCCTTAGGGAAGAAACCAAGACAGAGGGATCCAGCTCTCAGCACAACAGCATGAGGCCATCTTACTAGTGCTACAGAACAGTTCAGTTGAAGTGACTGCTTTGCTTAATGCAGGTGAAAAATTGAATTTAGTTTTTCCACAGTCAATCATGTATCAGCCTCAAAACTAATCTTGCTTAAACTAATCTTCTACTTCAGCAGAGAGATAATTCTGTGCTGGATTGCACCTTGCTTCTGGTTCAAGCTGCAACATTTATTCCCATTAGAGAAATAAATTTTCAATTAACTGGATTTTTGACCAAAACCAAAACATTGTCACTTAAAAATGCCCGGACAATTCTACATAAGCAGGCCTCAGAGCAGATTTTTATCTCAGTGTTTCTAAGAGACCTGACAGTTGTTAAAATATAGGTACTAGGATTGCTAGTGTTGACAAGGCTTTAAAGCATCATCACACTGAGTAGCCATTAGAGGTTATATTTCATTGGAAGTAATGTAATTCAATTATCATCACTCTTCAGTATGTCCCATCTCTGGAGGCTGACAATAAGACATATCATCCATCAGATTTTAACCCGAACTTTGCATTCTAGCCTCATAGATTGCCAATTCTCCGTTATGAATGGCTTCATATTTTTAGTGTCATTTCTTAGGAAAAAGAGGTGATCCAATTATAGTGTACATCCATTTGCCTGTCTGTCTCTCCTTCCTTAGCGTTTCAACTCAATCAGGAGGCAAAGGTCTTCAAGAAAATTAAGTTCCTATCAGTTTTTCAACTAATCAGAGACAGGGTAAAGAAGAGAAACCATTTGCGCATCCCACTTGGCAGTGGTGAGCTATGTAATCCCTGCAAACTGACAATCTGGTGAGCATAGACAACTAATACTGTATCTTTCTCCATAAAAGAAACACAAAAGGCTGAGGAATTTGTGCTAATGCAGGGACAGGAGGTCAAGGAGACCCATGTCTTGTACTGTGAGACACAAACCCCTAAGAAAGCAGACTCCTTTAGAATTGCTGTTCATGGGACAACTATTTCATAAATGCAGTGAGCTTAGTAATTGACAAAGAATTTCTTGTGCATATTTCTTCAGCTAAGAATGTTTGGAGTAATTCACTCTGACAGATAAATACATTGCAAATATAAAATATAAATTGCATAGAAAAGTGACATAACATTTGTTTTCCCAAGTCTATGCATTTAAGCTCTATGGATAATCACATTTTCTTTCTCAGAATATCTGAAATGCAGAGTAATGATTCCCTGTTAATATGTTTAAATGATAACTCTTACTGATGATTATCAACATTACTGATTCATATTACTGTTGATGTTCTGCCCTTTTGCTGCCTAACTGAACCAGAAAACTTTGCTAGTTTTAGTTTGACTTTGCTAGGTCTTTATCACTTTCATCAACTGTACAAGGATTGTGACTTATGAGAACTTACTCCTCAAAGACAACTTGTTTACATTTGTCAATGCATGCATTCCCCTGTCTGTCCTTCCAAACTTTACTTCCTTCATATTGCCATTTATGCTAAATCCCTTTTCTTTGGCCTTTCCCACTCAATGGCTCTCACCATCTGTGCATTTCCCCTTCTCCCATGTCCACACATCCTCCACCCCAGTCTTGTCCTTCATTCTATCACCTCTTTTTCTGCCTCACACGTACATTGCCATTATCTGTATTTTCTGGCTCCCTCCCGTAGTCTGCTCTTTACTCACAAGAATTCTCTTCCCCTCTCTGACATAAAATTTTACTAGAAGGAGATCAGTGAATCTGGACACCCCTACAAAAACACTTCCGCTGGACTTTCCCAGTCTTGCTTCCTTATATTCCTTCATGGATCCCACTTATGGAAGGTGGACTTTTCTCTCACTCCTTCTGTTTCACCTGCACTCTCACCACCAAAATCTCGTATTTCCTCCCACTCCCGCTGCTGCCCCCACCAGTTAGTGCTACTCCTCTGTGACACAGGTGTCTTCAGCTACACCAATTTTCTATCACTTCAGTTTCTTTTTGAATGTTTCTCTGTACATTTACACTATCAGTCAACCATTTCCACCTTCTCCTCTGCTTCTCATCACCTCCTGTAAATGCACAGCTTCACTTTGTTTTAGACATTTGCTTACCCTTCAATCTTGCCATCCATCCTAATCTTCAAATACAACTGCTTTTCTAGTCCTTGTAAACTTTGGAGGTTGATATTTTACTGCTAGAAGAGGCTGCCTTCTATCATCTGGGGAGTTACATGCTCCATTTCAGATGCCCCTTGCCCATGGTCTACCCAGGGTATGAATTCCAGTGCACATCACAGGTCTCAAGTATTCCCAGGTAAGGGCCACGTCATACAGACACAGAAACACACGCGCTCTCTCCTCCACTGTAAGACACCCTGTGTTGCTGATAACAGTCACTGATAACACCCATCAGCTGCAGGTAGGCTGGCAAACTCCCACATCTGAAATACCAAGTTTTACTCCTCCCTCATACCACTGCCATCCCTTAGGGAGTACCAGCAGAACTTTCAGGACAAGACCACCAAGACTTGCCCTTATTCCTGGTTTTTTTATAGCTTTTGTTACACTCCTGTTTCTCATTTTCTTATAGATCTGTGCCACTCTTTCCCTTCCACTCTACCTTATTTTGTCAATTCCTAGAAAGCTCTCTGCCTAAGCACAAAAGGAAGCCACTTTGTCTGAGTTAGGTCTCTACTGAAAGCACACATTCACAAATCTTATCCTGTAGTCTTGAATGGCCAGCTCTGGCCATCAGTCTCTATTGCTTGTATCTAAATTGCCATTCACCTGCATTATTACTCATTTCTGTTTTTGTCACCCACAGGCTCTTGTTTTAAACTAGGCTGCAAAATATTTAAAGCAGAAAGAGTGCTCTTACAGCACTTACACCTAGTGCAACAGGAGCTTGTAGAAGCTAGCAAGTGTTTCCTCCACAGACTGTAAGGATCACAACTGCCCAAGGCCAGCGGGAACTTACCGAGCCGTACAGTTCCCCTTTCTCATTCATTCCAAGGTAAAGTCCACTGTCGACTCCTCGGATGCTGACCAAGCCCACTGCTATACTGATAAATTCCAGTATACCTATAAAATGCAGGAAAAAACAAACAATGTACATACTGTTTCCATTGACAGATTTTTTTTTTTTTCAGATGTGACAGATCCCTGAGTGCAAGCAGCTGTTTTCAAGGCTGTTTTCCCATTTTCTGTGTTGTTTGGAGCAAGACGAGGAACAAATTATTATACAATACTTAAAGTCCTCTGAGTGCCTGTTAAAATGATGCATTGCAGACAGTACTTACACACCAAATGAAAAGAGAGTTCTCAATGTTTCTCATAATTTCTAAACAGATCCAAACTCAGTTATACTCCAATTTTCACAGCACATAATACATTCAGAGTTTTTAGATTGCCAAAACTAGCAGAAGTGAGGAACCTATGAAAATTGTTTTGCAAATTAAATTCTGAAAAAGTACATTTTAATCGGAATTGTGAGATAAAACAATGATACACATGGAACCAAAAGATCTACTTTCAAGCATCAATGAGCCAGGAATAGAGGGAAAGATTTACTCACAGCATGATCTTCCAGAGGCTTGAGAAATGAAAATCCTTAGTATAGTTCAGTTTCATGCATTTCTGCATGATAGCAACCATTCTCTCTGATATTTACTCATCTCAAATTAAAAAATTAAAATATCCTAACCCTAAGTATTAGTGTATATTTGATTAAGTCTTCCCATGCACATAGCAGCAAGCTCACACAGATATTTGGGCACTTAGAAATAATATTTTGCAAAGAGCCACTGTTTCTGAAAAGCTCCTAGGTTCAGCATTCATGTGCACAATACTGCAAGTATCTATATTAAATATTGACTCATCTGGTTCTGAGGGTTTGGGGATTTTCTGGCAGCCTGCCCTTTAAATTGCTTACCTCTTCATTGAGGATGCTACCAGCCAAACCTTGCATAAACCTAGAAGTCTTGTGTAAAAAAATGAAAATAGCTTTCTATTTGTGGGAGTGCTCATCTAAGACTGTAATGATCTCACAGGAGTTATCCTGCAACATTTAGAAGCACACTGCTGTGTTACGCTAGTTTCTGAGTGACAAAATAAAGCACATTTTCAGTATATTTTGTGAGTTTTCATGTCTAAGTACACCAGGTAACTATTTTTAAAGTTTATCAGAAACTATATGTGCATGAAACAATAAAATGACAGTATAGTATGTGTTGAGCCTCGCATGACCAATAAAAAAGCACTTTCATGGATTTTTTTAACAATTAATTTGGCATCTCCCACAAAATAGTTGCACACTAATCAATAACAAGCATGAATCGCATAAATCTAACACGGCACAAGTTGAAATCAATAGTGAAAATTTATAGCCAAGCTAATGTAAAGATGAAGAGTATTCTCTATAAGGGACTATTGATCATTACCTTATATATTATTCAGTGCTACAAACACCACAGTCTTATTGTTTTGATAGCCTTGTTTTAAGGCCTGGGCTTCTTAAATTATTTGCTACATATGCACAAATAAAAAGTACTCAGAGGAAATATGTAGTAATTATGGATTCTTTTAAGTAAAATAAAGTGGCAGCACATTGTTTGTCTGGTATATGTGGTATCCCAGATACAATTGATCCATTGGAACAATTTAAACATTCCCATTATATCTAGACATGCAATACTTCCAGATTTCTTCCTAAGGCTTTTTCTGTAAAGCTTTTACCAAAATATCATTACTACTTGATATGTGTTACGAAGCAATTTTAATGGAGGTTAGATCTTATGTTAAGTATGTATTATACAATACTATAGCTAAGTTAGCAAGTCTGGCATCTTTCACATCAGTCTAAATGTAGTCATTAATTGCTGTCCTCATTTCAAATATTTAAGTGCATGCTGCTCAGTGCATCAAAAGAACAGAAAAGCACCGTCACATCCTACTGTAAGTGCAGAAGATGAATTTAAGGTACTATGCAAAGAGCATCCACATATATGAAATCAGATAGAGACTTCTTCATTTGAAATACCCAAAAGCCTATTCACAGCAAGTTTTATGTGCCATATTGAGTCTTTCAAGAGATTATGTGGGGCTAAGTATACAGTCTTACAATCTTGTCAGTTTAAGGATTGCACAATTTGCCCCAACTCATATTCTATGATTGCCTCTATAGTTTCTATAATATACAGATAGTACTCAGGACTTGAACTAGATATTAAAATAGATAATCCTCTTCAAAATGAGGCTGGATCAAATGAAAACCAGGACAGCTCCAATCTTTGAGACCTAGGGTCCTATTTATAGCTAAAAATGGAGAAAGGAACAGAAGAGGAAATAACTGTCTCAATACATGGGATACTGAATTTCTTCTCACCAGAGACTGAGCATTTCTTTAATGAAACCACTCCAATGCAAAGACCCATGTCTTCACAAGGAGGTAAGGAAGAAAGTTTTGAGGAAGTAATTTGTTCCTTACGCGTCCACATCAGCCCTTTACACACCCTCTACATGATCTGACTTTGACCATGCTGAATGGCAGTAGGACAGCAGCCTGACATAAGGGCTGGTTCAGCTCTTCTGTCAAATGACAGGTGAGAGGATGTGGGTTGTTCACAATCGTGAAATTTTAACTTCCATCTAGCTTAACTCTGGTGAGAACAGGCCTACAGAAGCATTTGCCTTGGCTTTTAAGCAATGAACACCTCCGCAACTACACAGGTTTTGTTGTTGCTCTTTTGCTCTTTGCATATTTTCGTCTTTGACTACACATAGGCTTTCTTTGTATGGGTGGATTAAAGCAGTTTAGCTTCCCCCCAGCACACCATCTAGAACAACGAAGACTGTGAACAAGAATCTCTGCCAGTACGGCTTTCAGAGGAAGCGCAGCGCAGGGGAGCGGTGATGGACTCGCCGGACCCTGCTCTCCCCGGATGTCCAGCGATCGCCCACCCCGGGAAGAGCAGCAGGGCCAAAGAAGCGGAGCCCTTCGCGGCTGAGATGCCGCTGGGAGGACAGCCCGGTGATGGAGGGAGGGAGGGAAGGGGCTTCCCCGGGGCCTTCCTCCCTCCCTCCCGCCGGCCGCTGCGCGGAGAGGCGCGGGCTGAGCGCTCCTCCGTGATGAGTCGCGCCTGCCGCAGCTGTCACCGCTCCGCCCGCTCCCCCACATGATGCCAATTAAAAGACTGGAGTGCAGACAGACACAGCCCCTCAAAGGCAGCAGGGCCCCGATTCAGTTTCAGGCTCTTGTAGCGCCCTTGCCTGGCCCCCCTCATCCCCTTCCTCCCCCCCGCAACACTCAGTAACGGGGGAAACTGTCGAGGCTGCTCGGCGCCCTTCCCTCCCCCTAAAACCTGGGCCACGATTCCCGGGCCCGGGCCCGGGCCCCAGAGCCCACCCCGCCTGCATCATCTTTCCCCCGCGCCGGTCTGCTGGCTCTCCCCAGAGACAGCACGGGGCGTGGGGAACGCCCGCCCCCCAGCATCCAGCAGCAGAAGAGGCGGGCAGCCGCAGGGACCCCCCGTCCGGAGCCGCCCCCGCGCCCTCCCGGCTCTGAACCCGCCCCGCCAACCCAGCGCCAGAGCGGGCAGGGCGGGCCGGCAAGACGAGAGGGCGGGCGGCTGCGCGGCTCCCGCAGATGATGAACGCAGCGGTTCCTTGTAGCAGCAGGTCCCGGGGAGCGGAGGTCACCTGCTGACAAGCTTTTTTTTTTTTTCCTTTTCCTGCATGCTCCTATTTTTTTAATGCTGTGCATGCAGTACTTATGCTGACGCACAGAGGCACGCCTCTCCGCTGTTACAGAGTTCCTGAATTTACAATGACTCTACTGTCTAGCCAATGCCCTAGACTAAAGGAGACTGCATCAAAAAAATTTCTTTTGTGACCCAGGAGAGATAAGGCTTTGATCACCTGAGATCGCATTACGGGGGGGACCGAGCCAGGCTCTCCGGGGGAGCTCTTCTTTTACAGATGGACATCTTGCTGCAGGAATTGCGAAATGCCAGGTCTGCCAGAACCGGGCGAGTATAGACACACAATATGGCTCGGTTTATTGTATGCAATAGGCACACATCCAACATAGCATCACAAAAGAATTACTCTTATCTGATGTCTCTCCAGAGGTGTGTGCGTGTGCGTGTGCGTGTGTGGGGAAGGGGATTCCCACAAGGAAGAGCCCCGAAAGGAGTTCACGCGCAGCCCCCGGTGTTTTCTCTTTGTCCTCCTTATTCCTGGAGGAAAACTTCCTTCTGACGCGTACCCCCACAATGACACACACGCGCGCGCAGGTCTCCCGCACACGCTCGGAGGAGACCATGTAAGCTTAGGCAGCTCCCGAGTTGGGATGCAGACCTCCTCGGGATCATCAGAAGACTTTACAATCACCGAAACCCAAATAGCATCTGCTATTCTGTGACCTCTCGGCAAACACAACAGCAATGTCACGGCACCGATACAAAAGCACCGAGATTCTCTTCCCGCCCCCAAAGAAGCCGAGAGCCCCAACGCATCCCATGGTTTTGCCGTGCCCGGTCTGCCCGACCCTGGAGCCAGCAGGGGCATCGCCGGAGCTCTCCATGGGAGAAGAGTTGTCACTGGGGCGCGTCCTGGGGGGCAGAGCGAGATCAAGCCGACAGGGGGGGGAAAAAACCCCAAAACATCTATTTAAAGCCAAGTCGCTGCAAGGGGTGGAAGAGCTGACCCTCGGAATTGTCAGCTTCCTTACAACTGCGGCTGGATAGCCATTTTTAAAAATAGACGCCACGAATAATGTGGTCACCGCCGCCTTGCGAAGGGAACAGCTGGCGGCCCTCCTCTGGGGGCGGCGGGGCCCCGCGGGCCGCCTGCCCCTCGCCGCCCCGGCTGCCGGTGCGCAGCGCCCTACACCTGCTGCGGCCCCGCACCGCACCTCCCCCGCCGGCACCGCACAGCGCCGCGCCCGCCGCTCTGTGCCCGCACCGCAGCGGGCATGGGGAACCTGCTGCGGTAGCTCAGCGGCTACGCACGGCGTCTGCCTGTGCCAAGGAAAACGCCTAGCTGCACAATCTCCCCCATTCCCTTTACTGCGCGGGTGCCTGAAACACTTTCCGCACTTTTTCTCGCCAGCAACCGTGGAGGTTGCGCCCCCGGGAGAGCAGCGCCGCTCCTCTCACCCCACACCCACCCCCGGGGACCCTGGGCGGGTGGGCGGCGTGGGAGGGAGGCAGAGCCTGTAAGCTGCGTGAGAGTGTCAGGGAGCAGCGGATGGCGGGGGATGGAGGATGAACCTGCGACCATGCGAGAGCCTCCCCCGCCCCCCCCCTCCCCCGCGCTTCCCTTCTGAGCCCTTTGGAGATCTTCTACAACACCAGCATTATCTAAACAGCTTCACAAAGCAATAAAATACAGCTTAGATATCGTTCCACATCTGGCATTAAAATACAAAGAGAGAAAAAAAATCACCAGAGGACTTTGTTTTTATGACCGAATTTAAGTGCTGTCAGGTTAGTCCGCTCACAAGTTAACTCCTTCCAACAGCTGGGAGAGCGGTGAGCTAACCTGGCATATTTTCCTCACCCGTCCTTTAAAAAAAAAAAAAAAAA
>VXBA01005559.1:1013113-1035386 GCA_013399895.1 Serilophus lunatus | reverse complement strand
CCCCCCCCCAACAATAAAGCAGGAAAGTTGTTGCTCTCTGGCAAATACTTCCAAAGCATTTACCCCGTATATCAGGTTTAAGGACACTGCTCTCACACACACACACTGCTTATATCAGCGTGAACAACTGCAGAATGACTTGGGGAAAACTGCAGAACTCACCATGTCAAAAATCATTATTCTTTATCAACTGGATCATGGCAGTACCCAGAGGCCCTGTTCAGGGCTCACAGTCTCATTGTGTCGGATACTGTAGACACATGTAATAAGAGAGATGGTCTATGCCCAAAGAGCTTATGATCTTAACCCATGATGAAAGACAACAGGTGTATAATACAGACCCATGGGGGAAGGATAAGGGAAAAACAGCCTTGAGAATAAAAAGCAACAGGCCTGGCCAGTGACAAGTGTTTGGTGTCAGAAGGAAGTTTTAAGGAGATTTGAAGGAGAACAATAAAGGAGCTCTGCGGTTATTAATGAGGAGATTTTTCCATGCATAATAGCTAACTCGGAAGAGAACATCAAATTGCTTGTTAGGAAATTGGACTGCTGAAAAGTGAAGGCTTGTGCCACTGGCAAAGCAGAGGGAATACTGTCAAGTGACCAAAGGGCCTGGTATCTGGTGTTCTCTCAGCCTAGAAACAACAGGGAGAGAGGCTCCCAGCTCCCTTCCAGTGCCTTAAAAATTACATTTCTAGTCCCAGTGAAGAGTATTATATGGGATTTAATTTTTTTTCTCTCTAGTTCAGGCTTCAGTCTTTTCTATCTTGTACTTCACACCAGCATACCTTATGAAAAAAACCTGAAAGCAAAGAAGAAAGTATTGGTACAGTTGCCTTTTTTTTTTAAGGAACATAAATGAAAGTCCACAGGTTATTTGCTATAGGAAGTTTAGTGTTATAAAAGTGTTATCTAAGTTGAGGCTTTGATGTCTGAATTACTCATAAGTATCAAAGCCACACATGAATTATGCAGGACATCCCCAAAATTATACCCATCTGTGAGTAGGTGGTGTTCCAACCCTGCTTCACATAAAATGTATGTGTGATGTGTAATGTCAAACTTACTCCTTACAGAAGTTTGGCATTGCTGATAGCTGGGGCTGTATTAAAAACCTACACTTTTATCCCCAAGACACTGAGGCAGGAACATCCCCAGCTCCCCTCTACTCGAGATTCACACCCACTTCCCTTATACCCTCCTGGAATTAAAGACTGCATCTGCCACAGTGAGTCATCAAGAGCTTACTCATCAGCTTTATGCAGGATTTTAACTCCTGAGAGTATTCCTGGTCAGAAGGATCCTGCATTTCTTGAGGAGTTCCTGGCACACGTTCTCCTCACATGTACCACACTAACGTGACAGACACCTCTGTCAAGTTTCAGATATTATAACCTTTTTCAAAATAAAACTGTTTCACCTCTACTCTGCCAACCAGTTCAGTTTTAAATGAACCTTTCACATATCAATTTTTGAGTGTCATTGTAAAAATAAATCAGCCTTTTATAAAAATAAATTTATTTTAAAACAAATCAGTATTTTTCCTTNCCCCCCCCCCCAAACTGCATAATTTCACTAAGAATACAGGATCTTATTATGAACCTTCAATGTCTCTAATTCACTTATTTTCTGACCTCACAGAGAACTGAAAGATATTATTAAAAGGAGAGATGTTACGACTTTCCTGTGAAACATATAGCATTTGCCCTTTTTACTAAAATGTCTTGAGGCACAAAACTTTTAAAAGCTGCTTTTTTTATAAATGGAGAATAATATAAAAAGTAATGTTATTTTTCTTGACAAATAAAAATTTTTAGGGTATTTTGATGTATAACTGCATATAAGACTATTAAATCATCTTGTCTCATTTGAGACTGCTAGAATGGAGACATCAAGATATAAACTACTTGTTCTTTAACATAGAGAAATAGGAGCAATTTTAGGGCACAAATCATCTGACCTATTCCAGGCGTCTACTTTAGGATGGCATGACTCATGCTCTAAAGATGCTTAATTCTTCCTTGTGTACGAAGGGAGCCTATTTAGATGTAGACTTCTACATGACAGAGGTCTAGATAGGACTGGATGGATCCCACCTGCTGCATTATACATGTGATTGAGAATTTCCCCAGAATGGCTGATGAGGGCACAGAACTATTAATATAGGTGCACAAATTCATACTCCAAAGAAAATTCAAGTCACCTCAGCAATGAAAAATTACTGAAAGTCATTATTGTGAAGCATTAGACTGCCTGGAAATAGAGAGAATAATAGTGAAAACAAACAAACAAAGACGTGTGAGTCAGGTTAACTGGACTAATGTAAGAAATGCCTGCAAGTTTAGAAAACTTAAGCTAGAGGAATGGATTTGCTTTCTCACTTCAGAGACAGTAGAAAAAAAATAGCGGTATTTATGACCGAAAAGATTCCTATAAGAAATCCAGAAGACAACAGGAAAGGGTGTGTTCCCAGTTCATCCAATCTTCACACTAGAGGAGTATAAAACATGCAGTTAGTTTCTTGGAAAAGTCCAAGAAAACACCAGTGTCAGTGTCACCATGCAATACACAGTTACAGGGGGGTCTCTGACTGGATTTTTAATGATGTTATGGTACTTTGCTGTGTACAGGCATTAGTGAATTCACATAAACAGGCATTGGCAGAATATGATCGTTGTGATCATCCTAGAGAGAGAATTATCAGGTCCCATGCTTTAAGATATCTTAATTTAAGCACAAAATAATAATATCATTATGAGTCAGATGGAGTCAAGTGCATTGACATGGGTGTTGATACAGTCTTTTCGAATGTGTGTTCTTTTTCATGATACTTGAAGGTAGATAGGGTGATGTAAGCTTGAAAGTTGCCAAATAGGTTTGAAATTTCTGTGGTGTGTTTATTTGTACATGGTTTGTATCTGCTGTTTTTAGTAACGAACTGATTGTCCATGATGTTGCAAGTTCTTCCAGCTCAAGAGCCAAAGTTTCACTGATTGGAAGGAGAAAAGGGGAGGAAATCAGAGTTACTGTGTGCAGGTGTCCACAGAGGCCTCTGCATGGCAATCAATTTGTGTGGCCTGGCTCACAGAACTGCTCCCTGTGATAGCACGTTTGGCATTGCCAGTGCTTTGCCTTGTGCACCTTCCCTGCCCAAGCACACGCGATGTCTAATCACGCTCCCACACTGTCAGTGCTCATTTGCGGCTGCAGGCTCGGCAGGGTTTGCCAGCAGGCTGCAGGGCATCCCCGAGGCATTTCCTTTGTAGATAGTTTACTACCTGAAGGATGAAGGATTCCTACATCAACCAAGGCATATAGCTTGACCACAACTGGATGCTACTTACCAGCGCTAGACTGGAGCTGCAGCCAGAAACCAGCTCAACGTCGCCTTCCCCGGGCAAGGAGAAGGTGCCTTTCGGCACCTGCCCACCTCAGCAGGAGGTGGGTGTGAGCCCCCAATTTCATGTCCATGTGCGCTGCGGCAGGCACAGCAGCACTCGCTGAGCCGTCGCCCCGAAGGAGAAGGTCCGTGCCAGCTCCATGATGGCTCTATGCCCGCTTTCTGGAATGGCCAAAGGCCTAGATAGCTTTCCCGATGGAAGTGATTACTTCTTCATCCACAGCACCGTGGCCAAACAGACTGTTTCACCGCGAATCGCCCTGAGCCCCGGCCTGCAGCGATCCCCCGGGGCTGCTCCCAACCGAGCCGCAGCGGCGGCACCGCCGGGGACAGGAGCGGGGCCGGGCGCGTCGGGCCGGGGGCTGCGGGCAGGGGCAGGGGCAGTCGCCCCGCCGCGCTTGTGCGGGGCTCTCTTGCCCTCTAGCGGGCGAAGCCAGCGGGGCAGCCCCGCCATGCCCCCGGCCAGCGCTCCCCGTGCCACGCCAGAGCCCGCGGCCCGCCCGGAGCCCCGGCTCCCGCAGCGGGACAGCCCAGTCACAGCGCTCCGGCAAAGCGGGCGGACGGGCCGGGAGCCGCGCCCTGGTGCTGCGGGCGGAGAGCAGCCTGGCTGGGCAGCGCGGCAGGAGGAGCGCTCCATGGAGACCGCCCGTCCAGGGGGCTGCCACCGCCGCTCAGACAGCTGCACGGAGAGGGACGCAGCGCCACGGTCCCAACCAGCAGCACGAAGAGCTGACGAGCAAGACCATAATGGGGCAGTCAGAGGCACCATCCGTCTTTGTGATCCCCTTTGCCGGTCATGGCGGCTGACCATGTCCCCATAGCTGGGACCAGCTGAGGCACGCATGGGGAGCCGAGGGGGAGCACGGGGCTATGCACCCCAGTTGCTGGGCAGGCATCGTGTGCCTGCTTCTGATGAGGAAGGGAGAAGTTGCTGAGGGCAAGGGAACCCTGAGCATGGCCTTGTCATGCAGGGACCTGGAGGCAGCTCTGCAGTGAGCCCACAGCTGAGTGGGGTGGAAGTGGCGCTGGAGACTGTGCTTGGGCAAGGGATGACATTTGTGTTCATGTGGGATGTTCTGGCACACTGTAAGATCAGTTCTTTAAGTTGTCTAGCCTGTGTTTGCTAAAAATTCTTCTTTTCTGCTAATGAATTAGAAAATATTTCACTACTGCCATCTCCATCATCTTCCTTCCCAGATCCAAACCAGTAAAAACTTAGTCCTTTCCTACATTATTTTAAATGTACTATCTTCATTTAACAAAACATTTTACGCCATCACTAGGAATTGTTGCTTTACTAAAGTTTTATAAAATTTGCATTTCTTTTTAAAACTGTCAGAGACTGACTTTCTTCCTGTAGTCTTCAGCTTGACTTCATCACTTTACCACTTTTCCCATTTTGTAAGTAAAGTTTATACTCTTTCTCCCTCCCCATTTTTAAAATCATTTTCAGTATTACATATTGCATTTTTACTGTTATTGTAATTATTGAACCACAACAGGCTTAAAAGTTACCCTTCTCATGAAATATAATTTGTTAGCTAACAGAATTCAGAATTTGTGTTTGTTTTCTTCTCCAAAGCTTTCTCCTCTCACTCCCATTTATAGTTTCCCATTCTTTAGGAAACACTGATACTTTTTGGGTGACCGTCCCCTCTCATTCTGGTTCCTTGAGGTAGGATGGTGATGACAAAGTCCTCTGTTTGCCAGTAGTGAATATAGTTGGGTCACTTGGAATGTAGTCACTTGGAAACCTCCACTCTCTGCTACAGTTATTATAATCCTTTGCATGCCTGTGTCTGTTTCTTTCGCTTAAATGCGATCCAATTACTTTGTTGATAACTAACATATTTTGCATGGTTTTGCCTGATGATTTTCTTAATCATTCTGTTGCTATTTCACCAAAAGCTCAACAGTATGTAACTGCACTCTGATTCAGTGATGTGAAGGGACAAAAAATAATATAACCATTTGCTTTAAATAATTACCCTGGGTATGTACTAATGTTTTCCTTCTGGCTGGCCAAGAAAAAAGCATCTCTGACTAGAATCTTGCTTGTTTCTCCTGAACTTACTGCTTTTACAGAAAGACTGGAGATCCTTCCCTCTTGTACAGGGAGGAAAGGGGATCCTCTGGAGAAGTCCATAGTTGTGGGGAGCTGAGGGACTGTAAGATTACTAAGCTATTTCTGTTTGCCCAACCTGAGTAAGTTTACAAAGGCACTGAGCAAAAGATGAAGTGGGAGAGAAGGGATTGCACTGTACAAATTGCCATCAGAATAATCCTTTCACATGCTGTTGTGAGCCACCAAAAGCATGTTATATATTGTCTCACATGATGGTGAAGAATTGGAAATGCCTGTGACACAGCAACTACTAAGGTGTTTCAGATGAGTTTTTCTCCTCCAGATCTTTGCCATCAATAGCTGCAACCCATGTTTGCTGTTACACAGGGAGTTAAAAAATGGTAACAGCAGTCTCTTCTAGGTTTAAAGGAAATGAAAATCAGGCTTTTCAGAAAAGGAAAAAGAAACTAACAACAGTAGTTCTGAGCTACTACACAGCCCTCAAAGTGACTCTCCTTTCCTTTCTCTGGCTCTCAAGGACTGCTTTTATGAGGGTCACCAACAAAATTCTGAGTACCAAGCTGTATCTTTCTATCCCTAGCTGGGTTATCCCCTCCCTGCGGAGGAACAGAACAGAAAGAAGTCTCCATTCCTCTGCCCCCACCCCTCAAAATTTGTACTGTGTTTCCATATCCTACCCTTCATTTCTCAGAAAAATGGGACAAGGAGATGAAAAGCTCTTTACTGACAAGAATTTGCTTCTCTGCCTTCATAGCTCCTCTTGACAAAAAGCAGCTTTCCCACTCGGTTGTTTAGATTTCATCAAACTCTGAGAACCTGAAATCCACCATAGGAATTCCAGTCCCCTCCCAGGAGCTGTTATTCCAAGAGAGCTTAGAAATTCATCAGAGGGTCTGAAAAACACATCAGCACTGGGAATCCACAACTAGGATTTCACGCCAGAAATAGATGCTGTCTGAACTACTTGGCTTTTTCTAGGCATTGCAGTGAAATCACTGACAGGCGATGGGGGAAAAAAAAACTGTTCAGGAGGTTCCTGTGTTTCCTCCACTTTAAATATCGCTCTAGGTTTGAGGAGGAGAATTACAATTACTGTCATGGATTCTCAGGAACTGACTTTATAGCACAACCAAGCAATGAGAATTCACTTCTGCAGATAAGGACAAATTGGCTGTGACTACCTTGCCCTTACTGCAGTAGCACTGCAGCCAACAGAACTATGCATGCAAATGTTGAGACATCAGGCAGACATTCAGTATTAGGCATCCTGCTTTTTTTTTTTTTTATTATTTTTAATGGAGGACAGGCTTGTGAAGAAACACATGGCAATACTGAAGGAAAATTATCTTGCCAAGCCTTGTGTTATGCTATTTGTATAAATCTTGATATGAACAAGCAGAAGGAATTTGCTTGAACTTTCTGGAATTCATAACTTGTATTCTTGTAATCATCTGAGCATTCCAGCTCGGTATCTGGGAACCTGGTTCTGCTGCCCTGCTAAGGGCTGCTAAGGAGAGCTCTGATATACAGAGCTTGTAAACTTGCTCTCTTCTCTAGAGAGATGTTCTCTGTGTCTTCCAGTGGGGTAATGGTGATGACACTGCAAATCCTGTTCCTCAAAAAAAAATGGAGCAAACTCCAAGCTTAGGTAAGTTGTCACAGCACCAGTCCACTGCTGAAACTCTAACCATTGATATGAACACAAGACAAGCACATTTGAATCTTTTATTCCCTCAGATAAAAAAATCCTCTTATAGTTCATCATTGCGAACACTCAGAATTTGTGGGCCATTCTTGGTCACAGCTTACATAACTAGAAAACTGTGGAAGGCAGCATACAAAGACAGATGAAAGCAAAACCCAGGTACATCAAGCACAGGGAGTTGAGTAAAAGATCTAAGAATTGCTTAAACATTTACAGGGTCACACAGTGAATTTCTGAAAGACTCTTTGCAGTCCAGCTGCTCAAAATACTCAACTGTAAAAGCATGAGGACAGAGAAAGGGCTTAATAAATGTTCTTGAGTAGTCCTCTCTGTAGACTTGACTGTCACTTAATTTTTCCTGGATGCAGATTTTGGTCCAGTAGTCACCATATTTTATTTATAATTCAAGTCATATGCTGCTTTCATAATTTTTTGTCTGGTCATTTAAACACCTTTGTACAGTATCCAGGCAAAAAGAGAAAATATTGTTTATTGTTGTTGTTGTTATTATTATTATTATTATTATTATATTTGCAATTCCCCTTGGGTTTAAGCAAAGTCTATGTAACACAAAGTCTATGAAACACTTTCAAATTCACTTTGAAATTTTATTTCAAAGCTACCAAAAAGTTAAGGTGTTAGAGTTTTCTATTATTAACTTAACAGTGAGAATGAAGCTTATTTCTTAGCATTTCTGAAAGGCAAAAATAAATCTGTAAGACACACAAATGTCCCACTCAAAAAATAACCATAATGGTAATATGCTTTGAAAAGAGTTGGTCATTTATAAGGATGTTTTACAAGTAGAGTCTCTCTTCAAGAACAGAGAATCAAATAACTTCCATTCCTGACATAATTATAAGGGCAATATTCAAAAAAATGGAGCCTAAATTGAGACTGAAAGGCTGATTCTCAGAACTGTCCTTGGTGTTTCTTTTTGCGCAATTATATTCAAAACCTCTGAAGATGTCTCACATGAGTGCTCAGTAAGTGAACTGCAGAAAGTACATGGTGAAAATTAGAATCTTCATAGAATCATAGAATCTCTTCACAGAATCATAGAATGGTTTAGGTTGGAAAAGACCCCTAAAATCATTGAGTCCAACCATTAACCCAACACTGCTATGTTCACCATCACTAAACTATGTCCTTAAGTGTCACATCTACACAACTTTTAAATACCTCCAGGGATGGTGACTCCACCACTTCCCTGGGCAACCTGTTCCAATGATTCACCACTCTACATGAAGAAATTTTTCCTAGCAGCCAATCTAAACCTCCCTTGGCACAGCTTGAGGCCATTTCCTCTAATGCTCTCACTTGCTACCTGGGAGAAGAGGCAAACACCCATCTGGCTGCAACCTCCTTTCAGGTAGTTGCAGAGAGTGATAAGATCCTTTCTGAGCCTCCTTTTCTCCAGCTCCCTCAGCTGCTCTTCATAAAGCTGGAGCTCCGAACCCTTCCACAGCTCCATCACCCTTCTCTGGATACACTCTGCCACCTCTTTCTTGTAGTGAGGGATCCAAAACTGAACACCAGTACTGAGTACGGGGAGACAATCACTGCCCTGGTACTGCTGGCCATACTGTTGCTGATACAGGCCAGGATGCCACTGGCTTTCTTGGTCACCTGGGCACACTGCTGGCTCATGTTCAACTGCTGTCGATCAGCACTCCCAGGTCCTTTTCCACTAGGCAGCTTCCCAGCCACTCTTACCCAAGTCTATAGCATTGCACAGGGTTGTTGTGACTCTTCAATGTCTTTAACTATTTATTTACTTATGACCTAAGTAAGGATAAGGATTTCAGTGGCTGATTTTAAGCTGCTGTTTTAAATTCCTGACCTCATCTTTTTGTAGTGAGAGTACAATTCCACTACCTAGGGTATTTTTTTTCACATGACAGTTTAAAATACTCACCTTACATCACTTCATACCTCCTTAGCCACTCTGAAAATTAGGTCAACCCAGCCTAAATCACTACAGGCTTCCTATTTCATAGGATACACAGAAATCACTAAAGGTTTCATATTTCACAGGATACACAGCTATGATCTTTACTTTAGAATATTCGAGTAGTCACAGGGGTAATCCTGCCAGGTTAAGGAGAACGGATATGAGCTGCCAAGAAGGCTAATAAGCATGGTACTATTTTATTCATGGTACCTTTTTATTCACATGATTCTTCTTAAGCAAACTAGAAGAAAAGCTAGTGCAGGCAATAAGATAGCATTCAATATACACCATGAGACAAAGAACATTTCGAAGTTCAATACTAAAGGGCTGTAAATGGGCCTTCCTAGCAATTCATTTCAAGAGTAGTCCTTAGATAAACTATTCCTAAATAAAAGGTAAAATTATATAATTTTTGCATCTTTTGAACAGCATTTAAGCACAGAAATCACAGTCTTTACTCCTTTTCCTATTAAACACAGAATAGTCTGACTCCTCCCCTTCACTCCAGGTGGACAGCATAAGCATACAGCTCACAGCTATTGTACATTCAGGGATTCAGGGCTGATTGTGGTTGCTTTGACCCTCAAGACTTCAGCCATTCTTGCCAGGCTGCAAATGCTAATCCTACTTCTGTCCACTGGTCAAAAACATTAGGCAGCAACCTCAAACTTCCTGAGGCGAGATCCACACAAGTGGCTCTAGTTACAACTGATCAATTGTATAGAACTGCATGAGCTTAACCTGTTCATCAAACAGGGAATATAAACTGCTCATCTCAAAGTCACTTACATCCAGATCATTATAAAATATTAATTCATACTAAGCTGGAGAGGAACTGTTCCTAACACTGAACTCCTTCTTGAATATATTCACAAATGCAGTCACTCCCGCTGGTCCTGATGCTGATATTTAGAACACATGTAACTGCTGAAAATTAATATCCATTAGGCTGCATTTATAAAAAGACACTGTTCCATCTTCACTGAGAACCAGATTGGATATCTATTGACACAAAAGAAGGAAAAAGGTAAAATTCTTATCTCAAGAGAAATACTTGTCCCAGTCCACTAAACAAATCACCACTTTAGACTGACAGGCAAAGATTTCTCTCACATTGCAAAATGCTGTCTCATGCTTTTCGGAGGACATCTGTTCCCAGCCACTACAATCAAGCTGGTTCCCTTCAGTTCCAGCATTTCAATACTACTAACTGCTGCCGCATGGCAGTTACTGTTGAGTCTGCAGAAACTCATCCAGCCTCTTTTTGCTGACAACATAAGCTCTGAGATTGCAACGTCATGTGAGCTGTTTTTACGTCTTGTCTTCTGGGGTTTGGTTTTTTTTCCCTCTGACTGCTTATTATTATTGAAAGGTTCTTACACTTCCCTGCTTCTTTTACTTTTAAGGACGGTGCAATCAACTCAGTTCAATCATCTTTGATCTCATCTCCAGTTCTGCTCTCAGTATGGACCTATCTCATCAGCTCTACATTCCACCGCAGTCTTGCCTTTCATCTTAGTCATGCTTTGGTGTGGCTGTTTGATGACTGAAGCAAGAAGTACGCATTCAGGTATGGAGTCCTCAAGCTGTGAATCACTGAGCATTTAGCACAGAATTCTAGCATTTTGCTCTTAATAGTAATAGCTAGTGACCTTGCACTGGGTATTACGACATTTCATCTTGATTCTACACTTCTACTAGAAGCTCATTTAGTTCTTCTTGTGTAACAACCTGATCCTCTTCAACTTTTTTATCAAATTTGTCATCCTCAAACTATGTGATTCTTTAAAAAACTATGTGTGTAAAAGAGAGACTAAGAGTATGGAAATCTAGAGTGAGACCCTGTTTCTTTGTTCCAGCTATGGCCTTTATGCCACAATCTCTTTGTCAAAACTACCTTGGGCACTAAGGGCTGTGTTGTAGCACACACATCTTCTGAAATGCAAGGAGTTAATATATCATCATCCTCCACCCCCTCCTGATGTGAACATTCTCAGCTGTGGAGAGCTAGAGCTGCAACAAAACCAGATGAACAGCTGACTTACTGTGTCCTGTCAATGATGTACCGTATCCATACAGAGACAATCCCCTTTGCAGAAAGTGCTTAGCAGAAATGGTCGAGCCTTGAGTTCTTCCTTCAATTAAGCTTTTCAGTACTAAGCAAAATTTCAGAGATTTTTTGAATTTTCTTTGTATTTGTGCAGCCACTACTTTCAGTGTTTGGTAAGTGGCAACGTACCTTCAGGAGAGAAATACTCTATGGTACCTTGGTTCTCTGGAAAATTTTGTTATTCTTGTTTAAGCCTTTTACCAGTTTTAGTACAACCTACATTCTTTAACAGATGATGAATCAAAGAGAACCACAACTTCATATTTTAAATCTCTGAAAGTCTGTAGAAATCCTTGGGAAAAACAAAAACTCTGCTTAAGCTTAAATTGTGTACACAAAAGCTGACAGAACTTTTGGGAATTAAAAATCCCCACAGTACAAATGAAACTACTGTGATCATAAAATAACAGGCTGTCAGAACATGTATCTGTAAATAAAATACAATTTGTGCCACAAACTCAGCTAAGTGTCTTGGGGAACCAAAACTCAGAGGAGACAAGCAACAGGAAAAGGAAAAGACTGATTTTGGTGGGTTTCTGTCTGTCTTTGAAGAGGCCTTTTAATGAGTTCTTTCTGGCATGAAACCCTGATCCAGAAGCCTTCCAAGCACCACTTTATCCAGAATTCAGCAGAAATTTGGTGGATGCAGAACTCACGGGATTACATCTGGTATACAGTGTACAGTGGCAAGTGGTCATACACGCACAAAACCAGCAGCATCTATTTGTGGGCAGAGTTGCAATGCTACAATATATGTGTGCACACTGTAAGTCACCAAAAAACACTCTTTCCCCTGAATTGAAGTTTTGGGCTGAGGTTCTAACTTTCATTTCAGTTTGCAAAACATGTAAAAGCTCCTTCTCTCATGATCATAACACTCTTGATCACAACACTATTAGATATTTTTCAGGCTGCTAATTCAATGCCCACTGGCAATTCTGCTCTCTCCTCTTCAAGCACATTTTTAATGTTATCCCATCTGAAATTTAAGTCTGGTAAATACAATAAATTTAATTATAGAACTTAAATTCCCCAGTTATTAAATTAGCTTCTTTTCAGAAAGTGTGCTGAATCTAAAGGAGAAAAGGCGGCAAATTATACCTGACAGCTTTAATGCACTTATATGAATAAAAGATGTTATGATTCATCATAAATAATAAATCTTGCAAAAACTTTGGGTGAGCTGAGAAAATAACACTAACAGCTTTGCAAAACTCCTTATAATTTAAAATAATTTAGATGGGAGGGAAAGTGTGGCAGATTCTGAAGACTACAAAGTGGTTCAAATTGCATTAAATTTTCTCTTGCAGAATTTCTCTTTTTGTGTAAAACCACAGCAGTAATTTCTACTTTCATAACTGCTAGTGTAGTATCAAGTATGGAGAAACCAGACAAGATACCTTTTGTGAGTAAACATCATTCCACTGATTTGCTAGAAGACAGTATAAACCCCTGCTCTGTATTCACAAATCCAACAAATAATAAAATTACCTCTACTACAATGGTTGGGTTTTGTACAGTATCAGTATTATAACCCCAGGATGAACAGGAGAAGGCAGGATAGATGATTTTCAGGTCTAAAACCATTTCTGGAGGACATTCATTATTTGTTTCCAAAGGTAGAGGATGAAAATGATGAACACGGTGGCTTAAGTTTTAGGCTATAGTACAAAAGACTAGCTCTAGACTGATGTCCAGAATAGTTCTGCCAGTGACTTTAAACAGATTAAAATCTTAAAGATTGTCTCAGAGTATAAGGGAATATAAGGGACTTCTAACTTGTATCATTATATACAAAGGAATTAGAATGAGGTGCACTAAATAAGCCATAAAGTTAATGGTAGCAATTCCCACCATGCTTAGGCCATTGTTTTCTTACATATTCTTGTTACTTGCTTTTATTGGACCACAGTCTGCCCCATTGCTTCAGAATGTAAGCTACAACAAATTAGATTCAGCAGAGTTACAGCTAGGAAAATGTAAAAATTACATGTAAGGCGTATTTAACGAAGTGGATGAGTAGTGACATAAGACAGACACAGATATCCTTGGATTTAAAATCAAATGTGAATGCCAAAGGTTCAGAAATTTTAGGAGAAATTTTATTTTATTTTTTCAATTTGCAATCATCAACCAGAAATTATGTAAATAGAGCAATAGTTGCAGAAAATATGTTACAAATAGCGTTTGCCTTCAGGGATTATTTCCAACTCTGTCACTGTCTTGTTTTAAAATCTTAGATCAGTCATTGCAGACTAATGCATTCCATGGTACAAAAAAGAAGGTAATCAACCTCTAGTGACCCTCCACAAATGCTGTGATACTTGTTCTTGATGATGTATCTTAACCTTTCAGAGCAGCAGAGTCTCCTGTTGCTCTCCCTGCAGGAATTCTGGTACCTCCACAGCTACCAGTGGCATTTGAGTTTCTGGTGATCAGCAAGTAACCCTAGGTTGCTGAACACATACAGTATTACTTATAATAAAGTAGAGATCATATAAAAAGAGATTAAGGAGGAGAGTAGACTAAAAGGAGAAGAAGACAATAGGCAGAGATTCCATGGGTGTTAAGTCACTTAGATCCTACTTAATCTGTAGCAACAACTACTGGCCTACAATTTATTCAAAATAACATAATAATGCAATACTTATTCCTCAAGCCTGACTTCCACTTCATCCATCTATGTCTGGTAAGAGCGGTGGGCTGTTTTGGGTGCTGAGATGTTTGTTACCAGGTGTAACAGATCGCTGTCATGGGTAGATGTGGGGTAAGATCATACCACAGATAGTCCCTGGTTTCCAGCATATTACCTACAGGCTCCACTGGTCCTCAGTCCTTCACTGGTGCCAGCTTCCTGGAGCTCCTGAAGTCTTATGGAGTGGGAGGCTTCTGACTGACCTCAGCTCCTCTGAGTCAAAATGGCAGATTATCTTGCTGCTGTGGAGAACAATAAATATCATGCTATCATCATTCACCCTCTCCCTTCTCACAGAGCCCCACCCAGCTAAGCTTAGGGGCAACCTAGCAGGGTAAGGCGAGTGCTCCTAAGTGCCTTCAACTACCACAAACAAGTAGGCAGGTATCCTCTGGAACACTGGATCATTTACCTTTGTGAGCTCTCTCCAAGCTCTCTCTGCAGCAGATGATAGGATTAAAGTCTGAGCTGACAGAGGGTATGTATTTTTCGTCCAGGACACAAAAAAAGATATAAATTCCAGTGCTCCCAAACACAAACGCTCATAAGCCTAGTAACAAGTTAGTACAAAGGGAGGGAGCATATCACAACTTCTCCCATGCAACATCAATAAGACATTTTTCCCCCAGCTACATCTTGAAGTAACATATTTCTGCTTTCATTTGTCATTGGGTGGCACCCCATATTCAAACTGTGACTATCTCCTTTGCTTGACAACTCTGACAGCATATGTGCCCAGCAAGTTTGATATCCAGATCTGCAAGTTCCTTTTCAAGAACCCCTGCAGCAACCATAAGCAGTAAAGAAAAGCAGTTTACAGTATAGAAATTTACTCAGAATGAGACAAACCATGACACAGAGGTTCATACTCTCCCCCATCAACAAGAGCGTAAGGCGATAAATCCAGGTGCAGACACCTATACAGAGACATTTGAGTGAGATGAATCTTAGCCATGTCTTACGTGCCCCTGCCATTCAGCACAAACCTCTTTTATGCATGGGCTAGTCTCCTTTCCTCAGAAATTAAATTACAGTAATTAAATTAATTAATTACAGACGATTTGCTGTGGATCCTGACCAGTGTAGGGGTACATCTTTTGTGCTATGTAAAAGGGAGCTCAAGGACCAGAAGCTGCACCATACAGGTGTTGTAGCTGTGCTCTGGGCTGCTCCAACTAAATCTCTCTGTTACAGACCACATACAGAGAGTCTACACTCAAGCTGCAGGAACATGAGACCCACAAACACTGTAAAGGCGATGTGAACTGGAGACTTCCTAAGCCTTGTGATTATGAGACTGGTTGTGTATTTTGACTTTTTGCTCTTTGCACAGCTTCTGCCTCCTTGGACACATGCAATTCTGATATTGCAGAGTTCCACCTCTCTCAAGTTCCCTTGAGACCCTTCCCTTCTCTAGAAAAGTGTTCTGTACTGGACTGGAAATCCTCTCTGGGTGTAGTCAGCCAACAGCTCCTGCCTGAATGGTGCCAAGTGGGGATTGCTCCCCAAAGGACAGCTTTGTCGAGAGGGGGTTTGTTAGTGCCATTAGTTCCATGCTTTGTGAGTGGATCCAACAGTCCACTTTGATGTAGCTACAGACTGAGGAATCCCTCACCAAGTATACCAAGACTGCCTACAATCATGACACAAATAGTAGAGCTGTTTTTCAGATCTGCAAGTGCCAAATGCAGACACCCATGGGAAGGGATTCTGCTGACTACAATGAACTTTGTATTAGGACTTTCAACTTTTTTTTTATAAAAGGATTGCAGAATCTTTTATAGTGAAGTATGTGTCTACCACACACTTGTTCTATTAGCTTAGATCAGACTCTATACTAATCTTAGTTACCAAACAACTAAACATAGATATTTGGAAAATAATCATGTCTTCCCCTGCTTACACAAAATAGGTGCAATCAAAGCTCATAAACAGTATTCTGAGCAAAAGAAGAAAACACTACTTGAAATAATGGAATACATTACAGAAAACAGTAATTTAGAGTTTTATAATTCCTTTCTTTTTCACAGAAATAATTATATACACTTTACCCTCTTCAGCAGTATTAAAGATGTTATAATTAGGGTAACCTGCATTAATAAATCACAGTAGTACAGCAACGTGTTATTAATAGTAGCTTTAGAGAGCGGTCTGGCAGAAGAAGTCTGGGAGTAGAAGAAGCTTCTTCTACTTCAACATTTCCAGAAAACATATATTTTAAAAATATTTTACAGTTAAAATACTGGTAATTTTATAATTGTTTCTTTAGTAATGCTGTGAAGTAATGTCTTTGCCATCTTTATAGTATTTTTTGAACTACATAACAATAATTATTTAAAATTATATCAGTCTCAGTCACATTGCATTTAAAAATATAAAGTCAGAGTCCCTAATAAATCCTTCTGGTTTTTCAAGTAACGCAGATAAAATTAACTTGGCTAATCTTGACATGTTTTATTGTACCCTTATGTACAATTTCTATCCCTCTCTCTTTTTAAGTACAGAATCTATACAGTGCAAAGTCTTAGGCAACCTTAACTATAGCTGTTGCTGCCAGCTCTTCCTATAAAACTCAGGGTGAAATACTGGTATAATTAAAATTGATTGCAACGCTCACACTGATTTCAGATAATGAAAGAAAAGAAACGCTCCCTGAAATACAGCAAGATCTCTGCAATAAAATTTTATATTTACCTGGGAAGCACTAGTAGTAAGACTTCAGGAAAGCCTACGATTAATATATTATAGGCAAAACACGTATATAAATCTGCATATATAGGTATCTGAAGAAAAAAAAATCAGGAAAAAAGTCAAAATGACAGAATTTCACTTAGATATAGGTCTATCTTTTTAATCAGTGCTAGCAACACTACTGAAGAATGTTTGGAAAGGAAGAAAAATGAAGTGAAACTTATTCAGCTGGAAACATATAACCACTAAAATAAACCCACTAAAACACATAATATAATTCCATCACTTAAAACGTCTTCAGGGGACCCCTTCTATTGTTGCAAAAATGCCATGGGATCTTATCATTAAGAGATAAGACAGCAGTCGAAGCACAATTCTCATCTAATAGCAAGAAAGTCCCCAGCCTTCAAAGATTTATGTATATATCTGATTTCATGCAGTAGAAGTAGTCTTGCTTCAGACCAGAGGACTTCCCAAAATGCTTCAAATCAGGCGTAATATCTGTAACTTTTCACAGCAGTGAGACCTACAGCCTTACTTGGAAAGTCACAGCAAATATATTTTCCAAATTACAAAAAAAAGGCATATCCTTTCACAAGAGAGTATCAGTCTTGACCTGCATTTTTTATTTACATAAAAGCAGTGTTTCAACAGTCTGCAAAACTTTTATAAATCAAACATTTATCACAAAAGGTCTCTGACAGCTTAGAAACTGTATTTTAAAATCTTTCCAAGTGCATTACTGGCATTTTCCATTTTCAAATTTATTTTTTTTTAAAAGAATTTTGCTTTCATCTTTTTTCACTGATTTTTCAACTTCACTTAAGTACTTCTGAAGTTTGAGGAAACTTTTTACATATGTCAGCAAGGTAGTTTTTCAGCTAACTGTACAAAAAGAGTGTGGGAAGACAGTGTGTTAGAAAGGTCAGTATAAATGAATGCTATGAGAGGTATTTGGGGACACATATCTTAGATAAATTCTTTAATTCTTTTCCTTTTAAATGGACTCTATAATGATAAGCTTTCAAGTAACTTTAGCAAGTTGAAAATATTTGAAGATAAGCTATATTTATAGTGTAGCTCCTAAGTGCAAAGATTGCTGTGAACTCTTATTTATGACCTGAACAGTGTTATCTAGCCACAAAATGTTCACATTTATTTCCAGTTTTACTAGAGGATGAATGTTGATTGTCTGGTAATTAGGTCCATTTCCATCATCTCCAAAGCATACAAAACAACCGGACTTTCTGTAAAGTAACAGCACATCAGAGCTTCTTCATCAAAGGAAGGTAATTCAGTTTCCTTGAAACTGATCTCTCCTTTATTTGTTGTTTCTTTGTTTTTTCTTGAGAAGAAAGGATGGGTGGAAATCATGGAAATACTCAAGGAAAGGCTGAACAGGGCTCTGAGCAACCTGACCTAGCTGAATAGGTTCTTGTTCATTGGAGAGGGAGTGGAGTAGATGACATTTAAAGGTTCTAACTATTCTATGAACAATAATCTATCATAGAAGGCAGCTTCGGAAATCCCTGAAGTCAACTCCCAGCCTTCACCATGAAGACTTTGGTACAGGACCTTTGAGACTCTGGAAGGAGATCAAGGTACCAGCTGGCCAACTTCAATGACTGTCTAGTTCTATCCAATGACCCTGTACTTTTCAAAGTGTGCAAAGATTATTTTGTGTTATCACTTTCAGGAAAACTTGTCTTCCTTGTGCTTATGCCCTTATCTGCTTCAGAGTGTTTGCCTTTTAATCGTAGTCAGACAGATTGCTCTCAGGTCTGTTAAAGTAAAATATAAACTATATTCTGATGAGAACTGATATAATTTTGAAGGGGCTAAAGAAGGCCTTGCTTTGTGACACCTTTAATTTCAGTCTTCTATCTGACTTTGGGCAAAATATAATTTTACAGTCCAGTTCTTGACCTGCAGAACTATGCAGTGATGTTTCCTGTCTTTTGATTAGCTTGTCTGTTCAGCTATCAAAACACCGTTAGCACAGCGCCTAGCCTACTAAAATCTTGTACTTGGTTGGAGTTTACTGTCATATGTACTTATGGTAATAAGTCAGGGGGCACCCCCACCCGCCCCTGCTATTTCTCGTGACAGTGGGACATGTATAAAAGAGGTGACTCACCAGCCCCTCCCTCAATTTATTGTGTCATTGCCTTCCCTAATCTAGTTCATGCAGCATTTGAAGTTCTGGAAGGTGGAGGAGCATGATAGGTGGCCCTCAGACTTGCTGACTGAATCCAGCTCGCAACTGTTACTCTGTAAGAAAGGATTTAGATAGAATGTAACAGGACTTGATTTAAGCTGTTACAAGAGTAAATGAAAACTGGCACTAAGCCTAATGCTCTTGAGGGGATTGGAGTTCCAGCAGAGAGTGAACCCCTGCTGGAACTTGGCCTAACGCTCTTAGAAGATACTGAAACGTGAAAGTGAACCTTCAGGCATGAGGAGATAGATGTGTTTACTTGGCATTTTTAATTTTTTACTTTTGACTTTCCAACAAAACATAAAAGAAATTAAGTTTCTGCCAAACATGATTTCATAAGAACCACAGGACTCAGGAGGGTTTTGTTTCATGGTAGTATGTTTTTGTTTTTTGATGTAACTTCACATTATTTTCATTACGTCTAACAAGAAAAGACAGCGTTTAAGAATTGTTACATAACTATTTAGTGGAACATTGACTCTTAAAGAAAAATGACATTTTAAACATTTCAGAAAATATTTTATTAGTCTTTTCATTTGCTTTTTCAACTTTTCAGCAATGCACACACCTAGTGCAAAGTCTGAAGCCAACATGTAGAAAGCACTTTTTAAAAAAGCAGGTAGGTCAGCTTGCTAAATGTAATGGTTTTTTTCGTTTACAAGATCCAAGGAAGAGCAGACTGAGCAGGATGGGAAAGGGAGCTAACATTTTAGCACTGCAGGGCTTGGTAGCTGACGACACTTGTCACCACATAGCTCAAGTTGCCTGATAAAACTAATGTTATATCAGACTGTTATACCACTGTCATTTCTATAGACCACAGCAAGCTTTGCTTTCCTTCATAAACTGCCCCTCAGTCATATCACATGGGGTGAAACAGGACTGTGTCTTCCTAGCCAAGGGTTTTCTGACTATTTAGGCACATGTTCAAGCACTCACAACTGCACTAGCCTGGTTACAGCAACACAGCTGTAGTAGTGTAGCAACTGCTTTGTACTCCTGGATGCTGCACCCACGGGGTGATCTTACTGCAGGGAGGGAAGGGCTGGCTAAGGACACTTCGCTTCCCCGTCAGCATTGCGTGCTTGCAGCCCTACGAGAATAATTCTCCACTCACACTGCAGTTGTATCTGTTCCAGTCAGGAAAGTCATCTGAGGAAAGAGAAATGACCTACTTATTTTTTCATACTTAGAGAAAAACTGAAAATGCCTGGCAGAGTAAGAATTAAACCTGCTTACCTGTGTTGTGGTTCTGCGTTCAGCACCAAGGGATCAGGCATTCAGAGAGCAAATCATTCAGCCTTCCTTTACAATGTTCCTAAGACGTTGCCAGTGTTCATGAAGAGCATGACACAGAAAGCGAAGTACTTTTAATATGTCTGTACAAATGCCTTGTGTCAAACTATGAGATTGGGATGGAAAATATTTGGTCTGTCCAGAGGGAATTGGAAATGAGGGACAGGAATTTGCCACAAGTTTTGCAGCTCGGCAGCAGAAGTGGGATTTTGCAGTGTGTATTTGTGTATAACAATAGAGGGATTTTGCTGCTATGTTTTGCAGTATCTGGGAATTAAAAAGAGTTTTCCCATATGAGTTAGTTTCCAGGTCTGTGGGAACAGGAAAAACATTATGCACATTAGTATGTGGAGGTGGAAACCATTCACCCTGCATGTTGCACTTTTGGGTGATTCGCAATGAGCAGTCATTTGTGTTCCCCAAAGAAGGTGTTTTTGAAGGGATTGTATCCTGCTAAGGACTCGGGTGATTCCTGAAGATGTCTCAACCACTTCACACAATGACACTCAGTGAACAACACGTGCTAATGGAAGACTGGATAAATTCTGAGATGCCATTAGTTAAATGACTGAAATTACCACCTATGAAACTGAATTAATGACTCCAAATTCAGTGCCACTAAAGTAATCAATAATGGATGATTAACTTTGTCAGTGGGTAGAGGGCGAAAAAGCATTTCCACGTTTCAGAGCCCCTCCCACAGCATTTGTAATGTTGACAACACAGTACTGGCTGTCATATCAGAAAAAGGTGAAAGATACAGTTTGCTAAAACAGATTGAATGCTTTCTGAAGGCCTTCATCCAAAGACCGAGGTAAGGGGAAATTGCATGCGGCCAATCTCTCACCAGTCTTTTCTCATATTCACACGGAGCCACTAGGTGAACTGCTCTGAAAACATGGGTACTCATACTGCCAACACACAAATGGTGTTTTGCTTCCTCTCTGCTTTACTTCTTACGGCCTTATCATTAATTCCAGGATGGCCCAATTTCTGAATGTGATCAACTAACTAATCTTTGAGTGTGACCAATGCAGTCAAGCTAATCAAGACCTAGAGAGCTTTGTTAAAACTATGGCAGTGGGAAGAAAAAGCACTCTGAGGCAACCACAATGAATAGCCTTTTGACACGTCATTACTGCCAGTCAAATCATTCTGTAATGCTTTTCAGTTTACACCTCTGCCGTGACAGTTTCTGTAAACAGCATCTCCTGTCATCTGTATTTCACGAGAAACTCTACTCTGCCCTTGAAAAGAACCTTCTAAACTTGTTCGTGCTTTTGGCTTGTCCCATCTGGATCATTCACTGAGCAACACACCCGTACGTGACACCCCTAACAGCCAGAAAACCCAAAGCGCAGAGCGCATAGCTACAGGTCAGCCCCGCTGGTGGGAGCCCACCTAACCTGCCTCTTTAAGCACACCAGGCTTCCCGCAGGGCTCCCACTGCTCTTCGTGTACTTAGCAGTGGCTTAAAGCTCTGGGAGAAGAGTCACGTCACGGAATAAGGTGAAGCTGAGCTCAGTGGCGGACACACGGGCATGGGGGGACCGCTCCAAGCGTCGCCACTTTTCAATCCCTACGGCACAGGCCAGGCCTTGGCTGCTTCCTCCCTGGCACGGACAAACGCCTGGCCCCTGCCCTCACCGCCTTCCCTCAGCGCCAGGAACCCGCTGGGCGCTCCCCCTTTCCCGGGAGAAGGCTGGGACAGCCGCAGCCGGCGGGGAAGGGCCCCGGGCGGCCGCCCCTCGGCTGGAGCCGTTCCCAGCGGAGGGGTGGGGGCGCGGCCCCGGGGGTCTGCCCGGCCCGGCCCGGCCCGGCCCGGCCGCCACCCCAGGGCGGTCACCGCTGCGCACCCCCGCCTGCGCTACGGAGTCACCGCATCCCCTGGGCTGGAAAAGACCTCTGGGATCATCGAATCCATCCTGCGATCGGCCACCACCGTGGCAACCGAGGTCACGGCACTAAGTGCTACGTCCAGCCTGTCCTTAAACACCTCCAGCACCTCCCTGGGCAGCCCGCTCCAACGTCTAATCACCCTTTCCTGCGAAGAAATTCTTTCTCGCGTCCAACGTGAACCTCCCCCTGGCGCAGCTTAAGACCGTGTGCTCTCCTCCT
>VXBA01005559.1:797354-1013059 GCA_013399895.1 Serilophus lunatus | reverse complement strand
CCGATCCCGATCCCGATCCCGGCCCGGAGCCGCCCCCCGGCCTCGGGCCCGGCGCTGCGCATGCGCGGGGCGGCCGGCGCGGCGCTTTCCGGGAAGATGTCGGCGGCGTGGAGAGCGGCGCTGGCCGCGGTGCGCTCCCCGCTGCGGGGGCGCCTCCCCGGGACGCGGCCCCCGCGCAGCCAGCGCCGCCCGTCCGCCTGGGGGGCCGCCGTTCTGGCCGGAGGAGGCTGCCTGGCGGCGTGTTACAGCCTGCGGCCGCGTGTGCTCCCCACCGTCCTGGCTCAGGTAAGGCAGCGGCAGCAGCAGCAGCAGCTGCAGCAGCTGCAGCAGCATCCCTGTTCCCGCCGACGGGCTGGGCTGGGCTGGGCGGGCGCGGGGGGGAGCGGGTCCCGGGGGCGGATGCCGGCGGGGTCCGTGATGGCCGGAGCGTGTGGCGGGGCGGGAGCCTCGCTCGCCCCGGTGGTGCCGCCGGTCTGGCGCGGGCAGCGCCGGGACACGGAGCCCGCGGGAGGCGGGGCGCGCCCCGGGCAGCCCCGGGGGTTTGCAGGAGCGCACGGCCTGCGACCGAGCTCTGCGTGTTGCTGGTAACTTTCAGTGGAAAGCTAACTTTCTTCCTTCGGCGGAGCGCGTCAGGTGCTGTTGGACACTCGTGCACCTTCTTGCTTCCTGAAAAAGAGCATTTCACGGAAGCGGTGCTTGTACAGCTCCTGCGTTGTCTGAAACGCATTGCACTGAATGAGTACCTCTTACTGTGTGCCAAATGTGTGCTCGGGATGCTAAAATGTGTTTCGCCCTGGAGCATCAGTGCGCCTTCAGATGGGTATGTCCAAGGACGGATGGTTACTGTTCACAAAATCATTTTGCAAGTTCCAAACACAGCAATGGTTCCCAACTTTATCCTTTCTGAGGAGGTAGCAAGGTTTTTCCTGATCTTCCTTCAGATAAGAAGTTACTGTCAGTTGGAGTTGGTTTGTTATTTCAAGGCTGGAAAGACCTCAGTGTTTTACAGGCCATAGGTGAGATGAGGGGAAGAGGTCAACGTATGCTTGCAGGACCATTTGTCTACTTATATCTAAAAATTTTTGGAAGTTCAGCAGTTTGTATGCTCTGGTGTCTTATCTCTTCACAGTGATTGAACAGGTAGATAAATAGCAACCTTTATTCTTGAGAGCAACCTTTATTCTTGAGTCAACAACAAAGAATGTTTTGGGGTTTATTTAATGTTGCAGTCAATTGCGGAGAATTTCTAAGCTGCATCTTCTTAGAAAATTCAGTTTCTACTAGAGAAGTGTTTCTCTAAACAGGTTAGCTATTAGTCCTGCTTCCTCAGATAGCAAGTTACAACTTTATAATTCTCTGTACTCAATTCCTAGTGAGAAAAGCATCCATTATTCTGCTAGAGATCCTACTGGAAACACACCTCCTTGTTGTTTTTACTTTTAGTTATATGACATTTTTCAGCAGCATTGCATTATGTTTAAAAAGTTCTGTCATTGAGACCAGTTTCATGTAAGTATGGAACTCTTGCTTAAGTAGATGTATATGTAGGTATTTATAAAAAGTATCAAATGTAGCAAGTAATCACTTTTAAAGGGTGTTGAATGGAGTGATCTAGTCTTGGTGCTGTTGTGTTCTCTTGGAGTAGCTTCCCTGTAACACACGGACAGTTCTCAGAGAGAACTCCAAAAGTCTGTGGCTGATTTAACCAGTTTGATTTCGGAAATGGTAAATTGCTGCACTGTACGAATGTTTAGTAGTTCGTTCAATTTGAACTTTTGAATTTTCCAGTAAAAGGATTGTTGGTGATGTTTGTCCTCCAAATTATCTTTTTTATTCCTTCTTGCTGCAATTAATGTACTGAGCTTTTCAAAGCTCCCTAAGGACTGACCCTGCAGAGCATAACATTAAGGCCGATAAGCTGAAAGTGGCACTGGACTGTGAAGGCTGTGAGGAATAGAGTGGTAGAGCCAAAGAGGCATGCTACCAGTATTTTAAGCACTTTTGATTTTAGTTGTGGCTTCTTACTGACAGAAATACAAAATAGTCGAAAGCAAAACAGTGTTGAAACAGGTACATCACCTTTGTTTTACGATTCATCATCTTTCAGTTCAGAGCTTGTGGCATCCTGTTAAATGGAGGTGCTATTCTGATACTGGATAACTTTACTCTCTGTTATTGTTCCTTTTCATTTCATTTCCTTTTCACTGTAGCTGATCTTAAGCAGCCCTGCTCGAGACTGTGCTGGCACACAGTATTGAACTGTCTGTTCCTGTTGTGGTATGCCATGGAGTGGGAACATCTGCAATATAGGTGTGTGAAATAGTATAAATTAAGGCAAGTATTTGAGATTAAACTGCATCATTTTCTTTATCATTGCTGTAATAAAGGAATATGTAGAAGAAATGTTTATCTTTCTATTTCATCAGCTAGACCTAAGATTTGCTCTTGAAAATGCAGTGAGATTATGCTACAGTGCTTCCTGATTTTCCTTGGTAATACAGTCTTTACTGTTCAATCACTGAAAAATAGGTGGTAGTTGTTTAAAGCACTTGGCCAAGTGAGGCTGACAAAGTGACAATGTATCTCCTTGCTGTAAAGAGACAACATAATAAGATTTTATGTTAGTTATGTGACGCTTTTCAGCAACACTCTGTTGTGTTTAGAATGTCATTAAGACCAGTGTGTTTCAATATAACTATTTATTCTGACAATAAATTTTCAGGTTGGAGGTTTTTTAAAACTTTGGCCCATTTTTTTGGTCACCATTTTCACTGTCACGCAACTGTTCTTACAACTTACATTAAGTGATTAGCATATTAATAATAACACCTTCTATAGTTACTGTAATGTTAATTCAGGTGTAATCTTAATCATATTAACAGTCTTTACAGCTTCAGTAAGTGATTTATGAAGTTGTTTTCATTCTCCTCATTTGCTGACCTGTTGTTTAGAAATTTAAAACTAATATATATTGGAGTAAGTCCTTAGTTCCGATTGTAAAACTATACTTTGAAAAGATTATTGAAAGAAAGTGAACATAATTTTTAATATTTTTTTATAGCTACCAAATCTGAGTTCTATCTACACTTGTTATTTACCAGGGAAGCTACACTGACAGTATCCTACACCAGATAATAGCTTATGCTAGGAAAAACTAGATATTTTTCACTTTATTTTTTTTTTAAATGAGCTTGTATTAAGAGAAAGGGAAATAAGGAAAGAAGGTAAGAGCTTTTGTTCTGTAGTGTAACTCAGGATAGAGATTTATGTTGAATACACTAGAAGTGTTTCTCCTCTTGCCCAAACCAACACAGCCAGGTCAAAAACATACACGCTGCAGTGATACTGCACAGGCTGCTATTCTTCCTTAGCAGTGTAGTTCAAATGGCATGACGCCGTATGGTTTGTAACCTTGATCAGACTTGCAGCAATGTCTGCTGTGTCTTTATTCTCTCAGAGTGTGCAGTTTGCAATACTGATGTGGCCTAAACTGTTGGGATTCTTTGATTAAAGTGTGCTGTTTGTCACAAGGCAGCTCTGCACACAGTGAGGGTCAGGAATCGAGTGTGTAATTGTCAGAGAGCGTGCAAGGGGATTTGGAATGGCACATGCTGGAAGGTTGGAGCACATTGTGCAATGATTCCTTTCTCCCCACTCCAGCTAAGTTTGGAACTTCCCAAAGGGCTGTAGGATTGATTTTGTACGTGCACAAACTGCAAATGATAAGGAAATTCTGAGAAGCAGCAGGCTGCTAGAGGCAGCATGTTCTGCCCCTGCTGAGTTTTTTATGGCCACATTTAGTCCCTAGCTTCAGAAGGAAGATTATCATTTGACTTGTCCTTGAAAAGTCACCATCCCTGCAGCGTGTCACAATTTATGCTGGGTCTAAGGCACTGTTTTCCTAATGAGACTGACTGGAGTTGTTACTACACATATATGAGGTTACACGTGTGCAAAGTCTTGTCTGTTTGCTGATAAACTTCATTGTGTTTCAGCATTCTTGTTCTAGAGTTGTGGGAGCATTAGTTGGTGCTTAAATATTTGATACTACTCGCCTGAGGTAAAGAGGAAAACACAACTTACCAGCAGCATTTTGGGGGTGTATTCTTGTTAATGCTTGCTGTTGCATGATTGTAGTCTAATTGGTAGTCTTCAGCTCACCTTTTCTACTACTGCTCTGTTGCATCATCAATCTTTAATTATTCCAGATAAGGAGAGATTCAGTTTTTTTCATAAGACACCCTAAGGGGTTTAAGACATCCTATGGGGTCTTGAATGCATATATTGTATTTGATCATATTGAAAATACTATGGTAATTCTTCTTCCTTTGTTTAAAATATGTTTATTGAAAAAAATTCTATTTTGGACTGCATTAGTTTTTTTATTTGACTTTGAACTGCATCGAATGTTTCATCATTTTCCAGTTTTTCCAGTGTTAGCAATTCTTAAGAGAAGCAAAGATGGCCACATGTGGTAGTGGTGACTTTGTGCGTCATGATGATATGAACACTGTTATTCTGAGCAACTGGGAGTAAAATAATTTGAATGATTAAAACTAGACCTTAAATTAGTTTTATGGGGCTGCATGTGTACCCATCACTAAAATTTATTTTGGAACTATTGCCTTAAACTGTTTAAAGAAACCAGAATACTGTAAAGGATTCTCCAAAGCTACTTGGTTCAAGGACTCCCTTGGCTCTGCCACTTTGGAGAGGCAAAATAGTATCCTGGAGAACCTCTAAACAAATGATAGGGCTATGGAGAGCTCGGTGCTACAGCCCATAGAATAATCTTAGGAGAGTGCTGATATTAAATATAGCCAAGTTTACTGAGTATTTGGTGAAAGTCTTTGGACTGCTGGACTTGGAAGCTGATGAGAAGGGTTAAAAAAAGTTCTGAAATCCTACCTGTGTTTTTTGGTGACACTTTAATATGTGTTCTGTATCTCCAAAGTGGTGAGTTTGGTACAGTTGCTATGGAGCTGAGATATATTTGGTTTAGAAAAGTTCCATATTGTGCCTGCTTTTCTCTCAGGTAACATTTCCAACCCAGATCAATAGGCAATTTACAAAATACTGTTTTCTATAAGCATGTTACCAGTTTGGTGTATATTTACTTGGTTGGTAATTTCTGGCAGAAATGTGTAAAATACACCTGCTTACAAAACAAATGTAATCAGTTGCATGTGTTTTGTTTCAATCATTTGAAGTAACTTCAGTGGAAGGAAGGAGTGCATAGCTCTGTGCTTTTGAAGGGCTTTTTACACATCCTTGGTATCCAGGGCCACTTTGTGACTCAAGTTACGCTCACAGTACTTGTAGGCCACACTTTCTCACTCAGTCAATTTCTGAATATGTTTTTGTAATGGATAATGTTATTTAGGAAGGTAAGTTGTGCGTAGGAACTGCCCGTGAAGGATTTTTGGTCAGACAAAAGTATTCATGTAGCATTTGAATTTGGTCACCAAATAGGAAAAAGAGTGTATTTTGTGTACATTGAACAATGATTCCTACCATTCCTGCCATCTGTTTAAAAAGCCTGGTTCATGCTGAGGGAAGAACATTGCTATTAGGATGAGGTGTCTTGATAAATATAGAACCAGGGATAAAATTGCATAAGGATTTGTAATGATGTATGGAATCACCAGAAGGGAGGAATGTGGTTCTAAAATAAAACCAGAAAGAGTATGTGCAGTCTAATCTGAGAAACCTACAGGAAGATTCTTGTGCTTACTCTGTCATAAAAATAAAAAAAAAATGCCTGCTTTCATTGGAGCAAAAATCCTAGAAGAGATTTTGTTTCTCCTAGGTAATATTTTAAAGTGTTTGTCTCCAAGTCTTTGTTCTATTACATATTGAGAATGCAGATGTAGCAGTGCATATTAAAAGTTACTAGGATGCTCACAAAGTAAAATTAACCATATATAAAATATCTGCATCATAGTGCTTTAACATGCTTTTGAAACTTAATGCAAATATTTGTAATCCACATCAACAAGCTGCTCAGTGATGGCCCGCAGGCCTCAGAGAAGCCTTGTACTTGAATTCGGATGGTGCAAACCTGACCACATGGTTACATTACTAATGCTTAAAATCTATGTAGTAAACCAATGCCATGTAAAAATAGTTTAAATTACCATTGCTGTTGTGGGTTTTGGAGCATCTTTAAGTAAGGATTGGGTTTTTTGTTTGTTTACTTTTTAAAACTTTTTCCTACTTTATCATTTCCTTAAAGAAAGGGACAACTTCTTAGAATGATGTCCTTCTGTCTTCTTGCATCTTCCCTTGCTGCTGGTTATTGTTCTCCTCGCTGTCTTAGGCTGTTCAGAGTGGAGCAGGACACAGCACACAGAGCCAGGCAGTGGTTCCCTGCACAGCCTTGGATTTCTGTTCTGGTTGTAGCATGTTGCAAAGGTGGTTAGAGGATTCTTACTGTATCTTCAGGTTGGGTCCTTTAATCATCTGCAAGATGATGCCCTTAAATCTTCTTCCTGCTGCAGAACCTGCAAGACTGGCAGCCTTTGGAGGGAGTGCCCAGCTGGATTCAAGGTGCTTTGAACCTGTGGTGTTTCTTTACAGCAGTGCCCAGTACTAGAGAAGCTCCTTACAGGGGCGTTGTGAGCTGAAAACAGAGCCCTTGTTGGCATGGGGTAGCATCCATCCCTCTGCCAGGTTTGTGCTTTACTTTCCACCACCTTTACTGCTGTATTTACTATCTCAATCACTATTGCCAGAAAAAGTTGTCTTAGATCATGACAAGGAGTCAACTCAGTAGGTAAATGCATTCCAATATGCCTGTTATTGAACAGGAAAGGGGCAGTCAATTTTGGATTAAAGAACTGAGATATCAAAAATCTGTGGCTACGAAAGAGGCAGTTTAGCACAGTAACTCTGTGTGTGCCTTGTAACTCTGATATATTGTGTGAATATATTCCTAGGATGTTTTTTGTAAACCATCCATCTAGAAGTAAACTCAAGTACTACAATGTAATTAGTTGGTTCTGTGTGTTTAAATGCCTTGATAATATCATTGCCTCCTAATTCATCTAGAATGAATAAGTTTCAGTTAAAAGTCCCCAAATATTCTGAAGGTAGTATGTGCTCAGAAAATGCATTTTTAAACAACGTTCCTCCATTTTTAAAGCATCGATAAACATGCATCTCTCCTGCAGCTAGATTGCTATCTCAGCTTGCTCTAATCTTTTTTTTTTCCCTTAAATACACTTCAGTAGTTCTGAAGTTGTTCTTCTTGTGCAGCCAAAAAGAGTAACCTTAGCTACCTCTTGTTTAATTCTGTATTTCACTGTGTTATGGAAATACTGTATGTATCAGGTATCCACCAAGCAGTCTAAATCAATAACTGAGATATTAAATATAACACAAACATCATTCTCAGCATTAGTGACATACAGACATTGTCATGCTGTGTGCCTAAAATAGAATGTGATATAGAGAGTATGGAATCTGTAGGACTATGATGCTATAATTAATTATACCCTTAAATATTGCTTATGTATTTTCATTTGTTTCACAACTTTAAATATATGGTATCCTTTTCAGCTTTTTGAATGTGAAATATTTCTATCCTTAAGTTTTTGGCTTTGAAAATATTTACTTTTATTCCCTTCTCTGTGTGCATGGAGATTCTTTGTGCAGGTGTCTTCATTGATACTAAACCAACATGATGTCAGATTTAATCTCAGGGGTCAAGGTTAAAATTTGGCTATCTTTCATCTGATCTGTCACCTTTTACTTGAATTCACTCTTGCTGTATGAATGCAGTGATTAAATAAAATCTAACATTCTTTTTAGGCACTGTGATACATGTGGACACATGGGGTGAGTTAAGCTGCATGATTTTGTGCTTTTAGCTAATGTAATAAAAGACTAGAGTTTGAGAATCTTTGGCTGTTTATGTTAGTAAGCAAACATAAACAGATAAGAAAGTAGCTTGCCTGAAAGTAAAAGATAGATTGAATCGAAAGAATTGCACAAAATAATATTCTGATTTTTAAAGAGAACCTAGAGAAAAAAACTAACGTTTATTAACTGGCAATATAAGACTTTTTTTCCGGTAAATACTTTAGATGGCTTCAAAACAGATATTACCAAGTTTCTGTTTTTATTTTCTTTCTTAGGTGGAAACTCTCTTTGCTTTTTTTTTCCCTCCTAAAAACTTTGAACATAGCGTTAATTGGCCTTTTTTTGGTAAGACATGACCTGTTCTGTACTAGCCATAGCAGCTGTTCTCCCATTGCTATAGTTTTGTACTGATTTTCAGAAGTGTTTGCTGGGTTAGCATGACAGCAGAGAAAATTACATAAACTTCACTGCTGATATGTGTGACAATAGCATTGTGCCTGTTTTCTGCACTGAGTACTTTTGTCACTGAATTTTCCTACCTTATGATGTTGTCTAATTTTAAAATGGTTCTTAGATTACTTGATGTAACTAAGCTTAATTTTGTTTGAAAACTTTTCCAGAAAGACCCTAGTTAAAATAATCATCCAAAGTAAATGGCAGATAAAACTGTGTGAAATGTTCATTCAGAGTACTTGTAGTAGGCTATAGCTCCCTGCTGCTGCTCATGAAGATTTTTATTGCACCATGAACTGAAAGACAGGAGATGGGAGGCTTGCCAGCTTTAAGCAGCAGACATCATTTAAAGTAGTTCCTTGGAATTTGTGTCCCTTTCAGGGTAGGAGAAATTTCAAGAACGACTGTCTTGCACTGATGTCTATAAAAAGCACTTACAGCAGATGTATTTAACTAATACTGTCTTATCAGTACTGATACCTTCCCCATTCCTTTGCCAGATCATCAGAGAAACTCCTTTGTCTGCCTCCAAAAACTGCAGAGTCAAACCCGAGCATAGATGAGAAAATCACGTGAAATGAAGGAAATCAGTATTTCCAAAAATACTTTTTTCTTAAAATTATTTTTTTTGTAAAGTAGGCATTTTCTTTGATAATGCCTCTTACTGGAGATAGTGCCATTACATTAATAATCTAATAAGAAATTATGATGTAGTATTAAAACAAAATATACTCAGCTATGTATATTTATAATGAAAATTTATACTTTATTAGTAAGGATATGTATGCATATGTATGAAATAAAATACAGAGTGTGTGAATGCAGTAATAAAAGATACAAAACTGTGTTAATAATGAAGTTACGGGATTTATTTTGGAAGTTTCTAGTCTAAATGGACAGATACGATCAGAATTTAAAGGACAAATTCTGCCTGAAGTTTCACCAGAGGCTTCCTGATCCTGTAAGAGGCAGAGCTGGATACTGCCAGGTCAGGCTGGGCTTTGAACTCAGCTCTGTGTTCACACTGATGTGAAATCCTGTCAAGGAGGGAGGCAGCAAGTTCTATGATGTTGTATTGCTCACCATGGTGAAACACACTTTGTGTTATATTCTATCATAAAATTGTCAAAATGGACTTTATTTTTCAGTAGAGAAATCTGAATGGCTACATATTGACTACATTTTGTGATGCTCTGCTTCTCCTTTTGTGAAACTTTGAAAATGAGAAGATAACAGACCTTAACAGTAACTTAGGGAAGAAGTGTTCTGGGGCTGCAGTGCAGCTTCTGGACCAGTTCTTGATAGGTTTGTTTTTGAAGAAACTGTGCATTTGTCTGGTAATTTGCTTTTTTTTAAAGGACATACAAAATCAAAATTATACTTGGCATGGAGACCTTACCTTTACTTTATAACCTTAAATTTCTTAAAGGTAAAGTGACAGTGGTCTCAGTAGCCTGGACTTGCCAGAACGAAATGTTTTGCCTTGCATATTAAGCTGAGGAGAAGGCATTAGAGTGTGTGGTTCTTACCTAGAAATGTGGCAAAGCTGATGGGTAAAATGTGTGGCACCCTTTTGTACTGAAGAGTATGCTTGATGGCCTTAGGCATTAGGGAATATGGGAGTATCACTGCTGGATTTGGGAATAAGTAAACAATGATAGGCTTCTGCTGAAGAGGTGAAACAGCAGGAATAAACATTGTAATCTCCAAAAGATGAAGAAAACAATACTTAGTGTGCATTAATTTAACACCTGGGTTTCCCAGATCAATTTAGATGTTTTATGTAATGTAAAGTATTAATATAAAATCTGTACTATTCATATTCAGTAAGGAACGAATGAGGACTATTGATAGTTGTTTTGGTTCACTTTACATGGACTTCTGGTTCTCAACTCTTCTTCATGAAATCCCTCTCCACTTAAGAGAAGCTTTGCTGCCTTTAGCAGTGAGTCGTCATAGTTTAACTGCAGTTGCCAACTAAGCACCTCACAGCCCCTCCCTCACTCTCCCCTGATGGGACAGGGGAGAGAGTTGGGAGAGTAAACATGAGAAAACTGATGGGTTGACAAAAGGACAGTGTAGTAGGCAAACCAAAAGCTGTGAATGCAAGCAAAGCAGAACAGGGAATTTATTCACCATTTCCCTTGGGCAGCCATCTCCAGGAAAGCAGGGCTCCATCACTTATAATAGTGACTTGGGAAGACAAATGCTGTCATTCCAAGTCGGTGTCACACCTCCCTTGCTCTATATGCTCCCAGTTTTATACACTGACCATGTTGCCATGTGGTTTGAGACATCACTTTGGTCAGTTGGGCTCAGCTGTCCCGGCTGAGTTTCCTCCTGGCTCCTTGGGCACCCCCAGCCCGCTCACAGGTGGGGTGAGAGGCAGAAAAGGCCTTGGCTTTGTGTGAGCCCTGCTCACCAGTAACAAAAACATCAACACTGTTATCAACACTGTTTCCAGCACAAGTCCGAACTATAGCCCTGTACCAGCTACTATGAAAAAAAAAATTAACTGTATCCCAGCCCAACACAGCGGTTATGTCCACAGTAGAAAAATCTGTGACGTTGTTTGTTTGGTTTTGGGGTTTTTTTAGTTGGGTTTTTTTCTCTGTATATCAGAGAAAACATTTTTTACAGTGGTTCGTACAAGTGCAAGATCTAGTTTGTCTTCCTGAAATTTTTGTGTTCCTAATGTAATTTAAGAGGATACTTTTTGTGGTTTTTTCCAATAGTACTGTTACAGCAGCAACCTGGAAAATGTGAATATGCTTTAGTAAGTTTGCTGCCAGAAAAATGTAGTCTTTCATGTTCTGATTCTACAGAAATTCTGTGGTTAGACCAAGGATGTTTTAAGCACATGAGAAACAACTGAGTGACAGAAACAGCTACTAAAACAATATGTATATCCCATTTGTGCTCAGTTGGGTGAGCTGTGCAATGTGCGGATACTTTTACTGTGCTGTGACTAGTTTTTTTTCTGTAATTATTTTCTTCTACCCCTTCACCAGATTATCTGGCAGTACATGCTGATCCTTTTCATAACTTAAGTGAGAATTTTTTAGGCTCTGTGAACTCTTTTCATTGAAATTGGATGTAGCCAGACCTTCCCATATGGAAACTTCTCAACAAAATTTTAAAATATGTTTGGATTAATTTATGATAGCAAAACATGCTCTATTTTGCCATGTGCAGTTAAAACATATATTGTAATTTGTCATTCGAAGTAAATCAGTTTATGTATTATATCAGAGCTGGAGTTTGTTTTTATAGCTTGGTTGTTATTGCATGTGCTTGTGTTACTGCTGCAGTATTTTTCCTTCCAGGAAAAAACAATGGTTAATTTTTTCACATAGAGCTGTAGTTAAGCACTACTGTAAAGAAATTTGTGCTTGTCTTTTTGAGCTCTCTCCAGGAAATTTTTCGGAAAAGAGTACTAAAGACCTAAAAAGTCATGAGTAACAGCTTTTAGGCTGTGATATATGGGAAGGACTCAATATGGGAAGCTGTAGAGAAATGTCAGTGAAAAACCACAGAAAGCAATAATGGGGAAAACTAAAGCAAATCTTCTGTTCCTGTGTTTTTTTAAAAAAATCAGTTAAAACTTTAGATTTTAGTTTAGCCGAAGAGCCATCATGAATGATAAACAGTGTAAAGGATATAAAATTACTTTTGCTAGAACACAGCATTTTCTTTTATTCTGAATGTGCCTGTTGTATGTAATGTTGCTGCTCAATCTCCCAGAAAAACATTGTAGGAAATTGCTGACATTCTTTTTTCCCAGCTGTTGTTCAATTTGGAAAACTGACAATGTCATACTGGCAAATGGTATTATGTTGTTGTTCCTTAATTTTAAGATTTATGCTCTTGCTTCTCTTCAGCCTCAAAAGTGAAAAATGTAAAGAAAACCCTAAATATTTAGGTGCACCAGAAATGTTGGATGTGTTAGTTGAGCAGACTTTGTATAGCAATAAATCCTGGATTCTTTAGGTTAACACCCCTGTGAAAAATAATGCACTTTCACCATTAGTATGCCATCTGTTTACTGAATGTTTATCATGTGTCGCTCAGTTTATAATTTGTCATACAGAGATCCCTGAACAATATGGCTTTTTGAAATTACACCAATACAATCAAGATGCTTTGTCAGAGATCATGAAATCATAGATGCCTTGGTGTAAGACTTCTAAAGCCTGTTCCAGTACAGATAGCTTTTTCCTTGCAGTGTACACTCATTCTTTGTGGCAGTGGTAGGATGTACCACTTCCAGTATTGCAGAGTACTGGTACTGACAGCAAACAGGGAGTGATTGTCCTCGGTCATCACATGTCTGAATCTGTAGTTGTGGGATTAATGGGGCATCTTTCTTTCTTCTTCCTAATTGCTTGTTAATTAGATCTTTGTGGGGGTCTGTGAGTCTTCCCTGCAGAGCTCCTTATGCACAACAGGCTTCTTGGGATGAAGTGCCAGAGTGTCCTGGGTCCTTTCTCCTTCACACAGCCTACGGGTTAGGCCACTCTCCCTCCATCACTTCAGGAGCAGCAGACCCAACATGAGGGAGGGAGCATGAGCAGACTCTGCACTCTGCCACTTGCCAGCAGGAAGCAATGCTTGCTTTTACTCTTTCCATTGCTGAAGCAAAGGGACTGTGCTAGAAGGTGGTGAGTAATGGGAAGTAGACACAGTGGCTCTGGCCCAGGCTGTGTAGGGATTAAACTCTGGATGTGTTGTTAATTTGGTGGAATCGGACCTTTCTGTATGGTTCAGTTGTATGTGTGTGTGATTGTATTTCACCTCGATAAATTCAAGTTATGTACATCTGCTTCTGGCCATCAGAAATATCCGACTGAACTGACTAGACCTTGGCAAGTGGATTTAAAAGTTGCTCGCAATTCTTTGAAGCGTGTAAAACTTCATGCATACAGTGTTCCTTGTATTTCTGGAGGTCATAGCTAAGCTGTTATCTTGTCTTCAGACCTGGAGATTTTAAGTTTTCCATCACTGTATGCTTGTGGGATGCTTCTAGCCTATTTAGTGTCCCCGAGAACGCGTTTGGCAAAACAAAGTTAATAGACCAAATATCCTTTATTTGAGCATCTGCTGTAACTGGGAAGATTACATAAGCTCTTGTTCACCACACCAAGCTGTAGAATGTGTCTCCTCTGTCAGTAAACTTTCAATAGACAATTGATGAGTTGCTGGTAATGATCAGGTTATTTTGATCTAGCCATGAGACAATAGTGATATGCTTTTAGTTGTGGGCAAGTTATTGGTCCTAGAGACCATAATTTGCAGAGAAGAGACCATGAATAGTTTTCATAAGAATTTGAAGTTAATGTGCTAGCAACACTCATGCCTGTGAATCAGCTGAATAATTTTTTATATTGAGATATTTTGCTGAGTGAGTGAAACTTCTCTTACAGGCAGTTCATAAAAGCAGTTGTTCTGCTTTTGCAGGAAAAATTTCCTTTATTCAATTTTGGTCTTGCAATATTTCTATTTAATATAATATTTTTATAGTAGGGGAAGCAGGGAATGAGAAACTGGATCTGTTCTTCTCCAGAGGTTACTCTACTGTATTTTTGGAACTGTTGTATGTATAGGACACCGAGGAAAGCACCCTGTGTTGTTGTAGTTGTCTCAAACAATGTTATTTTATGTAAGAAGTATATACAATAGCATAATTTATTTTCTGTTATTCATAAATAAGTTTGACTTGTGAAATGTCTGACATTAAAAGAAATTAAATTGATGTTATATATAAGCAATTTATGTACCACACAGCTGACTGTTAATGGTAAAACAATGCTTTGACAAGAGAGTGAAATTTCATGATAGGGTGATGTAGTGGTCATAAGTGTTTTGAAGTCATAAATCAAGCCTTAAAACTGAACCGACTGAAAATGTAATGTTTTCATTTAACGTCATGTGGATTCTTTTTACTGGTTTTGAACCTCTAGGCTTAAAACTGCTGATTTGTAAGGGCTAGAAGCTTTTTGGTGAAAGTCAATGTACCTTCTCAGTATTGTGAACAATCGTGTGACTTTCATAGAATCACGGAATGTTCAGGGCTGGAAGAGACCATGAAGATCGACTAGTTCAACCCCTGCCTGACATGGGCAGGGACTCGTCCAGCTAGACCAGGTTGCTCAGGGTGTTACCCAACCTGACATTGAACACTGCTAGGGTTGGGGCATCTGTGGTCTCCCTGGGCAACCTGTTCCAGTATCTCACCACTCTCACAGTAAAGAATTTCTTCCTGATATGTAGCTTAAATTTTTTCATCTCTTTCAGTTCGTGCTCATTATTCTTTCTCTGATCACTACAGTTCCTGATAGCACTGCTCCCTGGCTTCCCCGTAGTCCCCCTTCAGATACTGGAAGGTCTCTGTGAGGTTTACACACAACCTTCTGTTCTCCAGGCCCAAACTTTCTCAGCCTGCCTTCATAGGAGAGGTGCTCCACTCTTCTTACCAACTTCATGGACCTCCTCTGGACTTGCTCCAACAGTTCCACAACCATCTTATGTTGGGAGCACCAGAACTGTATTGGAGCACTCCAGGTGGGGTCTCACAAGAGCAAAGCAGAGGAGGAGAATCACCTCACACAGCTGTTTTTGGTGTAGCCCAGGATTCGGTTGGATTTCTGAATTGCGATCACGCACTGACAGCTCATGTTCAGTTTTTAATCAACCATCATCCCAAGTCCTTCTCTACAGGGCAGCTTTTTAATGATGCTCTTTAATACTTTAATGATATCAAATGCTTTGCTACTATTAGTGATAAAACTAAGTGGAAGGATTGATATACACAACATATACCCATGGCTTGAGAGTCAAGTGTAGCCACAGTCTTGATGAGTTCTTTGGTACCTTTTGTTAAATCACAAGGGGAGAAACTTTGTTGGAGTGCCAAGATACACTACTTACCATAGTAAAAAGCATGCCTGTAATAATAGAAAAAGGGCTGTAAAAATTGGTGACTGCTTTAATCCTGTGGAATTCCTAGTTGGTTATCTGTTTCATATCCTACTCCTTTCCTTATGGTATGAGTTTACTCTGTATAACTTATTTTCTTCACTTTTGAGGACTAGTGACCTTCAGATGGAACAGGGAAGAGGACCACTTCCCACACAGAAGCAGCTTGAGAAAATTTTGAGAAAAAAAAAGGGAGGAGAATTTTTGTTACATGGAAATAATTTGTCAAGCAAGTATAAACTTAGATTATCTTTGTGTCAGTTGTTTTTGTAGTTTCTTGTATGTTGAGATCACTGCTAATGACAGGATTCTCATTCACTGCAGCAAAATGTATATAAGTTTATGTTACCTGAACCATGAATCTTGGGTTGAGTTTTTGCTGTGGGAATAAAAGCTCCCTGTGTTTTTTCTTGGTATGAGGGCGTAATGTTGCAATTTGGTTTTTTCTAATTCTCCCTCTTATTAGGGTGGGAATAAATAGCTGTCTTCATAATGCCAGGTTTGGTATGGAATTTTAGCAGTAGTGTATTGAAAGCAGCAAAGCTGCACCTCAGCATGACAACTGTGCTAAATCCTGGGCATCTGCATCGGTGTCCAGAAAGCCTCAGACTGTCCCATAGTAGTAAGTTTGCTGGAGAACTGTCAGAATTTTTTTTCAGTTAGTTTTTTTTCCCCGCTGAAAACAAAGCAGGTGATTGTAGTCTACAAGACAGGAATATGTCTGTTCTGACAATATTAGGGAGACTTCTGCCTATGACAAGAAAAGACAGGAGAAGTACTTTTTCAGAATAAGGAGGGTCTAAAGGTTGGGATATGAAATATTTAGGTTCAAATCCTTGATCTCTATCCTCTGATTACTAAGAACTTCCTGTTAAGGACTATTTTTTTTCCTGAGACAGTCAAAATAATTTTTTTTGAGTCAAAAGAATTGTTTTGTGGACATTTAAAGGGTTCATGTGCAGGTAACTTGATATTCAAAGTACAGTTGAATCAGCATAATTCGTGTAAGCATCTGTGTGAACTGCATCATTAGCTTAATTTGCCTGTTTTTAAAACAATATTAGATTAGAGTTGGGAAGATAATGCAATAATTTACCAAGTGCTAAAATGGATTTAAAATCCTCCTTAATGGTATAGACTGAAGTATGTATCTCAGTTGTTTTAAAGATACTGCAGTTAAAAATAAAGGGGAGGAGGAAAGGCATATCTGTGGTGTCAGCAAGGCATGTGGTAAGCTGATGTATAAAGGGAAGGTAATGGATCTGCCTGGATTCCAGCCAGTGGTGCCGGACACGGGCATTCTGCCGAGGCACATTCCGGGGCATTAAGTGCAATCCCTTCCCCGAGCGTGCTGAGCCCTTTGCCTAATTCATCTTCCCTGAGGTCCGCCCTGCCCGGGGCCAGGCACACAGCGTGGGTAATTGCATTACCAGTGCAACTTTTTGGGAGTCACTTTTTCAATTCAGGGCAGTGTTTATCTTCTGAATGCTTGGACATGGATAACTCCGTTTGAATTTAGTATGCAGGCATTCTTTCAACTTGCTGTTACTTTGAATAGGGTATTGGATCTTGTCTCTGCTCTAAATTTCTGCTTCTAAGCAAGATGGCTTTTTAATTGATTTTTTTTTTTTTTTTGAATTTGGAAGTGCTATTGGTGTTAGTTGCAAAATTAAATTGTGATGGAATTTCCTTTTAGGTTCTGTGTCATGTTAAAAACTTATTGTCATATTGCCGCTGTTTGCTACTTTATGGCAACACTGGAGAAAAAAAACTGTATCATGCATTTTTATGAACAGGAAGGGGAATAACAGAAGGAAAAAGGAATTCTCCATCAGTGGAGAATTGTATATTGTAAATTTCAACAAAAGTGCTGCAGTAAAACTCAGTCCTCAAAGGTGCCCAAGATGGAAGTTTACATCCTCCAGCCTCTGAGATGTCATCATTCCCATTTTTTCCACAATTTTCCACCTTTTCCCATTTACTTGGCCATTTAAAAGCAAGAATTAGCCATACGACTCTGTGTTTGGTCTCCTAAAGTATAAACTTTAAAGACATTTTAAAGAAATGTTTGCAAGGTTGGCTTGCTCTTCCTTCCTATGCTCAGAGGGATGGATTACCTCAGACCTCCTGATGAAAAGCATGCAGCATTTTGTGAAATTCTTTCCTCCAAGATTGTCTTTGACTACCAGGATTATTTGACCACTTGTTTTATGGAATGACCAGCGTGACCCTGAAAGTATAGACTGTAGCTTTGTTCATTTGGTTGTGTGCAACCCGTTTATAAAAAAGGAATTTTATTAAAGCATTTAACAAAATCTAAATGTTATAATGTTACAGCTTTTAATTTCAACTTTTCATGCTAACAGCTGCGATTGCTTATCATTGTAATTGAAAAGCTGTTTTGTAACAAAAGATTTCAGATAGATATTTAGTATCAAACTGGGCTGAGATTAAGAATATTAATATGTCCAAGGTAACTGTGACCTGCATTTATTGAGGTGCCATGCCTTCAAAATATAAAATGACCTGCATGTCTACCATGAGTATTTATATTCACTTTTTAAAAGCTTAATGACCAAAATCCGTGTTTAAAATAGCTTGTTTTTCTGATGTGTTGATAGCAATTAATCCTTATTCAAAGATGTACTATAATAAGTTAAGCTTGTTAAATTAAACTGTTTTGATTTGCCTTTCACTTCTCCTGCCTCCCATAATGTTGTTTATAGTTGTGTTTGCAAAAAACTAGAAATAGTGGACAGTGAAAAGTATAAAGGAAGGGATGTCATTTTCCTTTTCTAGCACTGGGAACATAGTACATGAATGTCTGTCCTACTCCATTCCCACAGCCTTGCTCAAAAAGAAACCAAGGTCCAAAAATCCTGTGTTTAATTTAACATTCTCCATGGTTCTGGAACACAGCTATTTACATGTGGGACCTAAATAACCCTTCACAGCTGCTCCCTGCTTATACCCTGGTGATGGTTATAGCTCCTCACCCTCACACTGGAGGCACTTCTTTTAGACAGAGTGTTTGATAAACACTGTGTTTCTTGGTTAGAGCCCTTATCTAACCCTCTTCCATGTTTCACACATTGAGGAGAACTGACATTAAGATCGTTTCTGTTAAGTATGGGGAACCATGACCACTTGAGAAGACAGGGAATCTTTAAGAACAACTAGATATAATTCAGTACTAGTAGTGTCATATGGTATCAAATAGGCCTTGGACTGTATAACCCGTTGTGCAAACATGAGAATCTTGCTTCATTTTTGGCAAATTTCTCTGCTTCTGGTAGGAGGCTTTTTTTTTTTTTTAATTGTAGTTGAACTCCTTTGTGCAAGCTGTGTAACTATTTTTTTAATAACTTTCACTGAGCTTTCCCGAGCATTTAACGTGTTGGGTGTCTAAAGAGAAATTATAATGAAGCTAAACTGAAGGCAGCAGTGTTTACATTAAAATAATAAAAAAAAAGTAACACTGAGGAATAGCTTATCTTTTTCTCAACTCTGTTATCTGTTCATTCCATAATCCTATTAAAATAGAGATAAGAAAATAAATATCCAAATCTTACATTGATGCTCTTGTGTGTGGGAAAATGGCCCACTGGTACTTCTGACCAACTGTCCTCTCTCCCCAGGTAAGAATGTTCTCATTCTTTATTCCAGTTTGCTTTTGTGTTGTCTCCCTCTTGCTTCTAAAGAGCATTCTCAGCCACCTTATTCTCACTCTGACCTTCCACTCTCTATTTGTTAATTTTTGAGTTACACAAGCACTTATTTGAGGAAGAATGAAGATCTGTATTCTATTTCAAGCCTAAAAAATAGCTATGAAAAATGAGTTAGAGACAATGGAATTGTTTTCTTTCTACAAAAAGTAATATAGCTTGAAGAGCTGTCCATGCACAAGTAACTAAAGCAACTCAATTTTTAAAAATTCTTGCACCTTGTTTGTGCTGGTATTGCTGTACCAGCCAAAATGTAGCATTATGTGATTTGCATAGTAAAGTATACAGAACCCTAACCTGCAAATTACTTTTATGTTAGAATGAATAATGTATTTCTTAGTAGATAGTAGGTACGAAATGGTAAATATAAATAGCCAAAGAATGCACAAAATATAAATTGGAAAGAAATGTTATTTTTTAAGAGTTACTTTGTGTTGACATTGAAAGTAATTATATAAATTTTGTTTACTTGCCTTCTGTAATTCATTAGAGATTTTTAGCTACTGTATTAAAGATAGCTTAGGCTTCCCTCAGTAGAAGCTTTAATAATTGGCTTGAAGCCATTTTCTTTTAAGGAATTAATATTTAGACATAACATTAGCTATGGGAGCAATTAACAGGTTTAGAATAAGTAATGAATAAAATTGCAAGGACTGTAAATTGCATTGCCTAATGTCAACTTTTAAAGCTTTCTTTAAAGAGTTTTTCTAATTAAAATGTTAAATTTGTTTTATTTCATGAACGGGATATGGAAAAATGTTGCTGTAATTTCTTTGTAGGCCCCATTTGACTTAACACTTCTTTGAAATCCATCCTGGATTAATAAGTTACTCTTCCCTATGCAGATACACTGCATATTAAAAAAATTAATTTGGTATTGCTTATTTTAAAACTTCTGAAATTTCATTTTATTTTGTGATTAGATTTGCTTGGTTTTATAAGAAATAAATACCTTATAATGTATATTGGTGGGGAGAAGGGGAAGGAGAGAGGGCCTTTAAGTCCAGTGTTGTGTGAAAATCAGCTCACCAAGGGTGGAAAAAAGCCCTTTAATTGGGACGTAAAACTTCCCATAGTTGCATCATGGTTGGCACACTTAACTCACTGCTGAATTGAATATTGTTAAAGTTGATAATGTTCATACCTGAGAAAAACTAGAAACAATACGTGTTACAAGCATGGACATTGTACCTAACTTTCTGTAGTTTGCTATTCCTCCAAATTCATAACTGTGCTATGAAATTCCTTTCTGGTCTTGCAAATTGTTATTAAAAATGGACATCACTAACTGATGTGGGAGTGGCATCCCAAAGCTTCTAATCTCTGGTGTTAAATCTTTTGAAGTGGAAAAATAATAGCTTAGAAAAACTTGATTGAAGATTACATCAAGAAAAATGGATTTAATAAGTGGTTGCTTGATTGACATGTGACCTGTAAGGCTGGACTGCAAAACTACAGTAAAAGGGCTGGGCTAAACTTTATTTAAATAATACTTTCAGATGCTATTATACATACAGATTGTAATCAAAATTACTATTTTATCTAAAGCCCAGGTAGAGACCATATGAATCTGTACTTTATCAGTAAATTGCTCAGGCTACTGCTCAGCCCAGCTAATTGCTTTGCTTTCTGTACTTTCTTCTAATCAAAGAGGAAACAAAGCTATGACCCAAGTCAGTAATGGCCAATATTGTGTGGTAGGAGCTGCCAGTGTTTCATCACTGAAGCAAATTTTGTGCTACCTGTCTCAGTGAGGTGCTTTGATTATGAGGCATGAATATTGGGTATGGCAGGGCCTCGAGTGTTTGTTTGGGGATACCTCTTTCCCATCCCTGGTGATGTGTTGACCATATGAAGTTGCTTCATTTTGGAATGCTCTTAATGTCTATGTATAAATGTAGTCAATTACCAGAAGATTTTTTTAGTCTTTTAAGTATTTTCATGCTTCTAAAAAAATGAGTTTGTCATTTGTTTGTCATTTATTCAGGAATAAACTAAAGTTTCTTGCTTTTCTTGAATGACTCGGTCCATGTGTCTGTACTTGATGCCTGCAACTTAAAAAGGATAAGGCTTGATGATGACTAACATTTTATTAGCATTGTTCTGTGATGTGATGGCATGTAGCAGTTGTGAGAGAAGATACTGTTCTCTGACACACTAATCCTGTGTTATGCTGAGGCATTCACAGACCATTCACATTGTCTTCGTTGCTTATCATTAATCTTCTATGTCAAATCTTTTGCCTGTGATCGTTCTTTACTTCAAGTCTGTATTTAAATATACTGAATGTGGAATTTGTGAGTAATGCGATGCTCAGGGAGGATTAACTCAGCACTCGTGGTTCTTCTTGGTCTGGGTTTTCATCTTAATTGATTGGGTTTTTTAGACCAGACTGTCAAATTCTCCTCTAGTTTTTCACATAAATTCACAAATAATTGCAGATTTTCCAGATATCACCTATAAAATTATGTATCAAAGTACAATGATTCTTATCAGGTTTATGTGTATTAAAAAAGAAAAACTGCCAAACTTAGATTGTTTTTACAATCACTTGTTCCACTTTGCTCTCCTAGCAACAGTTAATGAATTTAATTGGAATCCGTGAAGTGCTTCTTAATACTTCTTGTTTTCATCAATGCAAAACCAGTATGAGATGGAAAAACAATAAAAATAATTTCTAATTATTCTTCCATATTTAATCATAATATATAAATATCTGTATTATATAATTAATACTGTGATTCTCTGGTGCTCTATCAAATATCTCTTACTGTGTTAAAAGACAGGAAGTTGTTTTCTGTGTAATAATGAATTTATGAAAGGATTAATTTTCATTGTAGCATATGCTGCTTTCAGTACCTTTCAATAACTCTGTAGTTTGTTTTCATAAGCTGTTAGTAGTTTATGTATATTAAATAAAGATTAATATATAGATGGGTTTTGTTATGAGTAAAATTACAGTGATTTAAACTGGCCTTGCAGAAAGCTGATTAAAATTGGTGCTACATGTCATTCCAGAGGACAAGCAGAAGCACTGATGCTGTCGTGTTGTGCTGCGTGTGCTTGGGGATCAGCAAGACCTTTTTCAAGCCCAGCATAGAATATGAAATAGGGGTTGTACCTATGTTGTGGATATGGAGGGGAGAATAAGCTAGTGCTTCTGTGGTGTGTGGGTAGGGTTTGTTATACTGTGGTCTTTTTGTAATGTAAGGGCTTTTACATCTAGTTTTTCTCTTAGGAAGCAGTTCTGGTCCTTCAAATCTTTTCTCATTGACAAAAAAGACCTACATTTGATGAGTAACGGTATAAATTAGATGCAGCAGTTTCAGAGGATTTAACCATGTTGCTTGATACTAAAGGCATGTTTAACTTTGCTAGTAACATTTCTAGGTATTTACAATTTTTGCAGGTATGATAATATACATAGATAATTTAAACATAGAAATGTGTGCTGTTGTGTATACATAGAAACTGTTACTGGCACAGTACAAGTGGTAAGTATCATTGATTAGTAAGTGTAAACAAAGATGTGGAGCAGACCAAAAGTAAATGGTATGGATAATAAAATAATAGCAGACTTAAGGTCTGTAATTCTTCCATGGATTAGATACATGATATTTTGCTGGCATTAAGTTCAAAAACCTGTTTTTTTACTGTTTGTAATTTGACTTGAGTCATGCATAGACTTGTTGACAGCTTTTTACTAGAAGTCTGCCTTTGCAAGAGACTGGTACCTTGCCATGTACCAATAAAGATATCAACATAGCAGCTGCAAAAACTACTTTTTAGGTGTATTAATATATAAGCAGTAGAAAGTGTGAAAGACTTGAGCTTGGAGTAGAAGTCTGCAAATACACTTAATTTCTCGTATTAGTTGCTTGGCTGCCTGCTGATTCTGTTTTGATCAGAATTGTGCTTTGTCTTAATTAAATAAAATATTTAAATTTCTTTTGTCAGGTTATCTGTATTAAAAAATGGTTCTGCCTGACAATTCTTTGTGTCTAGAGCCTGTTATGTATTAAACTTTCATGATAGTAACTTGAAAAGAAACATTCTACAGGTTTTCTTCCATGGAGGTGTTATGTATTGGACATAGTGCATTGTAGCTNATATATGCAATGGTATATACCAGACTATGCCATTTTGTAAAAGTCATTAGCAAAGTCTCAAGTTAAATAAACGAAAATACTTGTTTATAAACTTTTGAAAGTTGTAATGTCACCACTAGAAGGGAACTGTGCTTTTCTCACCTTCCCACTCATGTACTTTGAGGGTACACTGACAGCTGGGTTCACTTTTTCTGGAATTCTGCTCTTTAGCCTTCCCTCTAAGCTTATCAGTCCGGTCTGTTCTGGTGTAACTCTGAGCTGGGAGATATGTCCAATCTAATGATTTCCTTTTTAGCATTTCCAGTTGAATTTGTTTTGGTAATTAGTGTAAGTTCCTCATTTTGAGGCTGTGGACTTTAGAAGTTTATTAATCCTTTAGTTAACTAAAGTATTTCTGTTGTGTTGCTCTGACTGGTCTTTTTGTTCTGTATCCAGAAGCTGACCCATGCCTAGAGTAGTCTTTGGTTTCTCTGTGTTTTCTGGTTCTGCATTCACATTTTTAAGATATTGAAGAAGAATTATGAGAATTGTGTACAATACTCAAAAATGTGGACACACTATTTTGTTATTCTATCCATCATTTCCTCATGATCCTAGCCCTAAATTCGTCTATTTGATCACTATTGGGATTTTAGCAGAGAACCATGTACGGTGATTCCATTTCCCAACATAAACACACTAGTTACAGACCTGGTGTCATTCATCAACTGATATCATTGCCCAGGAATACCAATTGTATCAGCCAACCCAAACTGGATCAGCAGTAGTTTGTCCAGCAGGACCATGGCGGTGACTGTCTCCCTGTACTGGGCATAGGTGAGGCCACACCCTGAGTCCTGTGTCGGGTTTCAGGCTCTTCACCAGAAGGACATTGAGGTGCTGGAGTGTGTCCAGAGAAGGGCGATAATGCTGGGAAAAGGTCTGGAATAGAAGTCCTATGGGGAGTGGCTTAAGGAGCTGGAGTAGCCTAGCCTGAAGAAAATGAGGCTCAAGGGAGACCTTATCACTCTTAATAACTGCCTGAGAGGAGATTGTGGTGTGTTGGGTATTGGTCTCTTCTTCCTGGTAGCAAAAAACAGATCGAGGGGAAATGGCCTCAAGTTGCACCAAGTTCAGATTGGATATTAGGAAACATATCTTCACTGACAGAGTGGTTAAACACTGGAGCAGGCTGTCCAGGGAATTAGTGCAGTCACCATCCCTGGAAGTGTTCAAAAACTTTGTGATACGGTTGGCTTGGTGGGCATGGTGGTGTTTGATCAAAGGTTGGACTTGATCTTGGAGGTCTTTTTCAACCTCAATGATTTTACAATTTTATTTGATGATCATGCGTAATTTCTTTTGCTATGTGCTTTGTTTTTCATTAACATGGAATTTTATCTTTCAATCATTTATAAATTTTGATCATATTTATTTTTGATTACTCCAAATAATTTTATATTATTAGTAAGCCTTTTTACTTTTTTTTAACTAGCTTTCTAGATCTTAGATGTGCTGAATCACATTGACCCTTTAGGAACTCTGATGGAAAGTCATGAAAAGCTGTTTATTTCTGCTCTTGCTTGTCATTGTTTTAACGAGTTATTTAATTCTGTGAGGATCGTCCCTTTTGTTGTGTGTTAGCTGAGTTTGTTTAGGAGGCTCCTTACCTTTTTTTAGGTAGCTTGTCTAAACTTCTTGAAAATCCAAACCTGTTCTGTCACTGAAATCAAACTTATGCAGCTGCTTATCAATCCATCAGCTGCTCCAAGTAGTAGTGACTTCCCTCTACAGAAGTTGTTGGCTTCTCCCATGCATTTATCCGTGTGCTTAGTTTTGCTGGTGTTGCTGTAGTTTCAAGCTGTACTTTAAACCATATGTAATTTAAACTGTTTATAGTTCAAACTGTTTAATTTGGTGTGGGCCTGGCTTATCTGTACCAAACTTCTGTGGCTGCTCCCTGAAAGCTGTTTTCTTATTTAAATGATAACGTATTTCTCATTGCTGTCTTTTTAGAGCAGTTTTAAGGAATAAATTTCACATGACAGCAGTTAAATCAACTGTTTAATATTTTACTTTGGAAATATTAGGTGAATCTTGATGAAATTTGGTGATCTTGATGATATGTTAGTGATTTTGTCAGGATTATCTGCTGCTGATTGCTTAAAATGCTTTGTTCTACATCTCTGGAGAAAAACTGTTGTGGCAACTTCCATCAGCTGTTCTACAGTGAGCATCAGGGAGGGGGAAAAAAATCAGTTCAGCTCTTCTGGTCCCTTTGTTTGAGCTCTTCATGTTTCACTTACATATTTACCCTACTGATTGTTTCTTCACGATTGTTCTAGAAACAGGTTTTAATTGTGAATTGTAAGGGGTATTTACAAGTTGGTTTTAAAGCTTATTTTTGCTTTCCTTTTTAACAATTTCTGGTTAACCAGCTAAAGGTTATGGGAAGTCCTCCACCTCCCTGTTTTCACTGTTTAGAAGCAACATCCGCTTTTAAAAAGATGCTTTTCTACCTAAAATAACATTCTCCAATGTTGTTTTTAATCAAACTGGTTTTCCCAGGGATTTTTTTGTTACTCTTGCTTGCTTGTTTTTAATAAGTGATGTTTGTTTCTGACTGTTTTGATGGTTTTTATAGATGATTCCTGTCACGTGCTAGCATTTATACTTTGAGGCACTCCTTTTAAATAGCCTTTTCCCTTTTATGTAGCTTACTTTGGTGAAATTTGACTTCATAAGACTGGGTGTATTTTTGACATTCCAAACTTTCACAGGCTAGTGAAAGTAGAGTACTGTAGGTGTCTGTCCAGGTACTGGTCTGATTTAGTATCTTTACCAACAAACCAGGAGAGGTGACAGGGTTCACTTGTCAAGTTTGCAGGCAACACCAAATTGGAGAGAACCAGTTGATACAGAGATCTGCCATTTGGAGAGAACTAGATAGGCTGGAGGAGTGGGACAACAGGAACTTCATGAAATTCTAAAAACAAATGCAAAGGAAGAATTCCATAAAGCATTACTGTCTTGAGGAGCAGCCCTGTAGAAAGGGATCTAAAGGGTTTGCTGTACAGCGTACTGAACATAAGTTAGCAGTGCACCCCGGCTGCAAAGAGAGCAAAGTATCCTGTATTAATAGTAGATTTAGGGAAAGAAAACGATTATCCCCTTAACTTGGCGTTTTTTAGGCCATATCTAGTCTCCAAGACTACTTCAAGACTTGGATTCCCAAGCACAAGAGAGGTATTGACAAGCTGGAGTGAGTTCAAAGAAGAGCCACCAAGATGGCTGGAGGTTGGAACGCTTGCTGTGTGAAGAGAGGATGAGGGGTCTGGGCTTGTTAAGCCTGGAGAAGAAGCAGTTTCAAGAGGACATTGTAGCATCCTTCCAGTGCCCAGGAGGACATCATCAGGAAGGCAGAGGCCAAGTACTTCACAGCGGTGATTGATGGAAAGGACAAGACACAGTGGGAATACTTTGAAATAAAGTTTGGTGGAGATGCACAGCAGGATTTTACTGCTCCTGCATTAATGTTGAATTTATAGCCTCTAACTCTGAACTGATTGGCATAGTAATTCCAACATTCTTTTAATGTATTTACTAAAATAAGAGGAATGAGTAACTGGAAAAAGTTAGGAATGTTTTGGGCTGCTGCTGTTCCAATTAGAAGGTATTTGCATTCCAGAGATCTTGAGTTAGAATGCTGTTCATGATGTACAATCTAATAGTGTTGTTGGACTGTATCTGGTCCTGTGGTTTTTGGGTTTGGTTTTTGCAACTTATCTGTCTTGATGCGAAATAATAACCTGTAGGATTATGGAATCCACAGGTAGTCATTTTTTCAGTGTTAATGTTCCAGCTATTCAGAAAACAGATTTAGAAAGAGCGTTATGAATACGGATGTGAAAACAATCTTAACAGAAAATACGTATGGGTAAAAACAATTCCTTTCGGGCATTTCCAGACTTGCAAATGTGTAAGTATAAATGGATAGATGGAAAATATCATTATATCTCAGTAAGTAACTTGGAGACGTCAAATACACAGAAGCCCTACCTTTATTTGTTGTGGAAAATCACATAATATTTAGTCTTTCATTTAGTATAGAAACTTTATTCAGACTATTAGTGAAACATGCTGTTTTCTGAACTGTTCTTAAGTTGTACAGGTAGTATTATTTCCTCTATTATCCTCAAACATATTTTTAATTTAGTACTATGTGATTGAGCCTCCTGAGGAAGATCTCTTAACTTGTGATGATAGTTGTATTCGATTGTAGCCCTCTTTAATTAATGAACTTGGAATAAAAACATGGATTTCACTGTTGTTCTTTCTTGCTTTAACAAAAATGTATCACCTGGAATTCTCTATAAGACATATTTTGATTATCAATAATATTAAGAAAGTGACTCATATAGCTCAAGTGTACCAAAGCCTTTTTTTTAATTTATGCTCTGCTAACTGAACTCCTTGACATTTCTGATTTCACAGTGGAGAAGTGATTCTTTTCTCGGAAAAACATGAGAACAGTCATACAGATTCAGCCAAAGAAGAGCTGAGGAATTGGCACTTTTTGGCACTGTATATGGCACTTTTTCTAGCATGCTAGCCACTTGAGTTTGGGCAGCCTAAGGAGAAACCATCTTTGGCTCAGGATTTATTGGCTTTCAGGTTTGTTTTTTTTCTTTTCAATGAACATCTCTAGGTTTCACTTGAATGAAAAATCTTTGTGTCTGCAGCATAAAATGGCAGCATTTAACAGCTGGTTATGTCGTGAACCATCTCCTATTAGTTTTGAGTATTTGTTTTCCAAGACAGCTGCCTGTTTTTAATGTTTCAGGTGTGAGTCAAAATGGAATCTAGAAATGACTGTAATGTTTTATCTAAATTTTGTTATTTGCAATTGAGTACAGTGCAAGGTATCTCAAGTGTATAATCAACAAGTATAAAGTTAAATTAAAAGCTTCTTTGTAACAAGAACATTGTCTTTCATAATGTCATCATAATTTATTTGTAATAAATGATGGAATTGTCAATACAGAAATCTTTCAGAAATCTAGTACATCTGATTCTTAAAATATGCAGAGGCAAATATTTATGTAGCGTTGCTTTCTGTTTGGGACTAGTTCCATCGAGATTGGTTGAACATTATGATATGCTTAGCCATTTCACCCTTTCTTTGGCAGTTTTTTTTGGAGAAAGAAATAATGCAAATTGCCTTCACAAGACAATGACACTTCTTGTGTTCTTTACACAATGTAGAAAAAATGAAGGGGTTTTAGAGGTTGATCTACATTGTGATCCCAAAGCTGCAGACTAATGAAGAGATGCAGAAGTGACGTTACAATGGCCCAGAATCAGTAGTGTGTTTATCACCACAACATGGCTATCTGGTCCTGCTGAAAACTTTAATTTCATTTATCAAATGAAGAAACAGCTGCATTAGAATTAGTGAGTACTGGATACTGTACTGAAAAACTTTTTTGTTTTCTTTATATGGGTCATTGGACCCTTTATCCATCTGTAAACTGCAGGCGACAGCTGCCAATTTTTGGTTCCAGCCAGGAACGTCAAAAGTGCAATAGCCAACATATTACCTTAGCAGATAATAGGTTTAAATTAGGTTTTACACTACCAGGATTCTGGTAGTTTCTAAGAACATAACTATTGTGCTTAATTTCTATTTTAGTTGCAACAGAAATGCTCAAATAATTCTTAAATTTGGTAAAGATTGCAAAGCCAGGAGGGATTGCAGAACGGTACATTTTACCTAGTCCTTTCTCAAAGTCAACCAGACAGCAGACTTTCTGGGCTGAGCGGTAGCCTTGCTAATACATCTGCATCTATAAAGGAAGCAAAAATTATCTTTTCTGTGTTGTCAGGTTAACAAGGACATATTATAAATTCTATTTATTTCTATTCTATTTATTTCCTATTTAGAAAACGTATGTGGCCCAAGATCTGTTGCCTTCCTGCCTCTGAGGGGTCCTTAAGAAAAGGAACAGCAGTGAGCACACTACACTGGGTGTAGTGATTTAGTCTGTCAAGCTGTGCTGGGCATTAGGTAATATTTTTTTAGGAGTATCTTAGAATTTGAACTTTTTCGGTTGGGTACAATGTTCTTTCATTGGTAATGACTCTCATTTATGGTGTCGGTAATGGTTTTATGTTGTTGAATAAATGGTCTGTCACTGTAAATTTCTGTGAGCAATTTTCTCTATTAAGAAATGCATTTTCTCTAATGTGATATTCTGTTGCTAGGATTTCCTCTTTTTTCCCATTTTCTCACCATCCGTGTTTGAAAACCCAAACTCATGGGGGTTAGGGTCACCAGTATGCTAGAACACTATTATATTAATTAAAAAAACATCCCTGCCTTTAAACAGTTTTTCTACTAAAAGAACTTCTCTGTAAACATTGTTTATAGATTCATCTATAAATTTAACCTGCCATGACTTCAATATCCAACAACTTTCATAGAATTCTTTTTTTATCATTTTTAGACTATGCATTATTTCTTTGGTTTTGTAAAGCATCTTTTCTGGTTCTGAAGAATGCTCTTGTTTCCCCTTTCAGTGGCACTCCCTGGTCTGGCATTTGCTGATTATCAATCATTTTCCAAGGCATAACTTGTGAAGGAAATACACTCAAACTTACTTCTCTAGGACTGTGCATGATTCTGTACAATTTCTTCTTCCCTTTAATTTGCCTAGATTTTTTTTTTTCCTTTTGTCGCTGGTATTTAAGGGCAGGCTGTTGCTTGCATCATTTGGTTAAATGTCAAAGTTACATGACTGCTGCTGCTATGCTATGGTTTGTGAATAAATAAAACCTGAAGCTCTTAAAAACCAGATATGTCTTGGAATGATTGTTTTGTTGCAACTAGTGGGTCTCTTGATCAGCTCTTGAGGTCTGCATGGCTGTGCTGCAGTAGTTTTACTCCATGTGAGAATTGTTTAACTTTGTGGATCCTGATTATGAAAGTTGTAGGCTACCAACTAACAGATCACTTCTCTATTCTGTTTAAATTGAAGAGTAAACAAGAGAATAGCATTTTCTACTTATATTAAATTTTTTAGTTAAAATCAGTCCTTGGGTGCATTGTTTAGCAATTTGTATTACTTGTGACCACTCAAACTTTCTCTTTCTTCTTTCATATCACTTAGCATTTCCTTTTCTTCACTAATTTTAACTCTATCTGGTTTTATGCATGATTTCCCTCTATCCTCCTTGGTTAATTTACATTCAACTTATTTAAGTTGGATTTCAGGTGTTAAAGCCTTTTTTTTTTCACTTGTGCAATTAGCCCTGCCTTGTAGGGATCATTAGAAAAGCGCTTTGTGTAAGTGTGCTTGTCTTAGTACACACACAGACACCGAGCATCTGACTATATTTAAGTCCTCAAAAATAAGATAAATGTGATTTTTATCATAAAAAAAAATCTGTCATGCACTCTATGTAAGAGGGAGAGAGGCTTCCAGGTAAAGTAGGCAACTGCCTGGCTTTAGGCCTGGTGTGGTGCCAGCTGTGTGTGGGTGTGCATGGCAGGGGGCTCACGTGCATGAAGTTTGATGTTTCAAGCTCCTGGTCCTGGGCAGCTATTATGCATTAGTCCTCTGGATCTGTAGGAATTTTAGCCCTTTATCCAGCTCCAGTGACAGTCTTTTCCATTGCTACCTAAGTTAAACTGCTTCTGCAAAGCATGAATGAGCAGAGCCAGGTACATATTTCCACCTTAAATACTTTGTTGGTTTTTGCTGGCTTGTTGTAGAGTCTGAGAAAGCCATCTTCATCCCGTTCTTACAGATATCATCAGTTCACCACTTCACTGTTGTTGTTTATGCTCCCTCCCCAATCTGAAACTTGCATCTTCTTGTTGTTTAGTCTTGTTATGCCTGTAGATTATGCATGTCAAAACAAAGAAGCTTGGATATCTTTTTCTAGGTAAAGAACAACACTAAAGTAAATTGCTCTCTGTTCTTTTTAGATAGGAGAAATAGATTCATCTCTAGATGTGTTTTACAAGATTGAATCATTATGGTAGCTCATCTTTGAACCTTATCTGCTTTTTTTTAATGAGTTCCAGAATTAAAATTAAGTGTTTGTGGGAAGGCAGAATGATATCTATACCCCTAGTTAGGATTTTTTTTGTTTCTTTCTTACTGGCAGAAACCTTATATTTATAATATTTAGCAAAATATCTATAACAAGCCATGAATCAAAATGTCAGATCCTGGCCAAGGAAACTTTTCAACATGTGATAGGTAGAAGTGAATGAACTTAAAGCCAGAAAAGTATAGGGTTTTTTTGCAGAATGAGAATACTACATGTGAATGCAAGCTGAGAAAAAAAAAAGAAGCGTTGTTCTTTGGGGTGAGAGTTTCTGAGATACCTTTTGTGGGGACAGATGACACTGCCAAATTTCTGCTGAAGTGATGAAGCAAGTTAGTGCAAGTAGTGGATGATGATCAGGGCCAAATATTGTGATGGCTTTCTACCCTCCTACTACATATTAGAGAAGGAAGGTGAAATTGCAACACAATCAGGAGGTTGTTGGTGATAGTGATGGAGACTTGGGGCTCTCCAGTTATTGGAAAGTGGTTGGAAAAAGATACATTTTCGATGGATGCATCCCAACTAAATGCCTGAGGCAAATTACTTCTGGATTCTGAGACAGAAGATCCAATGTAAACTAAAAGCAAGGGAGAAGTTGAAAGTTTGAGAGAATGGTATAAAAACTTCTTTGTCTGGTATTTGTACCACAGAGGAAGAAGTAAAACAAATGAGAATATAGCCGTTAAAAGTAAGAGATGAGAGTAGGACACAAATGGCAGAAAGCCATTAGTAGGTAAGATATATTTGATGGGCAGACTTTCTCTTCTGTACTAGGTGTGTGGGACCCCCCCCCGTTTAGTTTTTCATCATTCATCAGCTGGTGATTTCTCTCTCTGCAGCCAAACCGTGTGAGTATTCCCCATCCAGCTTCATGCAAAATTGACTATATTAGCACGTATCATTGATGGTGGAACAGTGGAAAAGAGGGAAGGAAAATGGGCTCCTTTAGCTGAAACACCTGTGATTTCCGTAGGCCCATGATCAGAAACAAGGAAATAGAACTGGAACTACTGGATCAGATAAAGGGAGATGTGCTAATGGCAGATGGTGAATTTATCTTTTGTGTACAAAGGACAGGCTGGGGAGTGGGAAAGGGAATGGTAGAAAACACAAAACAATTTGGTAAAATCAGTAGATCTTTAGGAACCCGTAAGCTGGGTAGGGTCCTTTGAGGCCTCAAATCTGAAACCCTTCTGTAGTGAGTAAGCATATCGTAAAGAATTCACATCACAAATTACTCAGTCTCCATTTTAACTCAGTATATCTTGTAGATTTCATCTTCCTAATCTTTTAATTGGAAAACTATTAAAGAATTTCATGTTCATTTGGACCATTTTACATTTAAGCCACGTTTATTTCTGATCAGTGTTTTGCCCTCACTTTTATTTCGTACTTGATACATTTCCTCACTACATCACATTTTTATATGGAACATATATTTTATCTCTTTTACGTTTCATTTTGCTAGGGCAAGCAAGTAAAACTTCTATAATGTATTTCTCTCTCAATGCAATCTTTGTTCTCCTGATCATTGTAATGGCTAGTTAATCACCTGTAATATTGCGAAGTGTCCTTTAGATTTTCAGGACTTGACTCAGCTTTGAATGGAAATATCTCTTTGAGAATGAGATACTAACAGAAATAATCATAGAATCATTTTCCTCAATTATAAACTGTCAAACAAGTGCTAATAATAATAATGGCAAGGCTTGTGTGTTCCTGGATGTAACAGCTGCCATTTTTTTCACAGCATAGCTGTGTGCCTGCAATGGAATATGCTAATTGTAGACTAAAGCATGTTCAGTGAGGACGTGGTAGAAGCTTGACTAATGGTGTACATATATGTGAAAATAAATTTGAATGTAAAATAGTAATAAAACTAAAGACTGCATGAGGATTTTGGGTTTAGTTTCAAATTCAAACACAAAGTTTGAAAAATTAAGTAGTGATTTAAGTGAGTAAGAGCTAGGTTATTGTGTATGCAGAGAAAATAATCGGAGTTTCAACACAAAACTAGAAAAAGAAACTTCCCAAGAAGGCTGAAAGAGCTGGAGTTATTCACCATGGAGAAGAGAAGGCTTTGAGGAGACCTTACACCACTTGAAGGGGGCTTATAAGAGAGGTAGGGGCAAACATTTTAGCAGGGCTTGTAATGGCAGGACAAGAGGTAATGATTTTAAACTGAAGGAGAGTCAATTTAGATTATGTATGAGAAGATGTTACAGTGAGACTGGTGAAACACTGGAACAGATTGCCCAGAGAGGTGTTAAGATGCCCCATCTCTGGAAACATTCAAGGTCGAGTTGAGTGGGGCTCTGAGTAACTAGATGTGGTTAAAAATGTCCTTGCTCTTTGCAGGGGGATTTTTAAAGATCTTTAAAAGATGCCTTCCTACTCAAACTATTCTATGAATCTCTCACTCCAGATATAAGGGAAAAAATAAGCACCTCAAAACCAGAAGACTAGTGCATGATCTTGACTGCATAGAAGGTCAAAGGGAATAGTGAGACATGCTGGAAGTCATGCAAATTAAGCTTAATGAAAAGGTTTTAAAGACCTTCCTATCTGAAGGCAATGAAAAGGCTGGTGTTAGATATTATTTTGAAATTAAATGCTTGACTAAAATGGAAGTGAAGATTTTTGTCTCCATTTTTAGATTAAAAAAATACAGTAAGACACAACAGAAAAGGCAGAAGATTTCTGTATGTGTTGGCACCTTCAAAATGGAAGCAGAGTTCAGATCTTGATATGCCCCTCCCAGAGTTGTCTGTATCTGAACACCCTGCTACCTGCTACAAGCTAAACACTGAAACTGAAGTGGGTAAAGTGGTGCTGGTAGTTGTAATTCTGTTGGATTTACCTTCCTGGCTTAGGATTTTCAGAAGATACTGAAGTGGAAAAAGGCCACTAAGAATATAGGTGCAGATGAGACATAAGACAAAAGACAAGGAGCGTACCAAGTTCAGATGACTTCAGATTGATGCAGTATTTTTACAGTGATTTTACTGAGGATATAGAGGCAAATAGACTGCTCCTTGGAAAAGTTCTGGCTTCCAAGTTGTTTTTCTTGAGATTTTTTTTTTTTTTCCAATTGGTGCCTACATAGGAAATATGAGAAGGAAGGATAAAACTATAATAACTCGTCTGGGGACGGGGCTGCCAATGTTTGCTACTTGAGTTAGCAAATCGCCTCCTAAGCTATCAAATAGCAGCCTTATCTCTGAGAAATAGCGCAGGGTGGATTAAATACTGGAGGACTGGGAAGGATAAATGTATCAGTTGTCAAAGGAGGGAGAGTTCAGTTGTCTTAATACTGATGTCCTAAAAAAAAAAAGGCTTATAAAACTGTTTTCATTTATGGGAAAGGTACTGAAGACATGAATAATTCCTAGCATGGTGTTATCAAGCATAAATAATGTCAAACTAGTTTAATTTCTCTTTCTGATAAAATAGCTGAACCTGTTTGTAGAAACAAAGTAGTAGTTGTCATATATTTTTGCTTTATTTAAAGCCCTTCATAAGTCTTTTGTAGCATTTTTGTAAGTAATGAAGAGAAATGTGATCTAGAAGTTCGTCTACAGTAAGTGCAAAATTGATTGGGTTAGTATTTCTGTTGATTACTTGTCAATTAATTGCTCTCAGAATGAAAAGGTGTCTTGATCAGAGTTTTTCAACAGACCTGCCTGGTGTCTGGTTCCCCTTCAGGTTTGTTTTTTTACCTAATGAAATAATGATAAAATAGAGAGTAGCTGGAATCATTCTGCAGATGACACAAAACTGGGGAAGGACTGTGCTGGAGAACAAGATCACATTTCAGAATGAGCTTGCAAAACTGGAAAAATAATCTGCAATCAGGTAGGTTGAATTCAGTGAAGATGAGAAGACATGACACTTATTCATGAATAAATCATAGCACTCCTTTAAAAAAGGATTTGTTAGGGTTTGATGGCACTACCACTGTATCAAAAGATAATCCTGCCACTGGGATGTAGAGATAGAAGTGTAGCCAGTAAAATGAGCAAAGCCAAACTTTATTCTTGATTGAACATTGCTGAAGTCTTTGCTGGAATACTGTATTCCAGTAGGGGAGACAAGTTTCAAGGAAGACTTGAATCACTTTGAGGCTGAATAGGGTATCACAGGTGATCAGAAGGTAGGAAGAATTCCTTAGAGGATGCTTCATTTGTTTAACCTGCAGAAGAGAAGACAGAGAGTGGTTTTATAATATGTGAAAGCTGTTGCAGAAGAAATAAAGGAATAATCGCTTGCATTGGTGATGTTGGCAAGTAACAACAATCCAAACTCGCATCAAAAAGGATTCAAAGGAGATATTGGAGGAACCTTTCTTAATTGCAATTAATGAAATAGCAAAGTAGATTGTGTGAGAAGGCTTTGAAGAGCTGGTTAAACAAATGTAGCTATAGATTTCCTCACTTCTGAGAGTAAAGTGAAAGATTTTTTTTTGAAGAAGTTGTTTTTCTAAAAGTTTGTAACTGAATGACTGCCTAGAACAGTAATCAAGTTGAAGTGAGATAACATCAGCAGTTACATTTACATAGCCTCCTGCTTGATTCACCTTCTTTGAGACGGAAAGTGAGAAAACCTTTTCTCATTATAAGGGGGTAGGAATAAAAAAAGACATTAAAAGACTGCTCCAAACTTCTTTCAGGAAGATTCTTATTGGCCAGTCAAACTGAAACTTTCTGTTGATGCAAACATTATACATTTGATTCAAGAGACTTTTTTTTTAAATATCCTTTTAATTCTATAGTAGGAATTTGAATTCTAGCAGTTGTTATCTTCAGATGACTTTTAGAAGATATGTCTACGTTTATATAATCGTAGCTTTCAGATAAAAATCTGTCCCTCACCTTTCTCTGATTTGTATTGAGAGGTGTCTCTTCAATGTGATTTTCCACATTATTTTAGCCTTCTATGACTAACTTTACTTTCTCCATTTCTTCGAGTGGTCATGCATGTGGATTCTTTGCTGTAATCTGTATAGAGAAGAAGCCCCATATAGCTTAATTAAAAATTCATTGACGTTTTTGGTTTGACAAAAAGCTAAACAATGCATTAGACTAAATTATCTATTACATTTTTATGCAAGACAGTGTAATTACATAAAAAAAGCTTTAACAGAAAGTATAAAATTTATCATAAGATAGTGCTAATGCATTTATATGCAATAAGAGTAGGTTTAATTATAGTACATTTAAGATTTGTATGCCTTGGGCAATAAACTTTACAATAACATAGGAAAGTTTAATAAGCATGAAGCATCATAAGAACAATGTAGACTAAACCTTCCTCGCATCCGAAAAGCTGAAATGCAAAGAAGTTTTTATTTGTTGCCTCAGGTAAAAAAGTCTGTAGAAACAGATAAGTGATGACAAAGCTTTGATGTTAATAAACCCAAATGGAAGTAAAAAATCAAAGTGTGTAAATGGCTAGGTTATAAAAAGAAAGATGACAGAGTTATACCCTGTAATTAGGTGTAATTTGTGCTTTTGGCACAGCTATTTGTCCTGCATGAATGAGAGGTTGTCTTATGTTTTCTTGTCCCTGTATAATAGAATTGCAGTACAGGCACATCCCACTTAAAACCTCCCTAGGTTTTTTTCTTTTAATAAGTATTTGAAAGCAGCATACATACTGATCCCCTTCTATGGGCAGTATAGCTGGCTTTCCTTTCCTAGTGCTTGAAATGAATCATAGGTTGAGTGTTTATAAAACACTTACAGCTAGAAACAAAGTAATAATTTTAGAAAAAATGCAACCAAATCGCAAAATTTGTTTCTGCCTTGAGTATAAACTTGAGTATAAATAGCAGACTTATGTGTCATACAAGTAAATTACGTCAAAACTAGAAAATTAATCCAATTAAATTATTTAATGAGTTGTTCTATTTACCATCTGCATAATTGGTTGTCTCATCCATATTTTAAACTGTTGCAGAACAAATTGCTATTAATTAAATAATTTAATTTAATTGATTCCTGTCTTGTTTTATGGTATTTCTGCGTGAGACATCGAATTTTCAGTGCTGAATCCTCTTTTACAACCGTCTCTGCTGCCATGTACTGAAAAAATTTATCAGAAATCTTTTCTTCTACTTTTGATGTTGCAAAGAAACAGAAAGAGTCTGTTGATGGAGAGGAAAACAGCAGATTTTACTAGAGGCTATATTTCTGTGCAGGTATCAGTTTTTAAAGTTTCTGTTCAGAAATGATTACTGTATTTTTAGACATGCTACCTTCTCTGTCTTTTTGAAATTACTGATGTGTGGTTCTGATCTCTAATGTGAAGATTGCAGCTCTCATTTGGTGAGATGTGAAATACCCTCACAGACCACTTTTCATTGAGCTGGATTATATGTTGTAAATCCATGAGATGCAGTGCAAGAATTGAGTGTTCCTGCTATGCAAAGCCACTAGGTGAAACTTATATTTCTCTTATACATGAAAATGTGTGAAACAAAATGAAAAAATGAGTATGATTTCTTTTTATCTTTGACCTAAATATATTTTTTCTTTGTTTTCCGTGTCTCTTTTTTTATTTAAAATTTGAGTCTGTGTTCAGAAGTTCTCAAATGACTTCTGTAAATGCTGCAGCAAGGTTGCAGGGCAATGTTCACTGGTGGCATGAGGTGGCCCTCTGCCTCCTGTGGATCTCCTTCTGCCTTCTGGTACATCCTTGAAAGGGCATTTGCTTGTCCTGCAGTGCATAAATATACCCCTTTCTTTCTAATTGCCATTCCATTTCATGAAGCCTAGTTTAGTAAGTCCACCTTGAATGATAAACTCCTTGGTGAGGAAAAGGGCTGTCTAATGATTCAGAGGTTTCCTTTCTCATTGGGCAGGGAAGTGCTGCAAATTCTATTTCTGGAGGTCTGTGCTCATTGAAGACAGGGATTCCTTCTTTCCATCCCAGTGTCCCTCCTGACACTGTTACATTCCTCTCTTCCTCCCAATGGGTATTGAGTGTGGCTGGGATGGAGTTCATTTCCCCATATTAGCCCTCAAGTGCTCTGCTTTGGATGGGTAACTGGAAAGGTGTGGGCAACACAGCAGTGTTCTGGCTACTGCTGAGCAATGCTGGCCCAGCACCAACACTGTCTCTCAGTATTCCTTCCTCTCCCAGCTAAGGGAGGGGACACAACCAGGCCTGCTGACCCAAACTAACCAAAAGGGTATTCCATATCGTATGTTAGCTCAGATATAACAGCTAAGGAAACGAGCAGGAAGGGGAGCATTTGTTATTTACAGTGTTTTCCCTTCTGAGCAAGTGTCACACATGCTGAAGCTCTGACTCCCAGGAAGCAGAGGATAAACCTTATTTTCTGCTTTGCCTTTGCGCACACAAACTTTCGTTTTTAAGCTTTAGCGAGCTGCCTTATCTCAACCTACAGGTTGTTTTCCATCTAATTCTCTCCCCTGTTTAGCTGGGAAAAGGAGTGATAGGGCAACTTGGTGGGTACCTGGTGTCCAGCCAAGGTCAACCCACCACATAATGACATGCCTAGCTCTGGAACTGCTATGGCTATATTGGGGAAAAGGATTTGTCAAATCAGTAGCTTCTTCTGCTGTTAAAGGAGTGATCTTATTGTTATAAAACCAGTTATGTAAGTGTTTCGTTTCAGAGGTCACATTTCGGTAAGCTGAAAAGATTGGCTAAAATTTCTGAAAGCCTGCATGAGATATTATTTATATAAAAAGAAAAAAGCAAATCTTCAAACAGCATTTCAGTTTATGCCCATGCTGCCAATACTTTAAAATATCTTCAGAAGATTTAAGTGAAAGGTCATTGCATAGGAATAAGATGCTACCAAAGTAACTTCTGTCAAAAAGTGCAATTCAGTAGAATTTCAAATCCCTGGGGAATGTGATGAGAGCAGAACTTTCAATAGAAATTCAGTAACAGTCCTGTGATGAGTAGTCATAAAAGTAGATGCCTGTAGACAGCTTTAAAACTAGTTTTCCACAGCTCCATGAGATTTCTACAGCCTTAAAAATTTAAGAGAACTTCAGAAACCCTTGCATACTGTGTATGCTTAACAAATGCCAAAGATGCACATTTTTTCTACAGTGGCTATAAAATCACACTGTCTCTTTAACGTGTGTTGATCATTATTTGGTGTCTCTTTTCTGGTAAATGTGATATTGTTAGTGACACATGAATGAATGTTTCTTACATATTCTCAGAAGCTAGAAATTGCTGGCCTCTAGGAAAGTTCTGTAAGCGTGGTTCATGCTTGTCAGTTACTTAAAGACTTTTTGTTTCCCTTGTTTCCTCCCACTGAGATCCACCTTTTAATTTTATCTGTAGCTTTTAAGCTGCGTTTTCAAACTGCAGTGGAATGAAATGATGTGACCTGTACTTCTCTCGTAAGCCAAGGGGTAGAGCCATGCTCCCAATGGCTCAGTGCATTGTCTTTTCTCCTGCTAACAATGTGAGCTAAGCTTTCCCAGACAGACTTATTTAAATCTCTTTCTTGGGCCCAAATATCTGCTCAGAATTGTTGCTATTCTTGAAGGGATGGCACTTGCTGGAAATTACCAAAATTTCAGTCCTTTTGACACTGTTCACTCCTAATCAGATGACAACTCATGTTTAGTTAACAAAATCAATTTAAGTTTTCTTAAGCCCACAGTCAGTAGTCATAAAAGTGTATCTTAAGGTCAGTATTTCCCTCTTTTTCTAATAATTGTTTGTTTTCGCCTTTTGCTTAGCCTTTCCTCTCAGTTAATTATAAACTTCTTTCATGACTCTCAACTTTCCTGACCTGTCAGAACAAAGGTTCTTGCTCTCTCTGGACTATTGTAAGCCAGGTTCAGTTTTCACCTGAACCATCTCCCACACCATCCAACAGGGATGGGAATACAAGGCAGACAGTACCTGGACCTCCTCTGAGCCTCAGCAAAGCTGTATCTCTTCCAGTTATGCTAGGTGTCACCTTTGTGTTGAGATGGTCTGGTTTGCAGGACAGAAATGCATAGAGTGTGGCTTCCTAGCCAGACATCATATCTGCAGTTCTTCAGCCCAGACCCAGCAAGTCTGTATGACTTGGAGAAATGATTAATAATTCTTCCGGGACTTCCAGGTAGTCTTGCTGTAGAGAATTAGATTTGCTTGCCAGTTGCTTGAAATGATTATGTTTTGGAGGGGAAAAAAAAAAAATCTAAAAATTCTTTTTTCTGAGTTTTCAGTCTGAGGTGAATTGATTTGTGGGATTTCTCTTCAACTCCAGTATGTAAAACAAAACTTTTTACCTTGTTTTAAAGTGCAGCTATTTCAAGTTAAAGCATAATTAATTTTGAATAAAGAATTGTTTTCTTTAAAAAATGATGCTATAGAGTAGGAATTGAGAAGCATACTTTAGTATGATTTCCAATGTTTGTGTCATTTCTTCCTAAATTGGTTTATGCACAGTATGATAGGCATGTACTCTATTAGAACTGATTCTTTCTATTGTCCTCTTATCTTTTGAGGTGCTGCTGCGTGTTGAGAACTGGGAAGGTGCCTTAAGGTGAAGGAAAAATTGGGCTTCCTGCACGTAGAATTGTAGCTTTGCTTAGAGACTTACGTTAATTTTTATTTTTAATAATTGCAACAGTATTCTAGGTGTATGATTGTAAAGATTTTTTTAATAAAGATTGGAAGTAGTGTATCTAGACTTACTAGAATGGTGCATAAATTATCCTTTTCAAATATTTAACTGCAATTACATTAGATTTATAGATTGGAGAATTTTTCTTTCTATTTGTTCACTCTTTGGACCCTATATCAGTTCTGATATAGGAGTTCTTTGCCTCTTTTTCTTGGTCTGTTTTTTTTGAGTCATTAATTCGATGGATTTCAAAAACTTGTGTTTGTTTAAAGTGTAATAACATCTTTATTTGAAATGGGGATGTTACCATCTGGAAACGACAGAAGACAGATTGGTGTTGTTTAAAGCATGTTTGTTCCAAATAATGACTTCTGTTCTAACTGGTGCTTTAAGAGTGCAGTTAGGCTAGTGACTTCAATTGTCATAGCAAATCAGTTCCCTCCAAAGGATGTTTATTGCTGTAAATTAGACCTGTAGGACATCATATCAGTTAGATGGAGACTGCTGTCCCTAGACCAATGGAAAGAGGGAAGTTATTCTTTGTCAGGAAAGTCTTAATTATTTTAGGCCCAAGAATGGAAGGTGTGCACTTGAGGAGACTAGCAGGAGTTCAAGAAGTGTGATTGACTTACTAATTGTAATTGGCTCAGTAGTAGCTTATTTTTACCGCTTCAGATAGCTGTGGATTTGATGAGTAAAATTTAATGTATACTAATGAAATTAAAATTTTTCTTAGGATAATTTAGTGTGCTTTTTCTTTTCACTTTATTTTCTTTTCTGTAACTATGTATGTACATTTAGAGAAAGTGCAATAACAATTTATTTTGAGTAAGGATTCGTTTGAACCTCTTAAAGTTCTAGGTATGGAGTTTTACAGTTGAGCTAAAGTTTGATTTTTCTTAAGTGTACTGATTTAAAACAAAACAAAATACTTGTTCTGGAGCAGATAAGCATTGTTGAAACTGATACAATTGTGAATTCCAGATTATGTGAAAAAGTCTTCTAAAATGTGTTGCAGTAATTGTAATTTTTTTAATAAAATTCAGGATTTGAAATTAAGTTGTGCGAACCACAGTGTGGTTTATTTCAGAACATTCATATACTAAAGCATTTGAGTACTATATAGAAAATGGAGCAAAATCAATAAACTTAAATATGTATCTATGTGTATGTATATATATGTTGGTGCTTCCACATTGGAACTGTTGAGAAAAAAGGCAGGAAACTTCCCATGGCTGCTTTGCATTGTCCCAGTAATAGGCGTGCCGTGTAGGAAGCACCTAATTGTGGATAAAACAGTGTGGTTGTCTTACCTGCTCCATCTCTGCCTTCCTGTTGAGATTGTTAACAAAAGGGCTAGGTTTTCTTTGTTTAAATAAAAAATACTGTCCTGTTTTAGAAAGATAAACTTTTGTATGAAAATTGCACCGTGGCTATGTCTTGGCTTTCTCATGCTTTGATATCAGTGTTTTCTATTTCTAGACTGTGACCCTGAATACTGTAAAATTGTACTGATTATAGTCTGAGCATGTGATATTTAGGTCTTTTTTTAAATCAGCTTTCACAATTCTCTTTCAGTTACTTGTATGTGCCAGTTCAAAACAGGCCATAAGTATTTTATTTTACTTTTTAAAACAATAACAAATTTGTCCCTTTAAATGGAAGTGGAAACAGCATTATATAATTGCTGTTGTTTTTAACTCAAATTTTTGGAGTGTACCACAAATAAAATCCTAGCTTTTTTATTCCTAATGAAAGAGTCAAGAAAAACATAATGACCTTGATGATTTCTGACAAACAAATGAGGGTTACTTATGGCAAGCCAGTATTGTTGAATTAGAAGCTATATTCCAAGGCTGCTTGTAAGTCTTCACAAATCCTATCACAATGGAGTAACAAAAATATTGTGAAACAAATGCCTCCTGGGTGGCTAATTATTGGCATTCTTTCCTTTTTACTCAAAGGGAAGCTCTGTATCTTCCCTGTAAAATGCTGTCTGACAGCAAGAATGTTTCGGGTGGGGAGCTGAAATCTCTTCACAGTTTATTTGTGAGGATTTTCTTATTTATGCTTTTATTTTATTCTGAAAAATAGTTCTTAAAAGGAACTGCATGAAGTCCTTATTGTCAAAAAAAGACTGTTAATACCTTGGCTTTCTCTATTAAAATATCATGTAAACAATTATTGCATTGTTTGTGCCGTCTCATGGATGTTGTTCCAGTTTGAAGTAAACGCTGAATTCAGAAGAACAGTTAATACACAATCCCAATGTAACATATTTTGTTTAGATGAACTAATGCAGTGAGAGGGCTTTTCAATTTGTTATGCTTTCTTTTTAAGTGGATGCCAAAGCTTTTCTTCTGATTTGAAGCACAACTTATGATCATATTACTGCTTCTCATGCACTGTAGAGGTTGCAATTATTTCCTTTCTCTGAACATTCCTGTATCAGCTTGATTATTAAAAGCTTTAGATGCCATATTGTTAATTAGACAATGACAATGGTGTAATTGCATTCTCATCACCATGGAAAAGTGGTGGTTCTCAGAGAAGGAAGGAATGAAAGTCCAATGTATCCCTTCATATGTGTGCCTGGAAGTGATTCATATTTTAGAAGCTTTTCATTGGACATGAAAAATTGCAGCCTTAAGGAGAAAAACCTAGAAACATTACAGAAAATAAACTCCCTTTAGGAAATGTACAATTGAGGGAAGAAAAACTAGTTTCCCCAAATGATGCAAGTCACTAAACCCTTTCTCACATATTTTTAATAGGCCATGACACGTATTCCATTAACTTCAGGTCTTTAAGAATCTGGAGAAAGATCGCTGTAAATGTGAACAATAACCATCTCTGGTGATACCTTGGTGGCCTGACTTTCTATTTTTGGCTTGCTTCAGTTGTGTTATGCTTCCAAGGAGATTAGAAATTCATTACTGTGCATCTGTTCGTCCTTCTTTGTGAAAGCTGTCAGTCCAATATTTTGATTAGGGCTATGATTTGAGGGAAGAGAGGATTTATTGTTAGGAAAGAGGGAATCTATTCTCTTCTGACCATGCTGTGAACAGGTTTTGTTGCAGCATTTTTCTGTCATGATTTTTCAACCCCTCTGGAGAACAAAAACAAAAAAGAAAGAGATCCGGCATTTCTGACATGAGAGACATGAAGTTTGTCTGTGTTTCACATAACTTTGATACGTATTCTCAGCTTTCAGGGAGCTTTTCATTATGTTATTTTTCTTAGACCTAATGATGAAGGGAAGAAGAGTGTTTTATTCCATGATAACAAGTGTTTTTCTTGTTCCATGAATGTGCAATTCTTGTCCTAAATCTGTTTTAAACAAAAAAGAAAACCCTCTTGTGTTTTATAAGAAAAGCTTAGTGACACAAGTGTGGTCACATCACTGGTTTGTTCAAAACTACACCAAGGGAAGAGGATTTAGTTGTAGCTTCACAGAGTGAAATAGCTCACCTCATCAGCAGAAAGCTGTCGTAGAGAGACAAAAACCTTTGGAAGGCAGCTATGAAAAATCTTGCAACTTCTTACTTAGATATTTTTGGCATTAAAGAAAAAACAGTTCTATAATTTAGAATGGTAATTCATTAGTGAAATCGTAGAATATATAAGTAAAACCTGCTTAATTCAAGTAGTAGCTAGCAGTATTTGTTTAAAAACACACAATTAATTTACCATATGTTTGTTTTCTGAGACCATTAGGATTGTTTTTCTCCCTTCCCTTAATGTGTATTGATGTATGTATATATTAAAATCGAAGCATCGCTGCTGGTCCAAATGTGTATACAGTAGTAGCTAAGGCTGGTGCTTAGTAGTCTCAGAGCACTACTGCAAAATCAGCCAGGCTTGTAATTTTTTTTTATACAATAATAAAAATTAAATAGATTCTGTGATCTGTATTCGGGAGAAATCCACTTTACATCATCTGAGTTTTCTGATTTATACTGGCTTCAACTGGTTTGCTAAAGAGAAATATTGAGCAGAGACTAGTTAGCAAAAACTGGGAGAAGGCAGGTGGGATAAAATTTTAACATTCCACAGCCACTTTGAAGATCAAATATAAAAAAGCAGAAAGCTGAGTTGGGAAATGATGCTCCATGACCTAACTTTGGAATGCAGAATATAGGGAAAATGCAAAAATGCCATAGGAATTTCTCTGGCCTATGTCATTTGGAGAGACCAGTCAGTGTGTATGCACAGAGCATCATTTTTATACTTAATTTTCAAATGCAATAGAACAGCTTAGTTAAGAAAGCAGGCTAAAAGGCTTTTTTGAAAAATATGTCTTCAGATTATGCTTAATCCTTGTCTGCTTAAGTTCTAGTTAAACTAACTGATCATCAGTGTGTCTGTAAGACCAAGCACAGATTAAGTGTTTTGTCAAATGGAAAGAGACTTAAACAAGTTTTGCATGTTGTTTAAATGTTCTGATCTGCCATGATCTACTGAGCACTCTTACCTGTGTTCCTGAGTCTAATAAAAACACAGTCTGTTAGGTTGAAGGTGCAGGGTCAAAGGTGGTTGGCTTTAAGGTCTTAGGTTCTCTTCACAGTCTGTAGCAATAGGCTGCCTTTACAGTATTAAAAAACAGAAATGGAAACCAGGCCAAGTGTGTGGTATTCCTATAAACTGCTGCCCTTGAGACTTCTTAACTGAATTGTCATCATCAAACATGAATATTTACAGAGCTAAGTACAAAATAAGTTACTGAGGGAAAATAGAACAATCTAGTACTCATTTTCATCTTTGACATTTAAATGCTTTTCTAAAAGAAAATTTAGGGAGCTGTGACTGCACACAAGCATTAGTGTGGTTGGTGAAGTTTGATGTGAGCAAATGGTCCTGCTGAATTCCTTGGAAAAGTAAGGTGAAGGGCTGGCATAGGGTTGGGAGCACATTCACAAGAAACTTGAAAAACTATGATAATTTGAAGTTCAGGTGAATCATAGTAGTCTTTCAAGTTTTAAACTGATAAAATGATACTCTGTATGGAATGTACCCCCTCTCTCTTCTTCTGTGTGTTTGTGTGTGTGTACATATGTAAAACACAGCACAGAGACAGTAAGTAGAGTGTGTGTGAGTATATGCACATGCAAAAATCCCAAACTGGGTTTGTGTTTGGGGTTTTTTTTCCATTACTTAAAATTCACCCTTCTGAGTACATTTCACCTCCTCCTTATGTCCTCACTCTTCTGCTCCAGTATTTTCATCCTTCAGTATCACCAAATGAAATGTATCTGTCCAAGAAAGAGCCAGTATTGAAACTAATGATGATTCCTTTGTAGAAGTAACATAGCTGACAAAAATATTAATAATTTTTGAATATATAATTTATTTTGACTTTTGGAAATAAGAAATGGTGGTTATTCTGCATCTCTTTTTATTTTTAATGATAACATTTTCCAGACTCAGTAGGCATAAAAGTTGAGTTAGGAGCAAGACATCTAGAGTATTTTAGTAGAAATAACTGATTCGAGTGGATATGTATTGTGAAATGTTGTAATTTCACTGGCCCCCAGTCCTGCTTGTAGCTGCTGTTCATCATTAAAATTTATAACAAATTTCCCAGCTGCTGTTGATGAGTTAGCCATGCTAATAGCCTCTGTTACGATGTAATATGACTCCTTGTCTTGCCTTGCAACATTTTGAATTTGAATTCTGTTAAACATTATTAAACTTGTGACACCCTGTGGCAGTGGTGAGCCATTGCATATTATGTATTGCTGCAGAAGAGGTATTTTGGATACCTTTTTGGGGTAGAGCTTTCACTTGTCAAAACTAGGGTGACTGCAGACTACTTTTGGTCTCCTAAAACAAAAACTCTCCTCAGAGGCAGGAGTAGAAGTCATGCTTGTTTTCAGCATTCTACATTTTACAAATAAATTTATTTTACTGAGCCAAGCAAACACATTATGTTTTGCACTTTGATTTTGAAGCTGCCTCTTTATCATCTATATTTCTGAAACAGCCTTGTCTGTGTGCACAGCAGTAGTCCAAGAAAACAGCAAGGGCAAGCAAGTATTTCTGAAAGGCACAGTCTTCACTGAGCTTTGTTTTGTCATAAACCCATTATTTCCTAAAGCGGCTGTTAGCAATACTTAACAAATAGAGTAAGGTAGCTTAAGACAGGCAGTGTTGAATGGACATTCAAACTGTACTTACAGTACAGTGCTCTTCAGGGATTTATGAAGGAGACTGTTACAATCAACGTAGGTTGTGTGTTGGCAGACAGAAGAGGGTGAGTCCATGTGGACAACACGTAACACATCCTGAAATATATAGCCTTATGTTTGCACCTCTCCACTGTAAAGAAATGTTACCCAAAACCATGTTTTGTTGAAGCACATTAGTTTGTCAAAGTGCTGTATCATCATCTGCTAATAACTATTCACTGGTGATTGAATGATTTTGCTTTCTGTCATACCCAACAGTAACGGGAAAGGGATGTGTCTTTTATTAAACCCTGGTGTTCTGATACAATTTGGTAAAATACTTGACATTTTTTGCAGATAAATATTTAACTTGGACAGATAAATTGTGACATCTTATTTGTGTATCTGCATGCACACAGATACTTATATTCACATATATGCCTGCTCATAAGAGCTGTGGCAGTAGTTGTGTCCTGACATGTGTACGGGGTGACATTGCTGTTAATGGACTTCCAAGGTCGCAGGTGCTCGCAGCTTCCAGGTTACTCCAGTGCCTTTGCTGGTAAGATAAGGTTACTTACAAGGCTGTTTCCAGTTGTTCACAACAAGTTATGTCAAAACATAACTGCTCCCTCTGAAATTCACTGTGCCAGGAGTCAGCATTTGCTGGATTTTTCTGAAACTGTTCATTAAAGATGAAATGGAAGGTACCAGCAACTTCAGGCAAGTGTCTTAGGTGCAGGAGACAGAAATGAGGCAGACTCGAATCAGGAGATGGAAGGATAAAATCAGCTGTAGCGTTGGTAAAGGGGTTAGCAAAGGGGAAACTGAACAGCTGAGGGACTGAGCAGTAACTGGGACAGAACAGCTTCTGCCAGCTCTGTGTTCTAGGATGTCTGATCTTCGTATGTTCCTTTGCTGTTTGTCAGGGGTTTTATTCCCTTCAGACAATCAAGATGAGATCCTATTGAATGTACAAGTTACTCCCTCAGCTCAAATGGTGGAGCACATGCTGTGGTGACGAGTGTAGTACAGATGGTGCTATATAGCAGGACTTGGAGGGGGTGTATTTTAAAATGCTGAAACAATTGAAAAAAATTACAGTGATATCACTACATCTTCTATGTAAGAAGGAAAGCAAAGTTATGAATGAACTAGTAGTTACAATTAGGACAGGTTTTAAGTCCTTTATTATAGGGCTTTAGTGTTCAACACAGCAGACTAGTATAGTTACAGTATAAAATGTAGTGAGTAAAAATGTGAAGTAGCCCGGATATTAGAAATTGAGGGCAAAGCTTGAATTATTTGTGATAGATGGTTTTTTGTGGCTTGTTTGGGGGATTTTGTTTGGTTTTTGTTTGGGTGGATTGTTGTTTGTTGGGGTGGTGTTTTTATTTGGAAAAAAAAAAGCTGAAGAGGTGTAGATGACACTAAACAAAACATTAAGCACAATTCAGGATCTTAGTTGTCATTTTCATCGAGGGCAGTTGGGCAGCTCTGAATGTTACAAATTAAATCCTCTCTGAAGCGTATCAATGTAGAAAGGAAAAAAGAAGTAGCAAAAGTAGTTGTATTACATGGAAGGTGGAGCTAAAGGATGACTCCTCATTTTAAATTGTTACCAGTAATTTGTAACAACAGTGCAAAGAATGAAATAGGGAGTAGAGAGGAAAATGGGTCTGAGTCCTTTCACCCCTAAGGAGGTGGAGAGGCACCCAAGAGTGGCTATCAGAGATTAGGATTAAGCTGAAGATTGAATTAGTTCAATTTAATGGCAGAAAGGTAATTTATGCATTGTCAGTATACCATGAAATTTGAAGACACAATAGACAAAAATAGCTCAAGCATTTAACTAAAAAAAAGATTGGAGGGACATGATAATTCAATTGTGACAGAGGAGAAGTGACCACCTTGCCTATATTGGTCAGAACTCAGACCTACAGGCAGCAGTCTGCTCACTACAGCTAACATTGTGGATAGTACTGAGCAAGGCATCTTGAGCTCTGAGACTTTTCTAAGCTCCCCAACTTGACCTTTGCTAATGGAACAGCCAGTATATATGTAGCTTTTTATCACATGTCCACCTATCCTGCTTTTTAAAAAATTTTAATGCATCATTGATATGAAAATAATTGTGTAACAAAAAGTGTTTAGGAACAACAGCCACTTCACATTAAAATGTAATTAAGAATGGGTTTTAGTTGGTGGGGTATCTTTGCTTCCTTTTGGGATATGATTTATATCTCAAAAAAGTAACCAGTCTATTAAAACCTTCCTTTCTCTTTCAAGAATACTTTGTTATGATAATTATATTCTGTTTCTAGTTTTGGCAGCTTAATGCTTTTTATTGAACCATCACACTACAAACCTGTACTTTCCATGGTAGGCTGTTTTAGATAAAAGCTAATTTCAGGCTATGATCAGATCCTTGCATTAGACAATCTGAGTGTTCAAACTGAATGAGAAGACAGACTGCAGTTGTTGAGTACTGTACTTACAAATCCTTTGTTCTCTTCTATCATGAGCTCAGTTTGGTCCCTATTCTTTCATTTGGTCCTTCCAGTTAAAGACCTGTGACCAGCTCCATTGAGTTGTTGATTCTCCTTGTTCCTAAGGCAAAGGTGGTAAGTTAGCTCTCCAACACTAAAAGAAAACTTTTAGTAGTTTGTTGCTTTTTCATCTGGATTGTAGATTGATTGATTGATTGATTTGTTTTCGGGATTACTTTCATCTCTTGTATTCTGTGCTGGGGTATAGAGTCTGCTTTACAGCGATTTTTTCATCTGACATGGTTAACACAATTGACAATCAATTTTCCTGTTGACAAGTACAGAACTGTGAGAGGAGGATTTTACAGTTTTTGTTGCTAAACATCCTTTTGTCTGTGATAGAAGGTATTTATAGGTGCATTAGGTGATGGTAGAGCTGTGTTTCATCTACTTTTTCTTGTAGCATCTTGATCACACAAGGCGTCCCTCAGATCTGATGAAAACCAAGGGTGACGGAAGAGCAGTTGCTCTGAATGTAATATTAAAATGTCAGTGAGACAAATGAAGATAAAAGAGTGGCTGGTACCTCCAGGGCAGAGGTCCGTGCTGACAGTGACAATGTTATTGGCCAACTTTGGATAGAGAAGCAAGCAGCGAGTTTTCACAGCCATAGGTATGTGGAGGACTGTCATAAGACTAGTGTTGAGATCAACGTTGTTCTATTTAGTGTCTAGTAAAGCTATAAGTTCTAGTTTCAGGCTCATTTTCTAGAAATATTTTTTAAATCTTATGTGAAGGTCAAGACTGAAAGGTCCGAGATAGAGGGGTTCTGATTTTTTGTTTTGTTTTTAAAAATTGTCTGCTGGCAGCTGACTGTTTCTGTAGTCATTTCTGTGAGTTCATGAGTTTGTTCTGCTGTGCATTTTTAATGCATTTGTGCTGCTCTGCATTTGTTTTATTTTATGGTGTTCATGAGATTAGTCTTTGCATCTGGTATCTACTCATATAGAAAATAAGAACTATGAATCTGTGTTGGGAGTCATTTATAGTGATTATTGTGGCAACACAGAGGGTTAATTCTTGTAAGATTTTGTTCTGTTCCACAAACCAATGGAGATTTGCTACTGATACTGAGTTAGGTAAAGCTGAAAAAGAATCAGGTTTGGAAAATGTACCTTCAATTTTTCCCTTTTCCAAGTGTGTATAGATTGTTCTTTGATGCTTTTTACCCTGTATGTTTTTCACCATGGGACAGTTTGGCATTTTGAGACATTTGCAGGAAGCACGTGAGACCGAAATTTTCTACTGCAGGAAATTACTGTGCAGTATCTGTGTCCTATCAGAAGAGATCTTTTCCTGTTGTGAGTATTTCCAGTGTCCCCAGGCTGGTTAGGATGTGAAGACTGGCTCGGAGTATAAGTGATAGTGTTACTGATTTTATGTAGTCGAATGTGACAGGTTGTGGACTCTGCTTGTGCTAGCAAGGTGATGTATTTTGTATGTCTTTTGTGCTTAGGGAGCTGACTTTAGAGCAGGACTGTATCAGGGGATGGTCTGGTGAAGGGAGAAGCTTCCTGGTTTTGCAGTAGAAATCAATGAGGAGGTTTGTATGTTTGATTCAGATGATAAAGTAATTTTTTTTGTTCTGGTTACGGTGTAATTTTGCTAGTCCAGTTACTTAGAACGTTATTCTTGAGGTGGTCCATCAAGGAATGGCATATTGCAGGTTTGTTCTGGTGTCTGTGTTTTGAAGAAAGACAGTTGTTAATCTTCCAACAACTGATCTCTGTGCCTTAGAGTGTGTGACAACTGGCTTCGACAGATGTGATAATAGAAGAACTGCTAAATCTGAGGTGACTCCCACCCATGAGTTGCGTTCATGTACTAGTGCAGCGGAAACCATAAATAGCTCTGATTTCCTGAGCCTTGCTGGAGATAAACTGTGTAGCAATTCATTTATTGAAGTCTGAAATAACAAATAAAAAATGATGAATAACTGGCAATGTATTTCTCATTGGTCACATATTCTGTTCTTGTTGGAACTATCTTCAGCATAATCCCTTTCTGGCTAACTTAAGGATCTGCCTTTTGTTTCCTCTCTTTTTGGGAAAGGATGGGTTAAGTTGCAAGGCTTATTATACTTCTGGGATTGCTTTCCAGTTAATCACTGTTGAACAAAATTGTGTGCACTGATTCTTCTACCATAAAGTTTCAGCCTTAAAGTAATCTCTAATAAACATATAAATAGTGACAAGCTCAGAATGGGTTAACATTAAGTAATATTTTACTTTTTCAGCTATCAAAATGGATTTGTGCTTACGGTTTTAGATTAAGTACTGATTTTATTTTTTTAATTATTTTGTAGATAGCTGTTTTTGTTGAGCTTTTCTGAAGCTTTTTGTGAGTTTAGAGATTAATAATCACAGAAATTTTTAAAATAGCTCTCTGGTTTATTTCTAATATGCTTTCACAGGTAGCTTTTGAAAGCACTCTCTATTTAAAACCCTAGCATTGATTTAGAACGGCTTTGAAATAGTTTTCAAGGTGGTAGAATAGAAAGAGTGTGACATGACTACTTAGTCTCTTGCTGGGGCCAAGGGTTCCTTTTGCATAATCCCATCATTCTTACAATACATTAATGCCATGAAAGGAGTAACTGGCCAACAGTTGCAAAACAATTTATGATAAACCAATCCCTGATAAATTGGACTGTAGTTTACAAGAGGTTGTTTTCCAGGAGACTTGTTATTGGTGAATTTAAATGTACTTGTCCCTTTTGTTTTAAATTATTCTTTCCTTTTTTTGATTAGAGATGCCAACTAGGCTGACATTGTCTTATAGATGAAATAAATACGTAGCGTTCATGTTCTGTTCACTAATTCTTACAACCTCACAGCAGAAACTGAACCATCAACAGACTGTAAACTCAGAATAAATCATACTTTAGTGCATTGTATTTGCTATTGCATCATAAAAAAGGCCTTATTTTCTAGTGGATTGTGACTATAAGATGAAATGTAAAACACTTCATTTTACAGATTTGTATGTTGTGCTTCATAATCTTTTGATTTGATATGAAAGTCTGCAGTGCAGTTTTCACTGTACCTCAGTCTTAGCTAACTATTATTACAAAATTTGTTCTTCCAGATCATTTCTGTGAATCTAAGTGAAGATCAATACGTTGAAAATTGTCTTAAGAAATTTACCTGAACCTTAAAAATCAATTCTACAATGGTGATTGAGTATTTGCTTTTCTTTTAAAGATCAAACTTCCTCTGATAGTTCCCATATAATCCCTGTGTATTTAATAGCATGGTAGTCATAACATGCTTGAAATGTATGCAAGGCACTAGCCCAAAAGTTTAATTCTTTATAACAGAAGGATCAAAGGACTTCACTGACACAATTTTATTTTAAAATAAAACATGATACAGACATAAATGTTAGTGTAAGTAAAAGATTTTATAGCATGCATTTTGGATGCTTTATATTGTAGATTAAAACCAGTTCTCCTTGGCTGAGCCACAGAAAGAAATCTTGCACACCTTCATTGTCCCAAAACAAATGTTGTGATTTCTGTTTGTTCATGAGCTGCTGGGTCTGTGTTGGAGAACAGTGCTTGTGAGGGAAGGGAGGCGATCTGTGCCATGCAGCTTCATTCCCTCTGTGCAAAAATAAAGTGTGTATGTTTGAAAATATGCTTTGATAGTTTAAAAATTACTCTTAGCAGAGGAATCTTGTATGTTTTTAACTTGCTATGTAACAGGGAATAATTAAATAAACTTTCTTTGAAAGTAACTATTGCTGTAGAGTACTGAAAATAAGGGAAACTATAATATCCCATTAATAATTTGAGTGAATTATAAAGACAGATCAGTGGCTTTTTCCTGAAATTTGTCTTTCAAGAGCCAGTTGGGTAGACTTGCAGTTGACATCTGGTCTTTAGATGATTCTTGCTAAGATAAACTAAATTACAAATATATATAGAAATGGACTTTAACCGGTGTCCTATTTTGGCTCATTTGAAGTGAGATGCTATATTTGTAGAAAGTTTTCATCCACTTCTCACAAGCTGCTGGTCTCAAATGTCAAATTATGAAATAAATTCTGCTGTAGTGAGGTGTATTTTGTCCCAATTCTTAGAGATTTTCAGTTTCTAGAAGTTTACCGTATCATTAAAGTTGACACATTTTCTTTTTCGAGGTAGTGCAGCGTCAAGTTTACACTTTAAAATTTAAATTAAATGCTTCCTATCAGACATTCAGAAAGCCAGCTTTCAATGTTGAAGTTGGGAAGTGATTCATCAGTGTTGAAATTCACTTTACTGTTGATGACAAGCAAAATATTTTTTCTCGGTTTTATCAAAGAATATATTGCATTTGCAGTTGATTGGTTGCCAGGTTCTGTCGTTTAGTAAGTTTTTATTCTGCTAGAACACAGTGTTCACATTATTCTTTTAAGTATCAGTAGTGTGTGAAAATAGTGCTAACAATTCCCACGTACAAAATTATTTCCAAGGAAAGGAAGAAAGGATATTAATCTCTCAGGGCACAGGGCTGTATGTCAGGCGCATAAGTCTGAATTTTTTAATTTTTTTTTTTTTAAATTACCAAGCTGGGTCTTTATCTCCCTGTCGATTTTCCTTTCATAGTGTGTTTGAAAAATAGCTATTGTTCTTCACTCATTGTTGACTTCCTTCTTATATTCTTCAGAGGCAGGGACCACTGCTGTGTGTTCATCATAACAGATGTTTTTTAGTCACTTTTTTTCCACTTGCAGGAAATGAAAAATTTATTGAGTTCATTTAGGGAGATGCACTGTCTGTGAGATGTGGTGCTTCTTCCTAAGTTCTTTTCAACACAGACCTCTCTACCCCACCTTGGGCAGTTAGCCTTGCACTTTTTCCCATTCTACATAAGACCATCATCTCTTGCTGAACTGTGATCCAGAATTTGGAAAGCCTTAAGATAAGTGTGCATGGGGAGGGACCTTTTAATTTCTTACAGTATCTCCTACAAATGAAGTTAAAGTGTGGCTCAATCTGTCCTTGGGTGTTTTTTTAATCCCTTGAAATATAAACAAAATATTTTCTTGGATGTTACAAGAATAGCTTTTTATATTCTTGTTCACAAATTTAAGAGAAACTGCAAATGTCACAAGACAGTCACTTACAGATGAGAAGGGCAATTGGTCAGCTAATTGCTTGGGAGGAATGAAATTAATAGAGTAAATATATTGCAGTGTTTCTGATATGCAGTGTTTGTCTGCACCTTCCCTGGTAGACTGGCATTGGTTTCTTCTCACAGGACAGGAGGACCACTGAAGTATGGCCTGCAATGCCTGTAAAAATCTGTTGTCCTGTCACAGCTGAAACAAGTGGCACAAAAATGTTGGAGTGAACTCTTGCTGTTCACTTGCACGGCTAGGTTTCACAGAGCCCATGAAGATGTGCTGCTCAGAATCCAACTCTTGTTTGCAAGGAATGGTGTGAGGTTCAGTCTTACCTGAATTTTTAAAAAATCTAGTCTTTCAGGTGGAATAGTATACTGGTTTGATAGGGGGGTTTTAAGTCATCCAAATTTTAATTTGCCAAGCTGTACAATCATTTGGATAGTAGTTCACAGTTGGTGGCTGGGAAGCTGGGAAGCTACCCTTAGAAGCTGGTAAAACATACTTGCTTTTTTTTGTAATGTAACTCTTGGTAATGGAAACCAAATTAATCCAGAAAAATGGATTTTCATTTTTCAATATATTTAACATATAAGACATATAAAAAAAGATTCTATGTTCCTATGCCCATATAAAGTTATTTTCTCTTGAGTAAAGAGGACTGTCTTTAGTATTTGAACACAATACGTTCCTGTTTTTATAGGAGGTCAAAAAAAAAGGTGCAGCAATGTTTCCTTGGTTGATGTAAATTACTTGCCACTTGGAACAATTGGAATTTTGAGCTCATTCAGGATAAACAAACAACAGTGAACCGAACTCTTTCTGAGTTCAACTTGAACATTCTCTAAAACAGGAGTGGAGGAGTGCTTCACAAGGAAACTGCAAATCTTGAATCATTTAGAAACACAAACAGCATTGCTATACTCAGAAAAGATTTTCCTAAATGATTTTGTAATAAGTGAAAGATAAGTGAATTGTTATACCAAACGTCATTTCAATCTGATGTCATATTATCAGTCTGTTTAGTCATATTTGAAATATCCATGCAATATGTTTTTCTAGTGCTGATTAAGCTATGATATCATGTTTAGCGTGTGCTTTTTTCTTCTCCATGGGGGTTATCCCCTCCCTCCTAAATTTTCTTCTCTCATATTATTTTCTACTCGTAAATAAAATACCTGTTCCAGTTTTAACATAAATTTGAACATACCCATAAGATTGAAATGGAATACATTCTTGCTTTCATATTAAAAATAAAATAAAAAGAAGCGGTAATTTCAAGTTCAATTCTTTGCACTTTAGCTTATATATTTGGCCAACCTGGGAAATAACTATTGACTTTTTGTTAGTTCAAATGTTGGCAAAACATTTTTTTAAAAATCGCCTGTTTAAAAAATTAGCAATGTGTGTTGAATTCTACTATTTAAAAATATTACATGGATAAGATTTTCTGAAATAGAAGAGTTGGGATGTTTAGAAAAACACCATAGAGAAACCCTACTTGGAGAAGTCTGGTAACAGGAGGATAGGTCCCTTCATTTCCTAAGCAGGAAGATGGATAGAGGAAAAAAATCAGCATCCTGCAGGTTCTGGGCTTTGTAAAGGACTGTTGCAAATAAAGTGTAACATAAGACTATTTCATTTGTATTCTCAGAGAGTCCAGAGAAGCTAATACACTGAGTTTTGTTAAATTTATTAGGGGAGGAAAAAGAATAAGAGCCCTTAAGACTGCTTTGAAGCTTTGCTTACACAGAGTGTAGCTCTTGATAGCCATCATGCGTAATTGGAACAAAAGGGACTTTGATCTTCTTGTCTTTCCAGAGTGGACCACCTTTTGAATCTCTCAGCTCTTGTAGCTAGCTGATGCTCAGAGAAGAGATTGGCTCCAAATTTATTTCCAGATTTTGCTTGTTTATTTCAGACTTTCTGCATTGTAACTGCAGTGTCAGTTTTGCATTTGAAGATTTAACTCTTTGCTAAGAAAATTTTTGGTGTTTTGCTTTGGTTGCATAACAATTTAATAATGAAACTGTTCTTAGATAAACATAGGCTCTGACTGAGGATCCAGCACAATCTCTCCACTGTCTGTCATATTGTATGCCTGTTCACAAAACTCAGCTAAATTGGTTTTCACGTTTTCAGCACTCTTGCTTGGAGTTGTATCGATCACAAACAGTCTGCTCTACTTTTTCTATCACAGAGTGACATTCTTTGTTGCAATGTATGAGAAGTGTTTGCTTTCCTTTTTGCTGCATGAAAATATGCAAGTAATCACTTGCCAGTGTCTTATAATGTATACTTCACTACATGAAGGGTTCCTAAAATTCATACCAGTGAAAACTCAGATAGCAGTGGCTTTAGGAGTCATCTCTGGCTTCGTACTGCTCTGTGGACATCTCCGGGAGTGAGTTGCTACTCCATCCCATCAGCATCCTAACCTTCAAAAGCAGAACTACAGACTCACACATCTGTACTTTTCCAATCTTGTGGATGGGTGATAGCTGCCACTGTGAAAAAAGCTTTGGCTCCTGTCTTCAAATGTGTGTGCTACCTACTACCACTTGTGGTACACATGTGGCAGCTTGGGCCCTTCAGTACTGTGTTCGTTGAGTTAATTCAGCGTTTAAATGTTCCACCTCAATGCCAACAAATTCAGAATATACAGTTTTTCTGTTAAAATATCTCACTCCCTAACACTGCCATATGCTGTGTGTTCATGCGGAGACACTTACCATAGCATGTCTCTGTCTGAAAATGTCCTGTTATCACTTCTGGTAGCTGATCTTTCTTTTCTCCTCAGTGTGTTTCCTTTATCCTAGTCACTTCTTACATCACCTAATGTGAGGGTTATCTGAGATCTATTTTTTCATTACTGTTAGAGTTGGTAAAGTACAGATAAACAGGTAAAGTTCTTTGAAACAAAGTTTGTAAGCTATGGTATCATGGCTTGTGTCATGTGTTCCAACAGTGAAATGTTTACTGCATTTTAAGTTGCAATTTATTGGAAAAGATGTGGTATAACATCACCTCTGTCTTTTCAGCTGAAGAGTCAGAGCACCTTTTCCATAGATAATGCAGAAACTCTTTGGCATTCATTTGTATCTTCTATGACTGTGAAGAAAGTATCCAAATATAAACATATGAATGCTCTGCTTATCTTTCATTTTTCTAGGTTTTCTAAAAGCATAAATCTGCAAGAATAGTTGGTCTGTCTTAGTCATTTAAATGAAGTGCTGCATGCTGAACATATAGGTGAGGGTGATAACTATGTGGTTGTTGATCAAAGCAATGAGAGAGAGTGCAAGTCCAATAATGACTCAGATGATTTTTTGTTATGAGTCCCCAGGAGCTCTAGGCTTGATCAGACAAGATAATTGTGCTTTGAACACATGTAAACTCACCCTGATATCTAGGTTTTCCTAGATATACCTAGTAGTTCATGCAAAAGATAAGCAAAGGCCTTAGAGGTCCTTTCCAATCCTATTGATTAATGATCCTAATTTTTCTATTTCTCTCCACTGTTTAATTTTTCTTGTTTTCCCCTTTTGCTAGAAATGCTTCAGAAGGTGAGAAGGACGTATATAGAGAGATCTCCTCTCCCCCGCCCCCGACCACTGCCCCCGTCTGATACAACTGTTCTCATTTTGTTCTTTGTGGAGTTTTTGGGTTTTGAGATAGAGGTGTGCTTGCAATGTATTACGCTAAACACAGAAGGAATTTCTGCTCAGTTTTTCACCCATTTCTGGCTACAGAAAGGAGTTTAAACACAACAAGCGTATTAGTTTTGGCTTTGCCTCTTGTGGCTTTGGAAGAAGGCATGCTTTCTGCAGTATGCACAGCTGTCAGGTACTGCAACTTGAAAATGCATTGTCATTATCAAAGATGAGCTAAAAAGCAAAATATGCTATGCACAATAATCATTACGGTACATCTTCATACAAATTCTCCTGTGAACATGTTCCAATCCTCTGATGAGAGTGGGTGTACTTTCAGGGTCTTGGTAGAAGCTAGGGTCCTGACAAGTGAGGTGTTTAAATGCCAGGATTTTGCTTTCACCTGCATCATGTTTAAAGCAGTTGATTCTTTACCAAATAAAGTGCATAATTTTTGATAGTGACCATAGGTGTAACAGCAGGGTGTTGTCACTGCATTTGCAGATACCATAGGATCACTCTCACCCAACAGCAAGACCTGAAAAGTCCCTTAAGTCAGTCATACATGAAGCTTGAGGTGTCACGGTATCACAGTATTAACGAGGTTGGACAAGACATCAAGTCCAGCCTAAAATCCAACATCAACCCATCATCTATACCATGACACTTAAGTCTGTACTGCTCTTTTGTTCGTAGTTACAAAAAGAAAATGTGAAACAGGTGATGCAACTCTGTGTCTGCTGCAGCTGAGACAGAGGTAACTCCTGTGGGACGGGGAGCAGTGGTTCCACCCATCTGTCAGTGGGTCTCACTTTCATTGCCCAGGTCCCTGAGGTAGTAGTGCTCAGCAGGGTGCAGTGATGGCAGGCTGTGACTGTGCCAGTCCACTGACATGTCAAGTTTGGAAGGACAATCATCATCTGTGTGTTCTGCTGAGATAGGTTTTTACAGTCGTGGTGGGACATGTTCACGCTTCCAGCTGTGCAGTCAAAAATGGAACATTTAGTCATCTAGCACATTGCTTGGAGTCATAGCTGATTGTCATGATAGAGTTGTATTTACTCTGAGTTCCAGAAAAATAGTGTAAAATAGTGAAAATTAAGGTAGTCTGTTAGTCAGAGGCATGGGTTATATTTATAATCGAGCATCTGAATTACAAAAAGGAGAATGACCTACTGTTAACTGAAATAATCATAGTGGTCAACATATATTTATTTCATACTTTTAGAAAATATAGCATGCATACGACCGTAAAAATAAGTTTAAAGAAAAAAATCAAACCTCTTTTTCTCTGGATAATGAAAGTAGGAGTCAATGCGGGGTTTTTTGGTATTTGTTATAACTTCGGGATTAGAAAAGTAGAGGACAGTGTCAACTTGTGGTACAATTCCTTTGGGGTTTGACCAGATTTGTCTATAATTGAGTAGTGCTTGCTTCTGTAGGATGCATCCTCATTTTACACTTCCATGAAGAAAAGCAAAACTGGTTTTAATGCAAGAGCAGGTTGGAATAGGCATTCCCATTTTCTTTCCTGTCTGTGGAGCTACAACTACTCTGGTTGCTGTGACCTGCATATTAGCTGTTGTCTATTCTTTTTCCTGAATTATGGCAAGAAAGTGATAGTGCTTGATATTTTTATTTTCCTCAACAAGGATTTCCTGCCTTTCCCAGGCAGTTGGAGTTACTCATGTGAGCCATAATTAAAGTATGATTATTATTGCCAACTTCTGTGCTGTGTCTCCATTCTTACTACACCAAGTTAGGAAAGAGTTAAGGAAGACATAGATTTCAGGTGTGCAAACAGTAGGAAGAGTGAGGCATCCATCATTCTCTATTGAAGCCTGGAGGAGCTTAAGGTAACTAAGTTCTCACTTTTTAATCTGGATCTGGGAATTTATCACAATCATGTAGATAGTGAGCTGTGAACAGCATTCTGGGGGCTTGGAGTTAATGACCTGATTCTTCCCAGATACCTTGCTAAATTCTTGTTTGACATCAAAGAGAAATTTAATTGCAAACAAACTCATTTCTTCTTGTTTGGTGTGGTGTCCAGAAGTTACTGAACTGTATCTCATTTCCTTATACTTAATTTTCTGGGAAATGAAATAGTATCTATCTTTCACTGATGGGACTTCTGCCTCAGTATGGCTTTCAGTTCTTTTTAGGGAATTCTTGCACTTTCATTTTTAAGTAATTAAAAAGTGGCAGTAATGGAACACTTCAGTGCCCCTGCCAGAGGAAATGGTCTTTGCAGTTTGTAAACTGAGAGAAAGTGAAAAGGAGAAGGCACCCAGTCAATGAACAACTCTGTTAATTGGTTGAACATCTCCTGTTTGAAGATAACTTGTATTTAGTAGTTTCTAATAAAACTTTGAAGTGTTGGTTCATGTTTTGCTGTGTTAAAAAAAAAGCAACAAACAAAACCCCCAAAGACCTAAAACCCAACTAACCAAAACCAGTTTGAAATTAATAAAGATGTAAGAGAAATCTGATTCATCAAATATCAGACAATTGACAAGAATTATAGTCAGATTCTGTAGCTGCCTGACAGAAGCTAGAAGTAATAATTAAACTAAAAACCTTTTGGTCATTTTATGTCAATCTATTTAAGCACAGGCTGTCATTTCCAATTCTTATAAATAAAAAGCAGAGCACATTTAATTTTAGAGTGGATAATTATTCTCCATCATTTCTGTAGTGTAGGTAGAAGTAGGATGTTGCCAAATGCTGATGCTCCAGTCTGCAAAGCTAATTCGTGCCCCACACCATTTTTGTCAGCAAATAAGTACAAGTTTACACCAGGTTTTAGATTTAACTGGTGTTTATTCTGAAAAATTATTTTCTTGTGATGCCACAAGAATGGCATTGCAGACATATCATTTATGTTTCTTTAAAACATATCTTTGATGGTCTCAACAGCGATATTGTTTCATGAAAGAGGAACTAAAGGAAGATAAAGGGGCTTAGACGGAAGAAATCGTGGAAACCTGAAAGTTCTGTTAAAGCTTTCTCTGAGCCGATAGCACAGAGAGTAGCAGATGCTGTAGGACTGCAAAAATTTTTCCTGACTCGGTGGCCTGAAGAGTAGAAAATGCTTCAACTTTATTCTTTCATGCTGAAAGAAAAGTATGATTACATGGTGATGTTGGAGGCTTTCAGCTTCTAGGTAAGTAGAGGTAGAGCGGGTAAGGTATCTTTTAAACTATGAGTTGTAACTCCACAAGGTTTGAAATGGAAATATTTGTTGCAGTAATACAATTCAAAATTCTACATCAACCTTCCAGAGTTAAAAAATTCATGAGGAAGTGGCAATTTAGGACTTCCTTTAAAGAAGGACCAAATATACAGAAAGACCAGACTGTATGAGCAGTAGCAAATTGTGATTTATCTGCTTCCCCCTCATATGCACGCTGAGTGGTCAATGTCCTGAGTTGCTGCTGGCATAAGATGAGCAGAGACTCCTTTAAAATTGCATCAGTATTATAATTAGGAAGGAAAATTAAAATATTTGAAATATTAGTAAAAATTGTGTTTTAACACATAGCACTACTATTTGCATTTCTGGTAGCTTTCTTGCAAATAGAAGATGGAAACTGCTGTATGCTTAGATAGGTAAAGTTTGTGAATGCTTGGTGAACCTAGTTCCCACCTCCATCCTCAAGGATTCGCAGAAAGAAGCCATGAATCTGTCCCAGATCCCAGACAGAATAGTGCTAGCTATTCAAGACTGAATATTGAACTTCAGGTAAGTGCGATTTGAAGTGGCAAGATTACATTTGGGAGAGTAAAATGGGGTTTTGTAGCAGGTTTTTTTCATGGCAGCTGTATGAAGCTGCTCAGAAGTGTGGAGTGATCGAAGTAGTCCCAGCAGAGGTGGATTATTGGAAAAATGCAAAGCCTGATAGATTGCAAAACCATATGATTAATTATACTGATCACATACATATGGCCCCCATATAAGTAATGTATATTTGTGCACAGAGATTTATCCTCCCCACCACCTTTTTTGTAGTAAAATCCAGAGCAGTGAATTAGGAACAATACAATCAGATATAAAAGGATTTAGAACTTTTTAGGTGGCTGGGCCAGCAGCTGGTAAATACAGTTCACTGTGGAAAAATGTAAAATAATTAGTCTGGGAGCAAGAAACTAAAGGAAACACAGTGTGTGCTGCAATGGAACAATCATTCAGCACACTGACTAGGAAAAGGATTTGAAGGTTATTGTGGAAAAATCATTGAAACCATGAGGCTTATGCACAGCTGCAAGAAAGTAAGTTACTAGGTTGAATCAGAAGGATAAAATACCAAATAAGAGGTGATACAGTTACAGGAGTGTTAGGCTCCATCTGGAATACCGTATAAAGTATTGCTCACCATGCCACACAAGGAATGTATTGTCTGAGAAAGAGTGCAAAACAGTAACAAAGATAAATATTTTAAAGAGTGCAAAAGCAGTAACAAATATAAATATTTTATGTGTAAAGATTAGGGAAGATCATCTAGTAAAGCAGATACATGTGTCCTTTTCTTGTGCAAGATAAAAAATGGTGAGTAATCTTAAAAATAGAAATGGACAACTTAGAACTGCATATTGAAAGTGATAGTGATCTAGAATAAATTACTATTTCAGAAAGTCTGTTGGAATACAAAATATGCATAAATTCTATAGACTTCATGAAGAGAATTAAAGGGAATTATAAACAGAGATAAATCTGTGATTAAGGTTTTAAATTTAAAAACAGACAGGTTAAGCTGTTTCCCTTCCCTCCCCTTTTAAAGGTTTGTGACTTGGATGACCATAGTTTTCAGGCTTATTACAGGCTTGTAACTGGGGGGGGGGGGGGAAAAGGGGGGGCGCACATAGCTTTTATCTATGAATTATGCTAAGTCTAGTTTTAAGTACACTAGGGAGCACCCAAATTAGTCATGTTGTGTTTATTCTGCCAGTGCTTTTCTGTATTTCAAATTTTTGCAACTAGAAGTTAAGGCTGCCTGGTTAGTGCTTTTGTAGTGCCGTTTCAGGACAGTGACGCACTTACACAGTTTGCCATAGGTTTGGAAATGTTTTAGAGCATTTGCTGTTTTGTCAGCACTGGTTCTTCCATTAAAAAAGTTAGGGAGAGAAAGCCAAGCATATTAGAGATTATGGCATTTAGTTTTATATAAATGGTAAAATTATAGTTAAGATGAAAAATATGCTAAAGCAATTAACTATTTTAAGTAATAAAACTCCCGTTTTTTCAGGATTCAGCGCTTGGCTGGGTGGGATGCTTAGCTCTTAATGCCTATCTAGCCATTGCAGAACAGTAAGAAAGCATGTGAATAAATGAGAGATAACTCCATAGACTTCAGTCCTGTGGAGAAAATTACTCCACGGCTTGGAACTTAGCTATCTGCATCTTTGGATCTAAACCAAATGAAGTGGGTCACTGGACTGGAGTTTGAGAAAGCAACTTGTCAAACTTGGTGTAAATTGTTAACTTCTCCAGGAGACCTTTTTGATTTTGATACCTTTCTTTGAAAATTTTGGAGTTCCTTTTTCCCAACTGCTTCTTCTCTGTTGTCACATGGCTGAGGTGATGAAGACTGCAGTCTCTGTATCTAATTTTCTCTCTGAAGATTTCTGTGGAGATATGCAACAGAGCCCAGAAGTCGGTATTTGGTGATGTGATTCTGCTTTTTTAGGTAGATACTCATGAAACTGGGATAGATTACCTCCAAGGAAGGCGCCCAGATATCATATACGTTCCATATACATTACCAAGGAAGTGGAGGAGTTCAGAGGAAGAGTTATGAAGCCCAGGAGCTTTGAAGACAGCAAAATGAAACCAGTGTGGATGGCAGTACTGCTTCTGCTGTTAACTGTGAGTGGCAATTTAGTGCAAGTTGGAAGGTAGCCTCTCATTAAAGCCCCTCACTGAGCGTTTGATAGTCTCGTGTTTGTGTGAAGGGCAGACGACCCTTTCCCGTCAGCTCCCAGTGACTTCCAGACCACCAGAACATAATAAAAAGCAGTATGGGTGTGCATGTTAAGAGATGTTGGGAGGGTTTGCGTGTCAGCAAAAATCTGACTGGGTGCTGGTGTTATTGCTGGGGTGTGCCAGTGCCTCTTCACTCATCTGGCGTAGAGTGGCAAAGGACAGACACTGGCTTGCTTATGGCAAGGCAGATTTAGGTGACTTCTGGCAGCATGAAGAAGCAGAACTTGAAGGACTTACTAATTTTAATTCAATTTAATTAAATAGCAACCTTGATATCTTCAGTATAAAGGTACACTCTTCAGTTTTTCCTCATAGATTATGGCTTCTAGACTTTCAGGTTTACTTCCCTTTCTGTTTCCTTCATCCAAGTGGCTGATAAAAATACTGATTAGAACAGGCCTTAGGGCGTTTGTGTGATGGCTTCTAAAGTGCCAGTGCAGTCCTCAAAGATAACCCAGTTACCTTTGTATTTAATGCTGCCACAAACACAGACTCTGTTCATGGTAGTTTATGTCATGAAGAATTTTCTTTGTGGTGTTTTCATCTGTGTCATAAGTAAGGTGTCACTTTTGCTGTAGAAAGCTGATTATGACTTTCCTGTAGGCTGAGTGATTTGCTTCCCAGAGATGTTCCTCTACCATATCAGAAATCTGCCTTTAGTCAGCTGAACTGGAACTGTCAGTAAAATAGTTTGTGGAAGGGAAAAACTTGGTACTGCATGTTAATACAGTCTCAGCAACCAGATCATTTCTACAGTAGCTTTATATATACAAATATTTGATTTTAAGATTGAGAATAAAGTTAATGTAAACAAAATTCCTGTTACATTTTTTTCCTTATTTTTTAAATTATCAACTTTTACAGTACAGATTTCTAAATACAGGTAGAATCACTTTAAAGCAGATCATTAAAAACATTGTGACTTGGTAGAAGCAAAGTCAAACCAGTGATTCCTTTTTTTAATTACTCAGTATCTTTAATGATATGTAATGGTGGGACACAAGTCAACCATGGTCTGAGAGGGAACTGTTTGCAACATCTCCTGTAGCAAGCCCCACAAAAAGAGCAAACTGACTATTTGAATAAAAGCTGGAAATTTTAACAGAGAAAATTCAAGCATCTAGGAGAGGCAAAACAAATATATTTATATGCAGATCCCCTTTGCCTTCTGAGCCCTTGCAAATGGGTCCTTGTTTTCAACAAGCTTGATGACTGAAAGACAGCAAGCTTTGCTTCTTTCCTGCTTAGTCTCAAGGAAGATCTGTCCAAAAGGCCATACCCATGTCCTTTTACCACTGCAAAACATCTTTGGCCTACAGGAAGACTGGAGCCTTTCTGGGAACATAGTATTCTTATTTATGCTGTTGCAGGCTCAGTGCTGAATTAGAACTGCTTCTTTAGATAGATACTGTGGGAAGTTTGTCCTGATAGTCCTCAGTGTAGTCAAAACCTTGCAGAAATTTGCCATAAAGTGGTGCTGTGTGAGAGACTCATAAAACTGTATTCTTCTACATTTGCATGTTTTTAGATACTTAACTGAGGGAACCTGTTCTTTAAGTCAGGCTGGAATCTGTGGAAAGAGGCAGTCTCCTGCTGAGGATCTCTGCAGTTTAGATACCAGAAATATATTCTCTCATTAACACCCCTCCAAACCAGTGTTTGACTTCTGGGAATAAATCTCTCCCAAAGGTGTATTTTAAAGTGTTAATCTTTAATAATTGAATAAAATAAAACCTGATTTTCAACCTGATGTTGCTTTTGACCCACTTTGGATAACATCACTTCAGATTGTTTCCAGGAGCTAGAGAAGGGTGGCACACATAATAATTAGAGAGAGGTCTGAAGATCTTCAGATCTTACCTTAAAAAACAGTTTGGCATTCATAAAACTGCTCTGGCTGGATCAGTGAGATCAATGATGTGTGAGAAACTAGATCAGTTATGAGTAAAACTATGTATAGTTTAATTTGAAATGTGCAGCTGCATTTTTGCAGAAAACAAAATGTATAGCAAGCACAATGCTTATATTCAGCCTGAAGTTACAGCATTTTTTTCCAGCTATCAATTTACAGCTTAAGATAATGGATTTTGGCAGTGTGCACAGCTATTAAGTGATGTTTATTAAAATGGATAAGAAAGGACTTAAGAGGTGGCCTGTAAAATAATTTTTGAAGGACTAGTTAGTGGAATAAAGAAATAGCATTTTCTCCGACAAATAAAGTTTTATGTTCCTGGATAAGTCATTAATGAAAAAGATTCTGGTGATTTCATCTTATTATTTAGTGCTGTTTATGAAATGATATGGAAACAGTACTTACAGACTTTTTTTCACCTCTGCCATGAGACTGATGTGAGGTAAACATATATGCTGGAGAAAGAAATAATCAATTATATTTAAGTTTGCCTCAGTCACAAAACTAGCGTATAATTTGACATTATCTTGACATTCTCAGGATCTATTATCCATTGTGCAGTTCTTCAGAATAGGCAATAGATATGTGAAACTCTGTGCCAAAAGTCATTAAAGTCACTAGAAATTTGCATGGACTCAAGGAGATGTTGGATAACTGCCAGAAAGTGATATAACCAAGGGTTGTTAAATACATAAAAATCACATCCAGCTCAGGATGTCCCTGTGCTCAAAATAGATTAATACTGAGAGAATATTTTTATTCCTTCCTAAACATTTACTTATGCTCAATGCTTGAATTGATGCAGACATACTGCTATTGGATTTTAAGTACAATGTCTGACTCATCTAACTTTGCTCTAACCTTGCAGCCACAGACCGTAAGAAAAGAGAAAGAATGTTGGATGAGGTGGACCTTTGGTCTGACCCAGCACAGCCATTTTTTCATTCTTCTGAGACCATCTCTGACCTGATTTAAGGAAGACATTTAAATGTTTTCTAAATACTTTCAAAGTATGACTAGACACATGCAGGAGTTCAGCTCTGAGCATGAGCTTAAGTATTACAGTGTATGTGTGCATTTGTTTTTCTGAATAGCAGTGCTTTTGAAGTCTGTATATCTGCTAACAGGTCACAGAATTGAAACATCCTTACTGACGTGTCAAGGCTCTGGAGCATCACAGACTTGTGCAAAGGGGTGCTAGAGCACTTTTTCTGCAGTTAGAAGCAGGGTATTTGTGTAACTACTTTAACTGAATATGTCTCTCTGCAGTAGGGGGTGCCCTGGGACCCTATTTTTCACTGCAGATGTTCCCCAAAGGCTGCCTGCCTAAATGCATGTGATAGCGAGGAGAGTTTCAGTTTCATGGAGCCCATGTCCTAGATGCAGTGTAGTGTGCATTTATTTCTTTTTCATTGACTTTCAAAATGAACAAGGTGTTTCCTAAGCGCAGTGAGAACAACCCTATAACTAGTTTCTAGCCATCTTTCCACTGACTGCAGTGCTACAGATCCAGAATGCATCAGAGTTTTGTGGTTGATGATTAATACTACCTAGAAATCAAGTCATGAATTTGTGCTTTCAAACTACTAAATTATAGTGGTGGCTAGTGAATCTTCTCCAGATCAGCAGGGTAAAACTAACTTGTATTATTTTTAGTTACTACTGTATCTTTAACAAATAGGACTTAGGATGTCTGAGAAGTATTTTTTTTTTATTGGGAGAAAAGAGACTGGACAAAGATAACATTAATTTGACGCATCTTTTTAGAATTGAATGCCATAGACAAACTATTTCACAAAACAAGTCTGAAATAAAGATAGTCTTAAAAACTTTGAAGAAGAGAAGAGAGAATTGCATCAGATGGAATTTTGGACCTCCCAAAGAAATGTAAGGCTTGTGCAAATAAGACAGTCTGCTTCCAAAAATACAGCAGATTTGATAAATAAAGCAACACTGATAATCACCAAGGTCTTGAAAGAGAAGATCATCAGATGCCTGATGACCTGCTTAAATGGTACTGCAACCACTGCAGCAGCTGTTTAAGGTGCAGCCAGGGTGGCTGAAAAGAAACTTTATCTCTGGTACAAAGGAATGTAGCACAGAGAAGTGGGTGACCTACCACGTACAGGGTCTTCCTACATTCAGATTCTACAGAGAAGAAAGTTGTAGTGCTGTATTGTGACCTTGCAGTCTCACTGAAGGTGCAGCAGTGATGGGCTTTGAAGGGAGGACTTTGAAGTATGATTGAGAAAACATACTTGAACTTTCATTATAGAAGAAAAGTTCAAAATTAGAGAATGGAATTTATAAACACTAGTAAAAAATGAAGGGTCATCACACCTATGCTGTAATCAGGAACACACTGGTTTTACACTCTCTAATAGCTCCAATTAAAATAAATATTTGTCAGTGTTATTTTATTCACTGAGTTTCATACTGCATTCAGCTTCCAGGATAACTCTTACTGAACATTCTGAATGGAAAAGAGATCTTTTGAATGTCTCTGATGTAAATCTAATATTCTGAACAGTCATCTCCTAGATGTCCAATTTAGATGTTGTAGGACATTTTCTTTTGCAAATACAGTATGTGTATAAATTTAATGAATTTAATTAATTCAAGCTTCTGTTACCTTCTGCTGATGCCCTTAATTTTGTATCATCTGTTCAGTTTTCTGTGTTTTTCCTATTAGGGGCTGTCAAAGACTGGTTTTAAGTGTTCTGATCTACACAGAAATGTGCTGGAACTTTTAAGATTGCTCTTACCAGTTTTGCGTGTGATGCATTTTGCAACCTATTGAAAACTTCAACTATTACGTGATTCATTGATTAAATAATGTATGCTTATTTCAAAGTAAATATGTTCATTTAAATTAAGAGACATTGTAGATTTCTGAATACTTACTTCAAATATTTTCAATTTTTTAGAAACTAATGTTGATGAAAATGTTTGATTAGTAAATGGGAATATCAGAATTGAGATAAAACTTTCACTGTGGTTTCTGCTTTTCTGAACAAGTGGCATACCAGGACTATTTTAGTTGTCTCTTTTCATCCAGTCTTTCCACATGTAATTTCTGTGTCAAATGGAAATGATTTAGAAGAAAAATTCTGCAGAGGTAGAAAGTTTAAAAAAATAAGCAAGTCTATGAAAAATATGCCTGGTCATTGGAAAATGTAGTGTGGTTTAAGACATTCAGGTTTTACACATGACATTGTCACAAGATCAGTGACTCCTACAGAAAACAAATCATTTGTTTAGAATGGAAGTCAGCAGCTTTATGGAGAAATAAATATAATTTTACAACTTAATTACAGTATAAACATTTCTTGTGGTTACAATGACTTTGTTGTTATTGTTGTATTAATCTTACAGGACACATGGATATTTGTTTCTATACCTCCTGGGACCTCCTAAATCCTCTGAGCATAGCTCTGACTGCTCTTCTAAATAGCTTAACTTGTTAGCCATTTTTCATCTGTGGGGGAAAAAAAAAAAAGGAGGGGGAAAAACACCAGAAAGGAAAGCTTTAAGTATGTTCTATTTTCTTTCTTTTCTATGTTGTTACTCCTTGATTAATTTGCCACTGTGAAAGTTTTATCTAGTAGTGTTAGTTCACTGAAATAAAGTGAAGAATTTCACACTTTCCAGATGCTGTTGAATGCTTTGGGAGGGCTGGTGATGGTTGTCTTTTCTATGGCAACCTAATCAGTTAACTCCCCATCACTTAATGGCACCTTTTTAAGTACCAGGCTCTCTTGGAACTGAGAAAATGTGGCACTTGGTGACATAGTCTAGTCGAGGTGTTAGGGCAGGGGTTGGACTCGATGATCTTGGAGGTCTCTTCCAACCTAGCAATTCTGTGATTCTGTGAAATATCTTGGTGTAACATAGCTAATAATGGGGATTAAAATGTGACAGAATTTTATAGAGTAAAAAGTATCCTGTGACATTCAGTTTTAAATATTTCTTCTGGGTTTGATTTGGTTGCTTATGCAAAAGAACCTGGAGCATATCTGCCTTTTTTTTTTCCCCCCCAATTTATATGTGTCTTTATCTTAGAAACATTTGTTGTAACAGGGCTAGAGAAAAGCTTAGAAAACCTTTTTTTCCCCTTCCCCACTTCCAAGAATTTTCCAAGCTTCTGAGGGACAAGTAATGTGATTAGCTCTGTAATGGTCACGTTATCACAGAAGGGATTTCTGACGCTTTCTGAACACAGTTTTCCTGTCTTTCCAGCAGTCTGGCACATCTAGGATTCTTTGATTTATTTTTTTTTCTTAAGGGAATTACATGTTTTGAGTATTTTTATAACAAATGTTTGTGTAGTTGAGTGGCTTCACTTTGGTTGTGCTTTTGTTTTTGCTGTGGGTTTGGTTATTATTGTTTATTTGTTTTTATTTTAAAAACCACACACTAAAATTCTCTAATTCCTTTACCAGTAAATGTTTTTATGCCACTTTGCTGTATAAAGGCCTCCTACCAGTGTGCAACTGGTATGTTCACTGATATAATGTGCAGTGACCTGTAACTCTGTTAAATACATGTGTAAATTCAAACAAGAGCCTTAAAGTACAACCTTGAAGATCTTACTTTTCATGAAGAATAAATTAAGAACTCCTGTCTCAGCTGAGCAATGGCCAACAGAACTTTCTTTCAGGAATCAGTGCATTTTTTAACTGAGTTTCCTTTATGTCAAAGCCTTCCAAAAGGGAAACTGACATTTAGATAAATTCATAACAACGGCAAGTTTCTTTTAAGGTATTTACAGGCTGACTAGCATATGTGATACTTGCATAATTAAGATTCTAATTTTTCCTTTTTTCATTCTGTGATAGAGTCATATAAGCGTTTTTAAGCCTTACGCAGGCACCGTGTTTTATTTGGTTTCAGTTGTATTTACTCTTCTGTACAGAAACATAGTTCTTAGTCCGGGAAGATCCATTCACAGGATATTCCTCTTTGAGGGTGCCTGTCTTTGGTAGAGCAGTAATTTTAAGTCCATAGGTTCTACTACTGCATGGTTAGTTTTGATAAGTAGCTGGTTGGCACCTGCAGCACTAGGTGTATTTCTTGTAATCCTGTCCCGGTGTTGTGATGAAAATTCCCTGGCAGGGCAAGTCCAAAGTACTTTGGTTAAAAATTAACGGGATTTGCGTTTTAATGCTTAATTATATTTGTCACACTGTGTATTTCAGGGAGTGGTAAAGCAATCAAAGGCTTTTCTACATCTCCTTTTATGGATGGCACCATGCCTTCAGCCACTGTTTAAAACATCTTGGATGTACAAACATTTATAAGAATAATACTTAAAGAAGATTGGTATTCTGATCTGCTTTTTCAGAATCATGCAAGTGACAGCCTTCTCTGATGACAGAGAGGCAGATTCTTTTGCGTTGTTTTCCTCTTGAACCACATGACGCATTGTCTGTAAAATATCATGGTGCTGTGATGGCTTTTTGGGGGATGCTTTTGGCACATTGTTGCAAATACAGGGTGTACAGTATTATTGAAATTGTATGTAACCATTGACAGGCACTTTGAAGATGTTTTAAAAAGCTTGTGAGAGAAATTTTGGTATGTTTCTGGTGATCTTTTTTTTTTTCTGTCATTGGTTTTGTTTTGTTTTCTCCTCCAATTATCACTAAACTCCCTACTAGCTTAATTCCCATTCCATTATATTTACCACTTCTTGCTCAGCCCTTAAGTAGATCTTCTTTCTAGTCTCTTTATTCACACATGGACATGGATATATTTAAATATATACAACCATTAAATGCTAACATGATACATCCAAAAACAAGCAAACAAAAAGAAATCTTGAGAACTTAACCTTTTTGGGTTTTATTATGTAACTTGACTTGTCTTTCATGCTACTACATCAAGTCTAGCTCCCTTATCGTCAGCATTTCATCTCTTTAAGTATCTTTTGAGTCTGTAGTGCTTACTTTGCCTACTGAAAAGTCACTTCCCCTTTTTGACATCTTGTCCCAGTCTTGTTTTGAGCAAGATCTGCTTAGATCAGCCTGCTATGTCTACCATTAAACGGTTTATTTTCTCCTTTAAATTTTTCCATATAACAAGTGAGTCCAGAATTAATTTGTCCTCTTGTTCAGAACAAAAACTGGTCCAGCATTGAATCACCTACTATTATAGCTGTTAACCTTTTTTTTCCTGTCGGTACAGTTGTTACAGGACCAAGCACTATGACAGTGAAAACCATTTAAAGCTATAAGGCATCAGGTAAATATGTTGATACCATGCAGTGGGTGTGAGTTGGACTGCAGAACTTCCTACAGTTTCAAGTTGCAGTTCTCAAACTCAGGCAGATACAGTTCCATTTTGAAGGACGCGCAGTTAAAGCTGAACCTCATGTAATAAATTAATTATCTCTTCAGGTAGTTCAGGACAGATGAAGTAGGGCTACTATCTGAGTTACTCAAACAAAGCAAGAAATTATTTGAAAGGGCATATGGTTTCCTAATACAGCACAAGCACGCTTATGAGGTAAACTCCCATTAACTTGAAAATACTAAGATCTGCAAGCTCAAGGTAAGCAAGGCTTAGAGCCTTTCCTACCTCCTTCTGAGAAGATGTGCTGAGAGACCCTCCATACATCATTTGAATTGGGAAGGGAGAGGTAAGATATGGCATTTCAAAACAAGTTTGACCAGGAGGTCGAGGGAAGTGATTTCTGCCCCTCTACTCCTCTCTTGAGACATCACCTGTTGTAGTGCACCTGGGATGCTGTATCCAGCTCTGAGACCTCCAATGCACATGGACCTACTGGAGCGACTCCAGTGGAGGGCCACAGAGATGATCAGGGGGCTGGAGCACCTCTCCTATGAAGCAGCCTTCCAGTACCCAAGAGGGGCTACATGAAAGCTGGAGGGGGCCTTTTAAAAGGGGTAATGGTTTCAAAGTGAAAGGGAGCAGGTTTAGATTAGATGTTGGCAAGAAGTTCTTTACTATGAGGGAAGTGAGGCACAGGGCCATATTGCTTATAAGTTGTGGATGCCCCATCCCTGGGGATGTTCAAGGCCAGATTGGATGGGGCTTTGAGCAACCTGGTCTAGTTGACAGGGGAGCTGAAACTAGATCGTATTTAATGTCCCTTCCGTCCCAATCCATTCTATGATTCTGTGATTTTAGAGGCAAATAGTTAAGCACCATGTATGGTTTACACTTTAGCACATAGTATCTTTCAAAAATATCTAGCTCCTCTTACTTTTAAAGATTAATTTATTTGTGTCTTCATATTTTAATTGCATTTTAATGTGCAGTGATTGACTGAAAAAGATCAGTGAGAAGTAGGTATAACATGTTTTTCGCTTAAGTCCACTGACTGTCAGATACAGTAGCAGTGTAATAAGCTTTCCCAGAAAGCCATATGAACACATTTACAGGTTATGTTGCCTGTGAGGCATCAGTGTGGTTCCCTTGCTGCTTTATATGTATTCAGTACTTCTGCACCAGTGTGTTTGAGTGGTGTGTCAGCCTCAGTAGGGGAATGTGTAAGCAGGGTGGTGTGATAACTTGCAAGTGGAGGTGAAAATGTATGGTTTGTTAACTGGTTCCCTGGTTTATTAGAGTTTGGGCACCTTATCTGCCTTTGTTATTCTGTTAGGGGGAAATGTGTTAGTTTTCTTCTTCATTTTAAGCTTATGTTAAAAAGAATCACTGCTAAGGCTGAAATTCATCAAATTAAATACTGAAATTAAAATCCTTTATAAACTGTGACTGTTTTCAGTATTATCCTCCTATTTGAGTTAATTCTCCATTTTGTAGGGGTTCTCATAACAGTTGAAGCTCTGCTCTGTGTGCAGTTTATCTGAACTCAGTGAAATACTGGGAGAGATAAAACAAAAATGTCAGGGTTTAGATGCAAATAAACGGTTCAGCTGCTGCTTCAAACATAACCGTCACTAATTAGTACCAGCCCAGCAGAACTGACTGAGCAGCTATTTGAAAGAAAGAAGGGGAGTGGCACCTGTTAGTGCATGGAAAGGGCTTCATCTAATTTTTGAGTGTTTATATTAAGCAGTGTTAGAGAGCAGCCAGATATAAAACTTTTGCACTCTTCATTCTCCACTCGTCCTTATTTTAGCAGTCTCTTTTCTGTCTCAGAAGTAGCTCCTGAGAAAGTATTTAATCTTTTAGGGATTTCAAGGCTGTGTGAGCTTTTAGTAGTGTGGTTGTTTATTCATTTATTCAGTGCTAAACAGTCATTCAAATACTTAGAGCTTATTCCCTTCTTTATGTAGGTTTGGTGCTTTTTTTTATCCTAGTTTGCTTTATGTCCGGGCTTGTCCAGTTTGGTCTGCAACATCAGAAAGTATATAACATTGAAAAAAAATAATGCGGATCAATTCTCTTTATGGGAACATTTTGGTTCTGACTTTATATTTTTAACTTGACATCAGTTTTGGTAATTGGTGCATTTGATCAAGACTGGATATAATGCATGGCTCACATTCTTTATTGTGAAAGCACAGACTACTTCTACCCATACAAGCTTTCTTGAATGCTACGGTCTTCAGCTTTCTGTAAGTCACATATTTCTGTCAAATGGATTTCTTGTCAAAAGTCTTCTTCATCTATCAATTCTTACATCATACGAAACTTTCAAACCTTTAGCTCCAAGCATTATCGTCTGTACATTCAGCATGTGTGCTGGGTATGTTAACATGTGCAGAAGGGTTTGAGGTCAAGTTACATTTTCTGGTTTTTTGATCATTTTGAATTAGATGGAGTTGAAATTTAGATACAATAATGACACTAGTTAACTGCAAAGTTTTCATTGGTCTTACAGAAATTTGATATAGAGTTGCTAAATCCTTCTGTAGAGCGAGTGTGAATTAATGGATCCGTACGTAAGGCTCCCAGAGAGCCTGCTGGCACCAACTGGCTTTTAATTACATCCCACAGATTGGTTTAGTTATTCTTGTAGCGGGTAAAATGAGTGGCACAAGTTAATTCTTCCAGATGAAGGCAAGAAAGAAAAAAAGCACTGATCCTCTTTTCAGACAAGGGGAAAAAAAGTTTTCAAATAGCTTCATTTTAATTTTTTCCAAGGAAAAGGGAAAATGAAAGAAGGTGTATAGATGTTGGAAGACAGAATATAAAGAGGCAAAATAATTAGATTATTATGAAAACTAGAGTGAAGAAAGAAAAAATATGTTGGGGAAAAAATAACTGGAAAGTGTGTTCTATTTTACAAGCAGAAAAAATTTAAATAGAAAACATGAAAGGCACAGGCACATTAAATTCAATGCAAAGGGACAACAAGTAAAATAAAAGGAGAAGACATAATTTTAAGTTAAAGGGAGAGATAAGTGCTGGTTTAGTTCATTTCTGACTATTAATCAGCAGCAAATATTTGAGTTTGTACACAAGAACTTAGATGGATGCAGAATTAGTCTTACCAAAAATGACATCACAATGATCAGCAGTGCAACTGAAAACACAGGTAAGGGTTAGCAAGGTTTTATTTATGTAACCTTTCATTTTTATTTAATGCATTTTTAAAGAAAGTTCAAAGATACAGCAAGCATAAGGGTTTTATTTTACTTAAGCTTGCTATTTTTCATGCCAAAAAAAAAGAAAGCCAAAGATTTAAATTAAGAGAATGATAAACAGATTAATTATAGCAACCTGAAAATAATTGTGTGAAGTAATGTTGTTGCCCCTAGGCATTTCTCAGTGCAGGAAGCCAAGAGGGCTTGTAGACAGCAATGGCTGGTCAGCCGCTGATCCCTTGCTGTGTCAACTGCAGAGCAAAACACTTGCATCCATCTAGAGCCCTTTTCATGTCATCCAGTTCTAATTTACTATCAACTATCATAGCTTTATCATGGACATTCTAAAAGTAGCATTGGAGGCTTGACAGAAAACCACAAAGGCAACTAAAGTCCAAGTTAAAGCTGGAACTTCATTCTCAATTCACGCATTTGTGGGGGTGCTGTGGAGTATGTGGGAACACACAGCACTTGAAGGCCTGGCTGGACCCACACACGATAGAACAAATTAAGAATGGAATTTCAGCCCAAGCATTATCATTAATCCCACATAGCTCTTTGTGGTTTGATTTCTTCTTATATGGCACTGTTAAAGACAGAAATAAGCCCAAGTCAATCTCAGAGTTATTTTAAATTATGCTTACAAGAATCTTGTGGGAGCAATAGTAATATATTCTTCTCACCCATTGCCTCTCTGAAATTTGAACTTTTATATCCAGCTTCCTTTGAGTTTGCACTGTTGGAAGCTGCTGAAGTGTTAGATTACAGAAACCTTAATATCTGAAGTTCATCCGTAATATGTAATTGTTTCCTGCAATATACTTGTCTTTACTTGAAACTCATTTTGTGAAATAGAAAAACTCTGCTTTTTGCCCAATACATACATTTTTATGAGCAAAATGAGCACTGACAGTGTTTTTAGAAATGTCAGGAATGTCAAATCTCTTTTATCTGAAGGACTCTTTGGATGACTCAGGAAAAAGTACTTGGAAATTAGTCAGGATTTAATTGAAGTGGGAAGGATACTGAATTGTTGAGAGCTTGCTCTGCTATGCACACTTTAGGTTGGTACTTCAAAAGATGATCAATCTTAATTCTGTGTGATTTCAATCAGCCTTTTTTCACAACGTAATTTTTATTTAATTTTCGTTTAGGCATTTGGAATAGTGATTAGAATAGTTATTCCGTCATTTATCTCATCTCAGAACAAATGTGAGTTGTGCTTCTAATCTTTTTCAAAAATTTAGAGTTCTCTGCTTCTTGCTCTGTATTTCCATCCTTTACCAACTGTCTTTGGTGGGTCTGGCATCCCATTTTGCTGAAGTCTGGGAGACGCACGTATCAGTGAGGAAAATAACAGTGAAGGAGTGGGAGGGATACAGCTTTTCAAAGAGCTTGTAGCTGTTCTAGCTGAGCTTGTGTTCATGTCCAGAGGGGTCAGAGTGCTCTTTCCAGATGCCAAGTTTCTCTCACAGTGACAGGATGTCAGGAATTTTGCAAGAGCTTTTAAAACCAAGTAGGAGATGGCCCAGCTGACGCATTTCATCGTGTAATGTTTTCTTATCTCGGTTGTGCTAGTATTTGAAGCTGACTTTCATAAGAAGTTACCAAGGCTGTTTTGCAAAACAGAGATGCTAGTTTCACCAAAAGAAAGGGGTTTGATGAGTCTGTAGTCGCACGTTACTGTAATTCTGATGAGATTACATTCTTTTCCAAGTACAAGATACTCTTCAGAGTTAATATGTGAGCTTGTACCTATCAATTTGAGATATAATTGTGGATTGCTGAAATTCAGTGCTCTGATATCAGTAGCAAGTTTAGCTTTAGACAGAATTCAAACAAACACTGCAACACTAAAGAAACTTGAATCCAGTTGGTTTGAAGATGTAGGATGAGCTTTTTACTTTCTGTCTAAACTTTTTTATTTTGTATTTGCGGAGGAAGATTACTTTTCATTCCATAATTTAAAGGACAACTGTGAAGCAATTTTGTTTATTTTTTTTTTTAATTTGCCATCAGGAAAAATTTGTGTTACCGTGAGAAGGAGATGATTTTAATAAGGAGATGATTATATTAAGAATGCTGCATGTTAATACCCAGCAACTATAAACTATTATTTCATATTTGCACCGCTTGTTAAGTCTTGTTAATCAAACAATTACAGAGTCACCTGTCCCCTAAAGTTTTAAAGAAAATAGAGTTCCTGCTACGTTAGCGTAATATTTTCCAAAATACATATTGTGTAAGAAGCCTAAGGCATTGATAGTGGTATGAAATGGTTCTACCTAAACCAAAGCAGATCTTGGTTTCAGGTACTTAGAAGTGGCCCTCATTTTCCTTGCATATCAGAATATGACTTTAAAACCTCAATTATGAGTATTTGGAGGTTTTTTCTTGTTATTGGTTCCTTCCCCTGCTTCATAAAAACCTGAGGGAAGCAAACATGCTGTAAAATTGACTGCAACAAGGTGCTTATATCCTGTCACACGGTGAGGTATGTTATCAAGTATTTAATGCTAACACAAACATGTAAGCCATGGGATTAAATGGCAAGTTGAAGCCTTCATAGAATTATAATTAAGTATAATATAATATATGATGATAATATATATGATGATAATTTTTGTTCCGTTATTAATGTTTAAATACACAAGATGTGTGTTCTGAATTTTAAAGTTTGTCTTTTTCCTGTTGTCACTTACTATTTCTGAAATCCTAAAGTGTAAACATCTCTGTTTTACTGTATCTGTGTCCTCTCTTGCCAGCAGTAAGTGCTGTTACTTTCAGTGTTGTCAACTTGTGTGATTTTGATCCTGAGTCTCCCGATATTTAAGGGGGGGAGGGTGGAGTTGAAAGTTTTTTGCTTGACTAATTGAGTCTTTGGGTTTGGTGGTTTCATCTCTGACTCTTGGTGTTTTCATTGCTTTTCCCATTCTTCTGACCTCTTCAAAGACAGGCCCATACTTCGACTAGACCATCATTATTGTCCCATCTTAGGAGTTGCTCCACAACTTGATAACTAACTTCAGGAGTAGGTTATTTGCATGGATACAGAGCACATTTCGACCCTTGTGATCCAGTCACTAATCAGGAAAAATACTATCTGCTCTTTGGTGGGTTTAGTTTTTTAGTTGAGTTAACAAGCTGAATTTGGCTTAGCAAGAGCCCCACAAGCAGCAGAGCTGGCAAACGAGGAGGAGCAGAACCATATAGCCAAGAGCACGAGGAGCCTTTGGTGACAGCAAGCCATTAATTTGGCTCAGCTGTGTTGTTAAAGCATACTCTCAATGAAGCCAAAAATACTTTGTATGTCATATAAACATGTCATTCATTAAGAATGCCATAAAAGCTTTAGTTTCTAGTAGTCTCTTGTTGTGGCTACCCACGAAATATTGGGGTTAATCAAGATTGGGGATAGGATTCTTTCTATTTACAGCTTTGGTCTACAAATGCAATAGCCTTTCTGCATGGATTTTTTTTTCTTTTTTTTTTTTTCAGAAGGAAGATGTCATTCATGCAGAAGTGGATGAAAGGCTGTCCCTTCGAAAGCACCGCTTCATGCATTTCGCATCATTGGAATATGAAGGAGAACATTACATGACACCAAGAGATTTCTTGTTCTCAGTAATGTTTGATCAAGTTGAACGTAAGTTGTTTTCTCATCATTGTATTTGTGAAAGAGAAGAAACTTACAGGTCCCCTTAGAGAAGTAATTTGCAAATTAGTGGGGTAAGATCCTTTTATCTTACATAAATCAGCAGAAGCCAATTTATAAAAGTTGCCCATATGGACTCTCACAGACATCACTACCCTTTACACAAGTGAAGTGAGGTTGATGATTTAGAAATCTGGTGACTTGATGATGACATCTCTGCATAATTTACATGTCTGACCAGTATGTAGTTCCTCAATTACTTGCATGCCACAGAAAATAGAATGAGTGTAATATAATAGTGTTCATACCGTTCCTGGCCCCGTTATCTGTCCGCTTTACCAGTAAGTACTTTGTGACCTTTTTTCTTAGAGGAGGCAGTGATGGGAGTGAGTTGAATGAGAGTAGTGAAGCACAGAGTTCAGTTCTAGGTTTTGGGTTTCAAATCTCCTTTGGATTATACAAAGCCTAGGTAAGAACAAGTCAAAATTGCATGCTTTTAAAGAAGTACTCTTAAAAGCATGCTTTCTGAGAAGAAGATAGGAACAGCACACAAAAAAAAAGTGCATAGGTTGTTATCTTTCTTTTCTCCTGGTTTTCTGGCCTCATTAACTCTGCACTATTCCTTAAGCTTCTTTTTCTTTGTATCACCTTGTTCTTTCCGTGTTACAGTAATTTTTTTTAAAAAAGATTTTTCTTTTTCCTGTTTTTTTCTTCAAAAACTTGGAGTTCTACAGTTTTTGCAAGATTTTATTTTTGTTTTTCATTGAAAACGTTACATTCTCCCAAGTTCCAGAGAGGATTGTCACTTAGAGGGCAAATACTCTGTCTAAGGGAAACAGGGAGAAATCTCAGCTTTAGTAGTTGCTTGCTGCTACCTACACATGTTGACCAGGAGAGTGGAATTTTTAACAAAGGCCATTCATAGCCTGGGATGCTCTGCCCACCTACAAGCAAAGGTCATAGTGACGTGGGAGTACTGAATAAGAAATACAGAAGGGAATTCAAGGTACTGTGGAAAGGCTTGAGAGACAGAGAGGAAGGAGACCTGAATGCCCTTTGATTCAAGCCTGTGAAAAACCTGGGGCAGAACAGAGTTGACTGATCTACAAGTGGTCAAAGAATAAGGCACAAGTATCTGTAATAAAAGTTTTCCTGTGTTTGCCAAAAATCTATGAGTGATAAGGACACATGGATTCACTGCTGAGACAGAGCTTCTAATACACAAAGCTGAATATAAATCTTTAGAAGAACTTTCTGACCTTGAAAGTCATGGAAATTTTCAAAATTTTGTATGTTTTTAATGTATGGGTGTTTGAGCTCTTTCCCCTTCAAAACTTAAATCATTAAGTTAAAAACCAAGAAGGGATTTTATTTTTGAGTTTTCCAGCCTGAATGATAGTGAATACAGAAATTTTTGGTTTTGAAGGTATGGGTTTCAGAGAGTTGCCTTTGAAAACAAGGTTAGAGAAGTGTTTTTCAGTCTTAGCAGTTTATGCATGTTAATTGGTTACTCCAACTGTAATAGTACACAAGCAGATTTTTAATGAAGTGGTATGTGCTAATAGTTATTTGTAATGCAGCCAAGTTAATTTCAGTTGCTCATATGTAGAGGAATTTGCTAATATGAGTAGGAAACAGCATTAAGCAGAAATAAATAATGAAAAGAAAAAAAGTCTTTGCACTAATGCATATTTAGCATTTCAAATTGAGGTCAGGCTTACAGCAGTAACATCAAAGATGATTAAGGGAAAAATGTTAACACTTGTATTTAATGCTCCTAAACATTTTTGTAAACATCATTGGTGCAAACTCTTTGGCCAGTAGCATAAACACAATGGGTATGCTATTCTCTTGAAGTCATGCTGCTTTGGATTTTAGGTTTTCATGTGTCTGCAAACAGATGTAGAAATATGGCACTTGAAGTATTTTAGAGGAAATGTTTCGTTCATTGTGTTTAGAAGAGTTTCATATAAGAATAATAAACAGACCTTTCTCAAGTGTCTCTCCTGGTATATTCTGTGTAGATGAACATAGTGAACTTTATAGCAAAGCAGCAAGTATTTTTGGAAACTGTTTATACGATAAAATTAAGTCTTTCACCCTGAACGATGCCTTTAGAAAGGGAAACAGGCATGCCACTACTTACATTAGAAAGCCCATCACTTACTGCATACTTAGATGCAATTTTAACATGTGATCCTGTATGCAAATGGTGAGTCTTATAATGCTGAACTTCAAGCTGTAATGATTTGGTTATTTTCTACCTAGTTTTGATTAATTGCTAATAACTAATAAAAAAAAAACCTTTCAAAAAAACTTGAAGCACTCTGGCAGTAACCGTTCATCTTCATAAATATTTGCTTGGAGTTTGCCAGTTGGATGCTGTTAATAATAACATGGAATGCTTAGGGTTGTTCTGAAGTTTTGCTACTGCAGTCTTTTTTACAGGCAATATGCAGAAATGTACGACCAGCCTCCTAAGAAATTTTAGTTGTGTGCACCAAAAAATATTGCTGAGGTTGATTACAGCATTCTGTTGCTCTATTCCTATTCAAAGATAAACACTCCCAAAGAGTAAAAAGGCAAGTGAAAAGAGGGATGAGGAGCAGTTATGGGTTGAGGATAAGGGTCCTTGGCCAACAGCCTTGGGGCTTTTTGCTCATGAGTGGTTATCATTGGAGAACGACTTTGAAATCTTTTAGTTTTTAAACATAATTGAATTTAGTAGAAAGTAAGTGTGGTGTTGTGTACACCAAACAAATTGTTGGTACTAAACCAAAAGTGCTGGCATTAAAAAATACTGAAACATTTTAGCTATGTCCATTTTGTCAAGTGAATTCCTGTACACAGTTGGATGGAATTTATTACCAAAGCAAAAATCTTAGGCATGCCCTTTGACAAGGTTGCAAAACATGCAATAAATTGCGATTTATTATAGAACACTTTATCAGATAAGAAAACAGATGAACTCTACTACAAATATATCAACTGTCATCCAGCCAAAGCGATCTTGAACCCTGTTTGATAGACCTTAGTCCACTACCTCTGGTCATTGTTTCCTCGTGCATGGGTTTCTCTATGACTCATTTTCTTTAAGGTAGGACAAAAGTTGTGAAATATTGCCATTCCTCTTGATTAAATCACACCTTCAAAGTTATTTACTGACAGGGTGATAACGAAGAAAAATATTTACAGTACTGCCATCTAAGGAGAATGAGCTGATAACAAATGCAGTTTCCTGACAGACTTATTTTGTTCTCCATATTGACAAAGCAAAGAAATAAATGAATAAAGACACTGTCCAAAAAAAATTTCCTTGCTTTTAGAGGCAGGGTTTCACACTGAGTAACTTTTTAAGTATTTGCCTAATTCTATTGCTGTTAGTTATTTTATGGAAGGAAGCAGCCACCTTTATAAAGGTGGCCACTCTTTGTCACACTTTATAAACAGTGGCAAACAGTAAATGAAATGTGATAGTGTGGCACCACATTTATGCCAGTACAAAGCACCAACAACAGCATTTCATGCTAGTTAGCACAATGCATACTCAGTGCAGCATTGAGATTTTTGGATTCATGGCTATATGCCACGTAATCTTGTGTTAAACTAATGCTACCACAGCGATGCGTGGCAAACCATTGCAAAACTAACCAAGTTTTTCTGGGTAATCCATGGGATATTCATGTAAATTGTCATACCTGATGCAATGATAGTTTAGTAAAAAAGTGCTCTCTGTTACTCTTCTTATTGTCACGTAAAAATACTTAAAAATGTCTAGTAATAAGAATAATAAGAACTTGTGTTGCATCACAAGTTCTAGCAGTTTTAAGGTATCAGGTATGGGAAGGATAAAACTCGGCTGACTTACACTGAATTTTCATTGCATTGCAGGAGTATTTTTGAGAGACCCTTCACGTAAAACTTGTATTTTAAACACTTGTGCATTCTTAGGCTCAAATTCCAGATTAGACTGCTAATACTGTGTTAGAGCTTCTCCATGGAAATAGCATCTCTGATGCGATGCTGTTGTGGAATATATAAGAAAATGTGTATTAATTTTTAAGAAAGACCACACGTGCAAGAGTCCTTCATAAAATTAAGATTTTTGCAATACCTTAGGTCTGAACTGTGTTTATGTCCATTTTTTTCTGGAGAAGATTATTTGATTCCTCTTCCAAGTAGAAGACAAACCTTCAGGTTAGCTTATCTGATAACAAGTGATACCTGATAAATAAAGATCTTGATCCTTCTGTTTATACTCAGCCCAGATTTAATGTATCACAGCATCTTCACTCATTCAGCTGCGGTAAAACAGATTTTTGTGTGTTCTACAGCATCAGGGTGCCAGAGGCAATATTTCTATGGCAGAATCCTATCCGTCAGTGAGGATTAGTGTGTTTTAAGTTTGCTAGCAGAAGTTGTTCAAGTCGGTTAGGCTTTTTGTGAAAACATGGTTGATGCAAAATTGTGGTATGTTTGCAGCCTTGATATGTGGCTTCATGTTGTCACAGTATCAGGACGGTCATGACTGTGAATGACCCTCAGGAAAGGATACAGTGCAAGGCTGCAGTGGCTAGAAAATTGAGTTCTCCGTTGTCCTCAGTTGAGGACAATGCTGGTGCAGCTGGTGGTGTTTGAAGAGCCGAGAGGGACCAGTCAGTAGATGAGCATTTCAGAACAAGCTGAGTCAGTCTTTTTATTTCTGGATCTTAAGGTTTTTGCCTCTGTTGGGAGTTTAGATGCCTGTATTTCAGTGTCTTCATTTTGACCTGAATTTCATATGCAGTAATTAATCAGACAGATATGAGCTATGTATCAGTATCAGATCTAAAATCTAGGATTCAGAGTCAAAGAATAAGATTTAAGCTTGTCTAAGTGGTGAAGCTTCATGTGGGAAGTAAGGGTTGAAATGTTATACAGGGAACCATTGATACAGCTGGGAACTCAATTCAATCCTCTCAAATATCTAGTGCGTTAACAAAGAAATCATTTTCTCTCTGTTTCTGCATTTAGAGGTTTTTTAGTACAGATACAGTGTTGCATAAATCATCCAAACACGGTAGAGAACTCTGCAAGCTGGAGTATGCAGGGCAGAGATGACCCCTGGCACAGTGTTGCATGGAAGGCAAAGCAAAACTAAGCCAAAGAAGCAATATGATGGTTTAAGGTCATTATACGATTTTCTTCTGAATTTTAGACAATGCAACAAAATCAGTTATTTCTAGCCAAAACTTCTTAGTCATCATTGTTTGTTCATTTCTTAAAGTGGGGTTATAAGTGAAGGAAAAAAATGTTTCTGTTAAGGGATTTGCACACACAAGCAACGGTAAACATTGATTGATGAAAATTTCTGCCTTGTAGCCATTCTATGCTGTGAATTTTTCATCTTCAGCTATCCTTCATCACCCAGATAGCATTCCTACCACAACTCTGTGGAGGTCTTCAAATTAAAATATTGTATACATTTGGCCTTTCGCTTTCCCTTAAGTGTCCAAATACAACATTAAAAATTGATGTTCTGGATAAAATATTGTGTCTCAGGCAATTGCTGGTAATAGGTAAAGAAAACAAGATTTTTTTTTGGTTTCTTCTTTGGTCCTCAGCAATAATAAGTTAACACTGATAACTTAGTTACATAGACTGTGTGTTGATGATCTTCATGAGATTAGTTTGTCTACAAATTAATTTGGTGGTAAATAGGTTTTTTTTAATCTAGAAATATGGCAGAAATTCCTATAATTTTTGTTAATTTGTATTTTTTTGTGAACATAAACTTTGTTGTGAAATCCAAATAAACACTAACGCATCTTCATAGTGGTTGCATCATGCAGTACTACGTGAGGGGAAATGGAGTCTTCCTCCCTGCAACATTCAAGTCTGCTCTGTTGGCCAGGCTGCTTTTTTGATATATGGTTAATACATGGCCACTGCACCAAGTTATTTGTTTGCTCCCATTTATCAGAAAAATTCACTAGGTTGAGAAAAATAGCAGCCCAAAAATAGCTGCAAGAGGAGCTGCCCTGAGGGCAGAGGTGTTGGGTGAGAGCTGCCTTCCAGCACTGCAGCCTCAGCAGCTGCAGCAGCAAGGAGGTGTCTACAGTCAGATGGGAGAGCAGGAGGAAGCACTGAGCTGTGGTGTTCAGTGGAAGGGGAACCATGGAACGAAATCACTTAAGAAGAAGCATGTTTTAGCATATCACTGCACAGGGAAAAGATGTCCTTTATTTTTTCTCCTGTTCCATTTCCATGCCTTCAGCCATGTTGCAAGACAGTGCTGAAGGTACCTGAGATACATTCCTTCTGTGGTCAAATACAACAATGTAGTTTTGGTCCTTAAAATTATATTGACATTGTATTAATTACCTTTGTATTTCTGTGGTTATGTCTATGTGAGACAACAATAAGGTTATAATAAGCTCATGGCTTTGTTGTGATTGATTCCTACTTTTCCCTTTGTGGCATTGCTGACTGGCTGAAGAGTGATGCAGAATCAGGGGTTTTATTTCAATTGACTGCAGTGCTTACTGATTAGTTAAAACTTTGGCAAAATGTTCTGTTCTGAAAATACATTACTTGCTATTTAGCTTTCTGAAAAACAGTGGTCAATGAGAAGATATATTACAGCTTTTTAATGAATGAAAGCAATTTTTAAAAGCTCAGCACAAAAAATCTTAATGATAGTAAAACCGATCAGGCTTCAGCAGAGTTGAGAGCAAGGGGCGAGCGGTCTTAATGCACATCTTGAAGGATTTAGTTATTTAAAGTGTGAAAGTTATTGGTTATTTAATGGCATCTGAATGGAAAACAGATTCCTTGAAACAAATGAAAATGTATTGTGCGCATACAGAATATTTGTAGTGCGAGTAATGGAAAGATCTCATTATTAATAACAGGAGTCTGCTTGTTGTATAAACATTGTCTGCCTTAGAATTTCAGATGTCTTGCAACAGTTTCTGCTTTAGTCAAGTATTCCAGTTTTGTACTATGCAGCTATGACATTCAAAATACCTAACAGAGAAGTCACTTTTTTATACATATGGGCAGGTTTCAAGACTTCATACAATCATTCTTGGTCTCTGAGTATCTTTCCTATTTGTAAAGACTTCTTTATTTTTGTAGAACACCACATACTGTTTCAACTACTTTTATAACATGCTGTCAACATACCACAGCAAGTATCTCTGGGATTTGTTCTGCTACGTGTTCTGAATAACTTTTGATACATTATTTCAGTATTATTTCTTTCAATAAATTCAGTGGAACTTAATCAGTTTTGAAACATCCCACTTAGCTGACAATTAATTCTTAGCAGATGTAGCGTGAAAATCAGATTCAGTGAATTTTCACTCTCAAGAGTATACTAATTTCTTGTAACATATGTCCTTAATGTGGACAGGTATTGTTTTGTACCTAAGAAGTCCAATGTGTTTTTAAAATTCCTTGGGTTGCATTCAGATACTTAAGAACTGATGAGGATCTGGTGGACCCTTGGTGGACGATAGCAGGTGCCAGGAGTGCAGATCAGATTTCTGCCAAAATCTAGCATGCATTCTAGCCTCACATTTCCAGTTGTTTGTAACTTTTTTGGTACTGATGGTTCATTGCTTTTCCTTAGGCCAATGCTGAATTGTTATTATATGATTTATGATTTTTATTATATGATTTATCCTTTATTGAGTAATCTTGATGCAGGCTACTATTTTTTCCCTGCTTGTCCTCATAAGAAATGTTACATTATGAGTTTTTTAAAGCTGTCTAAGGTAGAACCATGGAGTATCAATCACTTTCCTTCTAGGCAATAGCAGCAGGCAAGGTGTGCAGCCTGCTTTGGTAGGTGAGAGAAACTGTCCTTACTTGCCAAACAGCTGGGGTCTCCAGGGACACCATTGAGAAGTTCCATTGCTCCCTGTTTGGAAAACACTGGCATTGAATCCCTAAGGGAGAGACTAGCCAGGTTATGCTCTGCTTTTCGCTCCCCAGCCTTGCACCTGCAGTGGGTTATGGCACAGATTGTGCTCAGTAGCCTTTCTCATTTGCTGGGAAACAAAAGCAAATACTGAGTTCAAAGACTTTTTTCCATGTGTAAAACATACAGGTTCATCTTGTTAGAGCCACCTGCTTATATGGCAGTGCCCTCCCTTGGGCCTACCAGCTTCCTTACTGCAGAGGAGAATACAGACCAGAGCCAACTCTTGGAAATCAAATCACTCTTCCAGTGTTGTCTGGTTCTACACAGAGCTCAGGTCTTCACACCACCATTCATAGTGCTGGCAAGCACCCGGTCATTCTGCTGACTATGTCTGATCTTTCCTCTCAGACCTGGAAAAGGCTGAAAGTGTAAGGATTTTTCAGACAGCTAGTGGAAGAGACAACATTTTCCACAAAATCTTGCCTTAGTTCTTGCCAGACAAGGAGTAGTTCAGCATTGTTCCTACGTCCAAATGCTTACTACCTAGCCATTCTTGTTTTTTCTAGCTGCTTTTTTCAGTTGATCAGTATACATAAAATGCCAGTGTCCAGGGACTTCATTCACCAAGAGCTGCAATCTTACCTGGCTTAATAAAAATTTAAAAATGGGCTTCTTGCATGGAATTTGAATAGAACATATGGCCAAGGCAGTTAGCTTTTGCTGTTGTTCAGTCTATTTCAGTTGCCTTTCAGAGAAAGACAGATGTTTGAGTCTTCAGAATGATACAGTTCATTTTCCCAGCCCTCTTTTCAAGTCTTGAATGTGAGTCCTTTGTACCAATACCTCTAATGGTACCGCAACTACGGAGACAGTGAACTCTTGCTGCTGCATTCATATTGGCAAGTGCTTAGTAAGTTATGTATCCCACCAGAGGAACTGTGGATTCCAGAAAAGAGAGGACTTTCCTCTTTTTTTTTTTACTCTGCAAGGTTTGTTTTGTTTTTATTTCTTCTGGAAAAGGTATTCACATGTGTGTGTGTCACCCACACCCTGATGACAGCAGGTATTTCTTCTGTGTGGATTTGTTGGTGATAAAGAATATGAGAGCTTACTTCTGTTTCACTGTGGGTTTCTTGGGGGAAAATATAAAACCTAATGCTCAAAAATTTCATCTGCTTCTCTTGCTTTCCTTTTTTCTTCTTCTGAAGAGAGACATTTTTTGTAATATGTATGGTGGTAATGGCAGTCTCTGACACTGAATATGCAAGAGGGGCTTTTAAACCAGTATGGCCATTTTAAAAGTACAATGGGCAACATAAATGACTCTACACTTTCACTAGAAGAAAGCTGTCTATTGTTTGCTTTTCATTTGCACTAACTTGAAGAATTGTAAAAAGGCTGCTTAAAATTTGATTCACGTTTCATTTCAATCTCTTTCCTCTGTACTAAAATAAATACTTGTTTCAAGAGAACAGTTGTTATTCTTTATGTCCAGTATTGCTTTAAGGAGGAAAAAGGATAATTACTTAGTCATGGCACTACAAGAACACATTTATTGCCACAGCTCACCTAAGTTAACATATAATATCTTGTAATTTATTTTTATGGATTTATGTCCATACATAGATGGACATACTTCATAGATACTTCATAGCTCATATTTGTCTTTAGCATTTCACTGGTAAGTGTGTCAAAATTTATCATATATATTCTAAAAATCAGGCCCTATTTTAGCAGTTTACAAACTTAAAATATAGACCTCTTACACGTTTTTTCTTACTCAATTTAAAATCATTTGCAGCCACTGCTTATATTGGCAGACAGTGACACAACATCTCTGTTGCTTAAAAACACTTCTGACATCAAACCTAAAATTAGTCACTGTTTAAACTCTCCTGTGCTAACATTTCCCATTACCTAAAATAGTGAGTGTTTTGGGGGGGTTTTTTTGAGCTTTAGCCCCGTGATACAATGTAGATAATTAAATTAACACTCAGCTCTGGTCTTGCTAAGTTAAGCAAACCTGAGTTTATTTTTCTCTCTTCTGGCTGGGTGAGGCCATCCCTTCCCGGGCTGTGTGTGGGTGTCTTTATTCCATGCTTTTCTGAGTCTGATGTCTCTTTGTAAAGCCAGCATCATTCACTGGCTCACAGCACAATCTACTCCCAATCACGCTGAGTAAAGGATGGAACTGGGATTGAAGTCAGAACTTCTTAAATTAATACTGTTGCTGAAACATCTGAATGTCAAACTGCAGCTTCAGTCAAGGAGAAAAATGGTGCAAAGCAATTCTCACTAGAGCAAAACGCTGAGATGCAGATAGCGTGAGCTCCACTTACAGTCACTGCGTGCAGAACAGCTTCCAGCACCAGAGGTGCTTTGGTCCTCGTTTGTACCTCCATGTGTCTGCCAGGCTGAGGGTACTGTGGCAGAGCAAATTATTTTATGTCTTCTTAGGTGAGGAAATTTTCTACATAATCTTGGTTTTGTAGTTAAAATGGAAAAAGAGAGGTCTGGCAAAGAATATCCTTTTAGAAGGTTGTGCACAACCTGGATGTACACCCTTGCATGGGAACAGGAAAAATTGTTCGTTTTTTCAGTCCAATATTGGTCTTGGAGGAGCAGTTAATTTTGTCAAAGAAGCTGAGGGTGACAGAAAGTAGACAATTAAAGGATAATTGGAGACAGTGGACACAGAAGCACTGTGGACACAGTGGACACTGAAGGCTGCTAAAAGCTGAATAAATGGGTACTTTGATCTGAAGCGTATTTCTGCACTTGGATTTGCCTCCATTGTATTTATTGAATAAATATTTCTGCTTTATTTCTGTCTTGACCTACTACATTGTTTCCTCTGGTGCTTAAAAAGATCAGAATTCTTCAGGAAATCTGGATGTAAAACAGAGCCAAATGTCTTTAGGTTTGCTTCATCAGATTATTTGAATTCAGGGGAGAAAGGAGCTTTTTTCTGGGAAAATAAGACAATTCTAGAAAAGAACAATCTGATTTTTTGAAAGAAACTCTTGATCTTCTTTGTCTATAATTTTTTTTCTTTTTGCCAGATTTTTTCTTTATTATGTGAAGAGTTTGAAGTTAAAGGGTTAAGTGGTGGCTTATCTTCTCTTCTCTTATTCAGTCTCCAGAGTTCACTTTTTTAGAGCAGTTGGTGTGTAAGAGTTTCTTTTCTACTACTGTGGAAGGCTGATGGACTTCACATCAGTAATTTATTTTTAAACACAGTAGTAGCAGGAGCATTATTTTTTTTATAAGTTACAAATTAATCAAACTCTTTTGGCCACTTGAATAAGACAAGGTTAATACCTGTTTTAAAGCCCTTCTATGATTTCTCTTTACTTTACTTCTGCCTCTCAATAGAGTTCTTGGACTTCATGACTTTGCTCCTCTTCCCATTACCACGTTGTCTGATGAATAAAAACAATATTTCAAATTGGTTTCATGTAACTGTCTTCATTCTGCTGTTCTGAGAAATTAACCAAAATTAGATCTCTTCATTAAGCTTTTTGTGTGGCAAAAATAGATTAAACCTTTCTTAGCTTAAAAAAACAGGAGCATCCTGTTATCATTTACATACCCTTGGAGCCCCTGCTCAAACATCTCAAACATCTGTTAATTGCTAGGTGGCAGATGTTAATGATGTATAAACAAGTCAGACTCAGCAGGGGCTGTTACTGGTTTGTTCAGAGCTTCTGTATGTGCTAATAACAGAATGTGAAATAATCTTAGAAGTGGAAAGAAACTCCTGGCTAATTTAAAGATAAAAGTGAGAGTGACATAGACCCATCAGTTGAAGGAAAGCAAGTCAGCCACTGAAAAGCACTCTGATTAAACGAGAAGGAAGAAGGAATGAAAAACTAGAGATTGCAATACTTGAACCTGGAGAGTCACAGAAATAATTGAGTATGGCTGTGCCAGATCGGTAAATGCCCAAAGCAATAGAGAGGGTCTTCTGTAGGAAAATTCCCAAACATGATTATTAGAATGTCCTTATCTTCTCACAATGACAATTGGAAAAAGTATTGTCATCACTGGAGTGTCAGCTGCATTAAAATGGCCTTCCTAAATTTCATGTAAGGTTGCATTTCATAGCCTTATAAAGGGAAAAGGTTCCTTCTAGACATTCTGACATGACAGTATTAGCTTAATTCAACTCTGAATAGCATTTGCCGTTATCATTAGTCATCCTTGTAATCTCCAGGAATCTAAAACATCTGAAGTGAAGTGCTACAATACTAAACCAAAAGTCTCTTCCCCTAAAATAGCACTTTTATTATTTTCTTTTTTTTTCTTTGCTTTTTTATGCTGATTCACTATCACAAATGGGAATTAGTTGCAACTATTAAGGTTGTGCTGAAAAAAAAAAGTGATGCATTAGGTTCTGCTAAACTAGGCAGACTTTTAATAAAACTAATTGCTAAATGGGTATTTTTCCTTTGATGAGTGTTTATTAACCCTTTTCTTTCAGTGGATGATGTCAGCAGAGTTTGGGATGGTGAAGAACAAATGGATAATATCATCGATTGCAATAATACGATGTTTTGGAGTAAAACTATGGACTAATAGCAAGTGGATCCAAAACAGCCTTGTTTACTTTCTTTTATTTGTATTTTTCATATGTTTTAGAAGTTCCACTTAGCCATATTCAACACAGATGGTAATTAATTTACTAAAGCATTTCCAAATTTCTAGTTGAGAGAAAGATTTCATCCTCTTTTCATCCTCTAATAAAAATGTGGGGTTTGTTTCTTTAAGAAAAGTCTGCAGCAAAGCAGAGGTGTATAGGAACTACAGCCGTAACTAGCCCAGTACCCCCTTGCAGTAACTGAACACCATCTAGTGGGTGTTTGCTTAATCCTTTCATTCCTAAATTTATATTGGTTATAATTTACAAAGCAATTGTACTGTAAAGTGGAAAGCAATGCCCTCAGACAACTAGTCTTGTTTATGAATAGGTCTTAGGTTGTGGAAGAGAAGCATAATAAGGTTTTGAGTTTTTTAGTGTGTATCATGCTCTGGGTAGCAAGACAAAATGTCTCTGGCCTCGATCTTAAAACACACAACTCTCGTTAATGAAATTACCAACATACAATTATTTTCTTTCAGTAAAATGCTCCAGTTCACTGTTAAATCCAGTACATAGTGCCTTCATGTCTTTAAAAATAAGGCAAAAATCCTGTGTTATCTTTCACAGGCCATCAGTGAGAACCGAAGTCAGGATACAGCCTTCAGCTGCATAAGATTGTTGTTCCCTTAGGTATAAGCAAGGGAGGAAAATCCTAAAGCTCCATATGAAACCTACCAACTACTACATATATTTGGTGTTAGTGCGTGTTGCAAAAGCAGATAAACTGATATTTTCTTATTGGAGAGATTGTTCAGGTGACTGTATTAAATTAGAGAGGTATATTTTATTTGTAATGCTTCTAGAAACAAATATCAACAATCATATTCTAAACCAAATCTTGAGCAACCTACTCTGACTAACCTTGCCTTGAGCTTTCTCCTGTTGTCATCATGAGAAGACAAGGACATTCTAATTACTATGATAACCTCCTGAGCTTTCTTCCAACTTGTAGATATTCTGTGAATGAAGTAATTTCTCTTAATCATGGGGGAGCCCCACTTCTTGAGTCTTCCCACAAGTTTCTCTGAAACTCTTGAGCCATCTTTCAGAATCACCAAAAGGTGCTGTTTATGCTGCATTCCCTAGAATATTACCACTGGGAAGGAAATAAGAGCAATAAGGTGTTGGAAAGGATGTCTTTACTCTATGGAGGATGTAGGACAGTCATGAAGGACTCAAATTCTAGACATTTGATGGAATGAGAATGCACTAGGAGAATGAAACATGATTATCACCATCATTGGAATAGTGCAGCAATAGAAGTCAGGCATTCTGCTTTTGAGATTTCCAGATTTCACAATAGCAGTGCAGAAAAACATCAGCCAATTTTCTTCTGTTTTTTGGTTTTGTTTTGTTTTTTTACCAAAGATCTGGCTAGGGATTGCTGGGATGCAATGAGCGAAAGTTTCCAAAACTGATAATTCTACCAAAATTCCATTGTACTTTTCTAATCAGATTTCACCTCCTTGAACACTTTCTGCAATATTTCTGAGACCTTTCATGGCATGTTGCTGTAGTGGAAGTAAATTAATCCTTTAAAAAAACCCACAAAACATAACAAAAAAGAAAACATTAATGATGGTGTAAATAATTTTGATACGTGATAGGGTGAAACAGGAAAAAAAGTGAGCTACTATGTAAACTGGATCTAAGTAGCTATTTATATTTACAATACTCTTGAGAACCCATTCAATTTATGTAAAATGTCAGTGTTCCTGGTTACTTATACACTGCAGTAATTTAAATTGCCGAAGTGCACTGATATGTCAGCTATTTACTGCTTGGACACAACTGCTATAAACGCACTGTATCTACAGAGATTTACAGTAATGGCGCTTCATTTTTCATGCTGATTCCATTAATAAATTCAATTTTTTCAATAAACATTTCCAGTTTTAATTTTTAAACTATATCAAAATATTACATTTGGGAGTTTGTTCTATTCCACTAGGAATAAGCAGTATCCTGAAATCTGTACTTGGATGAGTGAGTTTAAGAAAAAGCAAATTATTTCGTAAACAAAGCAATTGTATTAATGTCTAAGGTGTCTGATGGATGAGAGAAAGGCTGAGGATGTTGTCTAGCTGGACTTCGGGTCACAACATCCCCAGGCAATACTACAGGCTGAGGGAAGAGTGGCTAGAAAGCTGTCTGGTGGAAAAGGGGCTGGGCATGTTGGTTGACAGTGACTGAATATGAGCCAGCAGTGTGCCCAGATGGCCAAGAAGGCCAATGGCATCCTGGCCTGTATCAGCAATTGTGTGGCCAGCAGGACCAGGGCAGTAATCATCCTCCTGTACTCAGCACTACTGAGACAGCACCTCAAATCCTGTGTTCAGATTTGGCCCCCTCACTGCAGGAAAGGCATTGAGGTGCTGGAGCATGTCCAGAGAACGGTAACAGAGCTGGAGAAGGGTCTGGAGCACAGGGCTTATAAGGAGCAGCTAAAGGAACTGGGGGTGTTTGGCCTCAAGGAAAGGAGGCTCGGGGGGGACCTTACCTCTCTACAGCTACCAAAAGGGTTGTAGTGGGGTTTCTCCTATGTAACAAAGGACAGGACAAGAAGAAAATGGCCTCAAGTTGACTAGAGGAGGTTTGGGTTGGATGTTAGGTAAAAATTCTTCGCTGAAAGGGTGGTCAGGCACTGGAATAGACTACCCAAAGAAGTGGTGAAATCACTGTCCCTGGAAGTGTTCAAAAGACACGTGGGTGTGGCACTTAGGGATGTAGTTTAGTGGTGGGCTTGGCAGTGCTGTGTTAACAGTTGGACGCAATGATCTTGCAGGGTTTTTTCCAACCTTAGTGATTCTGTTGTCTTTTGAACTCAAATCATGGGATCATAGAATCATTTAGGTTAGAAAAGATTTTTAAAATCGTTGAGTCCAACCATTAACTTAACACTGCCAAGTCCACCACTAAACCATGTTCCTAAGCAACACATCCACATGTCTGTAGGAATGGTGACTCCCCTCTTCCCAGGGCAGTGTGTTCTAGTCCTTGACAACATTTCAGTAAAGAAATTTTCCCTGATATGTAATCCAAACCTCCCTGGGTGTAACTTGAGGCCATTTTCCGAATTACAGTTTAGTATTAACGCCATCTTTTGAATGTGTGAACATGTATTTGCGTGCACATAAACCAATGAGATAATGCATGAGCAAAAATCTTTTGGGAGCAATAGGACAAGGTAGTTGACACATGTGATTATTTCTGGCATTATCTATAATTCTTCCATGTTGGAGTGATCATTACGTATCATACCATACAGTTACTTCATATAATTTGACACGGTATGAAAGGATTTGCAGTTCCTGCTTAGGGGATAAATTGCATCAAAGTAAAAAGGTGAAAAAGTGGTCCTCTCTGACACGTGCACTCTTTTTCCTCATTCCAGAGTCAGTTTGGTAGCTTTATCCTAATGATAAAGCATACAAAGGATGAATTCTTCACCTGGCACCCCAGTTATGTTTGCCAGTAAGAGAACCCAATTTGTAATAAGCAATTTTTAATATTCTTGTTCTTAATCTGTAACTGGTTTGGGAGTTTTGGGGGTTTTTGCATTTTATAAAATGCATGTGAAAAGTAACAGTTTCTCATGAGAGGGAAGATTTTCAAAATACAAATTATAGAGGAAGTAGCTGAAGGAGATGATAGGAATAGTTGCTACAGTGATGGCTTTATATTGAGAACATACACTTAAATCTAGTTTTACACACAATGAGGTAAGCATGAATTTGCCTTTGTTAAGGTGTTGACGTTTTCTTCCTTCATTTTGATTGTTGGATGATTGGTTTGCACACATTTTTGCTCTGAATCCAAATTAATCTCTCCTTACAATTAAGATGCAATTTTCTCAAGTTGTGTATGCAGTCAGATTTTTGACTTTGTCATTTCATTGCTGTTGTTCTTATCCTACTTTATTTGTTCTTTTATACTTATCTTCTCTAACCATAAAGTAGATTACAGAACCCTTAGGCCAGGGATCATGACTTTTAACACTGCCTAGTAAAGGAACAGAATTAAACCACTAGTGCTATGAGGCTGTCATAGTAGTTTATCTTCATCTGTTGTTAGTACCTCAACCTGGCACATGCTGCTAAACTGTCGTATTTTAAAAAACTAGTCTTTGTTAACAGTAGGAGAGGATGACTTTAAGCAGAGGAATGCTACAGAAATCATAGCTTCTTTATTTCAGAGTAGGATTGAAGTTAATTAATTGAGTCTTCTTGAAGGCATAGTCTAGTCTTTGCTAGCTGGGCCTGACTACAGATCTCAAACCTAGTAATAGGAATTTTTCTTAAGTTGAGGCTCTGCCTGCCTGCTCTTTGTAAGAAGGAAATACCATCTATCCTAAAAGTCTGAACTGCATAATGTTCTTTGTAAATTGGCAGGAATTGTTCTCCACCCTTCTGGTCTCAGAAACATGTATTATGAATACAGCTCCTTCCAGTAATCTTAATTGTCCTTTGTAAGACCTTATTGCTCCACTTATGCAGCCACTCTCCCTCTTAAACTGTAGTAAACTTTGCCCTTGTATCTGATTAAGTTCTTATTAAAACAGAATACATGCTTTAGCATCAGGCTGGTAGATAGGAGGTTGGAAAAAGCAGATTACAGATATAACAAATACAGAAAGCAGTCATGGTGTGAGTTATCTGGTTGCATGCAGAAGGACTCACCTGCTCAATTTAGATATATAAAAGCCAAATATCTGGTAAGAGCAAGTGATTATGTCATTTCTTAAAAGATAATGGAAAGAAATAGGTAAGTCCAAGGCCTGAACTGGACATCTGTCTCAACCTGGAATAAATTGTTCTTTTGCTCTGTCAGTTTCTCTCCTTTGGGTATGAAGGGTGCCTGGGGTCATTAGTCAGGGTGAGGTTTGTAGACAGAGATCTTCTATTAGACCAGCTGCTTTAAGTTGGAAAAAATTAAACAAGCTTTTGGGCATACGAGCTCTTCTTCAGATCTGAAATAGGAGCAGCAGATTTCAAAGTTAATTATAAATCCTTTTCTGCATATGTCCTTACAGCATCATAGTTACAGCAAAGCACCACAGAGATCACTAACTCAGATTTAGGCATCTAATTTTTAGACATCTAAATGAAGCCAGAGGAACCAAGGAAGCACGAGGTGCTTATTTGGGGGGTTGAGGACTTGCATTTAACATGACACATTTTTTCCTCAGGAAAAATGTCATGAGGTCTGAACCAGCCAGAGGACTGGCAGCCTCTCCTGCTGGGGAGGTGTTCATCTGCAATTGCACTCTGTGTTTGGTTTCTTGCTGCTTGTGTGTTACACATGAAGTCTTAACTCACACCACATGCTCCTTTTGCAGGCAAGGCCTGCCATTACACACATGAACAACAACTTTCTGTATGCTGTATATCGTTACAGTGCAAGTCTTGTGGTAAGGTTGGAAGTTTGAACATATTCTCAGCTTTTTCTTATCTGCAGTTTAGATATGTTATTAGAAAGAGAGTGGATCTGGGAGGATGTCATCTTCCCTCAGTAATACCTAAGGGGAAGTTGTTCCCCTGCCATCCCCACAGGCTCCTTCTACAGTTCCAGTGAGGACTGAGCTGCTGCAAGCTCTGTAATGGGAACCCAGCATTTGCTTTTACCCTGATGCCTTTAGTTATTCTGGAAGTCCTTGCACTGCTGGTGACTCGATGCCACGGTCTCTAACACATTTTGAAAACTTGCTTATCTTAATTTTTAGTCTGTTTCAGTTTCCTAAACGACTCTGTCATCCTTTGATGTTTTCTCTCTGCATCAGCATCCCACCCTTTTTACCCCAGGCTGCCTGACTCACTGAGAAACCTCCTGGTATTGACTTGCTCTGATGCAACTGCTCTTCTGAAATGGAGATTTGCCAGTGCTGGCCTCGGCCCAGCACTGTGTATTTCTTGTTTTCTCAGAGGAATGGTTGCTTTAAATAAAGAAGGACAGATGCAAAGCTTGCTTTGTAAAGTATAGAAGAAGCTTCTATTACTGTAAATTGCCTTTTCCACTGGGCATACTTGAATTTTAATTCAGGTGGTTGAATTCACTAATTCATGTGATTGAAGTGACTTTTATCAATTATTTTTCAATGAAGCAATGCACTACTTCAGTAAAAGCTTTCTAGCTGAAGTGGATTCTTAATTCATTTAAATTGCATGCTCATTTATTATTCAGATACTGGTTTGCCAGGATCTATCATAGCAATCTGACCGTTTGGTTAGTCATGCTTTCAAAAAGCCTTAATTTTTTTTGCTATCCTTGATTTATCTCTGATATCACTGGTATTTCAAAAGGAGACCTTAAAGAACTAATTACTAGCTTGAATTTTTGCCCTTTGTTGGCTTCATTAGCAGTAAGTACTTTATAAATGCATTGAAGAGCTTTAAAGAATGAGAACAAAAATAAGGTGGGTAAAAAAGGGACACTTTGTTAATATAAGGGACTTGTCCAGTATCATTAAAATTGTCTGAGAGAGAGAGCTGAGAACGAAATACAAGGTATTGAATTTCAATTATCTTGTATTTCAGGCTAATTTGAACAAAAATTTTAACAGCATCTCCCTGAGGAAATCAACATACACAATTCATATCTCACCCAGCTCACTGGTGCAGGATTCTCAGAGTTCAGCTTGCATGAAAGCTGGCAGCCAGTTAAAAAGAAGAAATACAAATTCTTGTTCCCATGGCAGGCAAGGCTGCAGGGTGGGCTTTGCTGTTAAAGGTCACAGCATGAGCTGCAAATGGTGGGTTTGTTTTTTTAAAATGCCCTGAAATCTCATCCAGCTTAAAAGGTTCATTTCACTCGTCAATTTGCAGAATGAGAGTCTTTTTGAATTGTGAATATACTTAAAGCTATTCTCACTTTAATTTTTCATAAAAAACTAAATGGTTTTATAGTACCCCTGTATGACCTTGAACTTGCTGAGCTTCAGTAATGATAGCAATGATTGCCATCTAAAGTTAAAAAGGTGGGAAGTAATTTGTTTTAGTGTTTTATTTGTCACTTTGTCTGTTTAAAATGAAGCTAAAAAGAGATCCTGGTCAAACCATCTCAGTGGCTTTGCTGATAAAAGGGACAGGAATTTGTTGTCCTCCTAGGACAAGATACCTGTTTTTTATTGCTCTCATTTAAAGTTAGAGCTATGGAGAAGGATGGATTTAAATTTTAATTTTTATTTCCTTATTACAAGAATAAAGCAATCTTGCAGACACGTAAAATTACATTTCCTTGCAGGTGGTAGTAACTACTTTTGCTTTGGCATTTGATTATTGTTGTTACAATTGTTGATCTTAGTGATTTTGTCCATTCTTTGAATCTAAATGTCTTTTGTCAGATCTAAGCCTTTCCTTAGCTGTACAGGTGTAAATGGGTGTTACTGAGTGCAAGTGGGTACTTGTTTAATTCAGCCCTTTCCTAACATTAATCCTAACATTGATGTCAGGTCTATTCTACATCTTAGTGTAAAAAAAATGGTAGATGATGTAAACATTTCTCTTGTTAGAAATGTATGTGACAAAATATCCAGGTTTGCCAAGGGCAAATTAAGGCTGACAGATCTGCTCTTGGTGGTGTTTTGTTAATTACAGTTGTCAACTAACTTTCTTGGCTAACAGCACAGAATTTCTGTGCTTCTAAGTAAACTTGGTGTTCATTTAACTTAAAAAGCTAAAGTGCCTTTTTTATTCGTGAAAGGTAGGTCTGTACTACCTCATTGTTTCATGAATATACTGTAGATGGTGAAAATTAGATGATGGCATCTGTAAAATATTTAGAGACCCTTGAAAATACTCACTGTCCTTGAAGCCAAAATTCCATCTTAGTCATGGCAGGTCTATGGGAGTGGGGGGGAGGGAGCAGGGGAAATAAGTTGTTTTTCTTTTCATTCATTCAAATTCAAAACAAAAAAGTTCCAAGTTTATTTTTTTATTTTTACGAAAGTGAGACTGTTACTGCTACAAACAAGTTTTCTAATCTGTCATTAATTTACCATTAACAAGAATCTATTAATGTCAAAGAATAAAACTATAAAAAATTGCATCGTATAGATCTTTTACTTATTCGATTAAATAGTTCCTAATAATTCTATCTATTGCATGCGTTCTTCAGAAAGAGACTTAGATCCTGGTGTACTTGTAGTCATATGTGAGAAATGACAGCACCAAGATTTAATTCATGGTAAGGAAGAAGCCCTTTTTTCCAGTGTACAAACTGGCTAAGAAAACTGTTCATACCTTTGTAGTGCATTTTCTGCAAAGAGGAGTTAACCACCTTCTCCTTATTGTTGTAGACAAGTCCTTAAGAGACCTGGTTCCTCAGAGGGCACCACATTTGATATTAATAGCACTTTCCTGGTAGTGTTTAAAGGGATCTCTCTGTTAGGAAGTAAATAAATGGAGAGACTAAGCATCAAGAGCTAAATTAGTTTGCAAGGAATATTATGAGTGCTACGATAAAAGTAGCTAATGTTTCCAAGCGAAAACAGAGATTTTGAGTCTTCACAAATTATTTTGTTTGGTAACAGTACCAATAAAATACAACTGGATTTAATTCTTAGAAAATATTCAAATAATTAATTGCTGGAAACTTATTCTGCTGTTTAAATTATTACTTCATTATTATGAGATTGTATTCTAATACCTTTCATTTGACCAGGTTATTAAATATTTTGAGTTTGAAGCCCATGTGAGAAGGGCACCATGAAAAGACTCCACATTTATTACTCTGCCGTATTTACTTCTTAGAAAAATAGTAATCTCTTTGTTTATCTCTCAATAAGTCCCTTTCCCTCCTGCCTTTTTTCCTCTCTTATTGTAACAGCTGTCCCTCATCCAGTCAGTCACAGATTCTGACCCACATAGTTTTGCCTCTCACCATGTCCTGGGATGATATGAATGTCCTCTCCTTCTTTTGCCACTCAGCAATGACTTCCTTTCCTCTACTAATCCTTTCACCCATGCAACGGTAGCATGAGCACCTCTGTATTGTTGTTGTTACTGTCTCTTCACTTCTGAAGGAGGTCAGTCAACGTGTCAGTGTCTTAAACATCCTCAGAAGAGGGACTGGCTGGATGTAAGAGGGCAGATGTTGATGGCTGCCACAGCCATTTGTATGAGCTCTGAGCAGTTGCAGTTGTGACTGCTGGCTAGTGAAAAGAGAGTCCACATGTCCATTGCTTAGTTTTTATCAAGATACAGTAATTCTCATTGTGTATATGTTGTTCCCCAAAACCAGGTAGGTGAAGAGTTTCAGGGTTGTTGTGCTGAATGCAACACAAAGAAGAGAAACACAGACTTAACCAAATGTAGACCCTCACAAACTTGGCCAGCTAGTGTCTCAGCTGTTGTTCCCAGTGCTTTCTCCTTACCTTGTACCACTTATCCATGCCTTTGCTGTTCCACCTTGCAGACTTTAGCTTGTTGTCCCTTTGTCATCTTCCTGGATCCTGGCAAAAGGTTACTCCCTGGTACACTGCCATGGTAGCAAGTGCCATCCCAGATGTGGTGTTCTTGAGGTCACCAGGAGAATGAAATGAGTGGAGCTGCTCTTAATAAAATAAGGATGTATGGCTAGCTTTAGTACAGACAGCGAGTACAAAAGAGCATGTACAGTGAAAAACATTGCAGGGTTTTGTTTCAGGTACTGTTTTACACAGGCCTACAGCCTGACCCTTCTATAAGGCTGGTCACTATGTGGGTCTCTCAGAGCCAAAAGAACAGCTGTAGTTTAGTTCCACATTGAAATATGCTGTACAGAAGCAGCAGCATTTCAAAGCTGAGATCTAAATCACTCAATTTGATACATAGCCATTCATTAAAGTGCTCTGCAGCAGTGAACGCTGTTATATGTGGTAACTGTGATGTTACATGTAACTGTGGTGTTACATTGCAGAGCTCAGGACGCAGCAATACTGGATATTGTAATTGTTGCTTCCTCTGCCAGTCTGTTATTGGTCTGCCTTCTTTTGCCTCAAATGAGGCAAAGTAGGGGATTTCATGTGTTGTTTGAGTTAGAAGATATCTACCTATGTAGCCTTATATATGTGTGTGCATATGGCTGTAAATATATGTACAGGCAGTGCACAAAAATGTATTCATCCACAGTAACAGGTGGTACTGGCAACACCTGTTGCTGGGGTCACTCAACACTCCGGTATTAAAACCCTAATTTTAGTTGCTTATAACTTTTGTCAAACTTAAACATTTGCGTTGAAATGTTATGTGCCAGGTGTCTGCCTTAGGCTGATTTGGGGGAGGGGGTGTAGAGAGAAGAATTTATCAAATAGCAAAATTGTTACTGCCAGTTCAGAGATCAGAGGCCAGGGCACTGGTTTGCCTGTGCTGAAAAATGAGCTATTGCTGGTTGAGATGTTCCAGCAGCTTCCCTTGTCCAAAGCCAAAAGTTGCCAGTGGAGACCCTCTGCAGGTGGGCATGCTATTTGCCAGCACTATGGAAATTTGCTGTTTTACTGAGAATGCACCTCTGTCTGGTTAAATTATGGGCCTCTGAAAGTGCTTGGTAGATGTTTGTTGACAGCTGCCCACCAGGCTGCCTCCATCACGTCCATTTCCAGACAGCGGTGCTGCGCTGCTGACTCTTTGGATGCAAGGTGCCCATGAAGCAGCAGAGTAGCCTTGGAATCTGAATGTGGAGTATGCCAGGCTGCTCCACACAGGAGCACCAGTCTGCAGAGCAAATCCAAGGGGCTCAGCTTGTGCTTACACAGTGTGAATAAATAGGAGGGAACAGCTGGCTGGAACCCAGAGGAACTGGTGATGTAGGAAGAGAGTGATGGGCTGAGAGTGGCAAGAGTGAAAGACAACAGGATTTTGAGAACTGTTTAAGGGTAAATGCTGAAGACACAGATCAAAGCAACAGGGCAAATAGACTTAGAAGGGATGGAACAAAGCTCCTGCTGGTCCATGACCACAAGGTTTCTGTGATCCCTGCCTAACCAGCTGGAATACTGACAATACAGCACAGCTCCTCAAACACTTGATTAACGCAGGAATACAACCTATTCTGCTGACAGTGTCTCCCCTATTTGAGTGCATAGACTTGAACCTACTAGGAGTTTGCATGATTTTTATCAGATGCTCTTTCAGAAGGCAGAGTTGTTCAATTTACTTCTGTTTAATAAAAACTTCAGCATTTTCAATCTTTTTTCTTTTTTTTTAGTATTTCTTAGCTTTCACATTTTACAACCTGCACTTCAAGGATTATTATATGTGCCTGCAAATCCCTTTGTAAATGCTGCAGTTGCTTCTTACTGTGTGATCTTGCTTTGGAATCTGTATGACATTTGTAGCTCACAGTATGCGAAGTGGCAACTAGTAAGGTGGTCGAAGACACCACAGTGGGCTGTGGTTTCATCTAGGTTGAGAGAACATTTGAACAGACTGTTCATATTGCTTTTGAATCTTCTCCTTTCATGATCATTGTGGGAATTAGAAACAAACTGCCTGTTGCAAAATATTCTGTTTCATATTACTTAGCATTTTCCCATAAAAATCTGAAGAAATGCCACAGAACCTGATCAAAGTTTAAAGTCTGTTTGTTATTGAATGATGATGATTTTTTTTTTATAGGCAAGGCCTCAGCCAAGAAACTGACAAAAAAGGTAAGCAAAATGTTCCTTTCTTCAAAAGAACTTGCATTCTTTCTGTTACTGAAGTGATTTCAGTTTCTTTCAAAACTGGCTTTATATTTTCTTGTTTGTGTCTTTAAAGGATGTAGATGCTGCACTGCTCTATGTTGCCAAAGCTAAACCAGGACCGACCTTTTTTAGAGACCTTGGTGATAAAGGTAATGAGCACTTTCAATACTGAAAAATAACTTTTATCTCATTATATGGTATCAGTTGAATGTAGTTTTAAAGACACTTTCATGGATTTGACTTCATCCCCATCTAGCCAGTAGCTGCCTCCTTGGCAAACCCCTGAGTTATGCAAGAAAGAGTAATGAGGGAGGGCTGGGAATTGGAAGCATTCTGAGATGAGGAGAAAACACGAAAAAAAACTGAAAAGCCTACTTGGAGAAAAGGACTAAAGGGATAACTTCAGCACAAAATGGACTTGTAAGACATGTTGTTAATAAGCTAGTGTTTCACTATATGGAAAATAAGAATAAGAATAAAATTTGTATCTAGTTATGTAAATGGCATCCCTGATTCCAAGAGCAGTTGCACTTATATGTCTCTCTTTGGGAGCTCTGTGACCCTTTGCAGCGCTGATGTGCTTTGGTTTCTTTTCACCCAGCATTTCCACCTTACACTGGAAAACTTTGAGAGCTGGGATATTGTTTGTGTAACAACAGGGAACTAAAAACCACCAAATAAACATCTCATTAGCATAAATTAATTGAAGGGAGAAAACAAACAAGAGGATCAAGGAAACCAAATAGATGAGTAATTAACCATTTCACCAGTAACAAAGACCAAAATCCACAAACTAATGAGAAAGACTGACAGCACCTATTCACAAACTTTCTGTGTAGTACAGTTCAGCCCGAATCCCTTATCCCATGGACATTTCTGGAAAATAAAGCTGCCATTGCACTGCTGCAGTTCCTTGGCAGGCATGAGCCACGCTCTCTCCATGCACAGCAGATCCCCAGGCACAGCAGGGAGCTTGTGCCAAGAGAGCAGCCCTTGATCTCAGCCTGCAGCATTTCACCGACCCTTCGGCCTCATGGCCCCTTCTGCCTGCGGTTCATTTCTTGCATCCTTGTGCCAACGTGGAGGGGGCTCCAGCTGGGTGCCTTGCTTGTCAGTCTGCTTCTGGGAGCCCCAGTGTACCCCAGCAGCCCTGAAACATCTCTGAACAGGCTGAACGGTTTTTTCCTGTCCTAGGGAAGGTGGGGTTTTTTTACTGAATAGTCATTCCCTGCCTTTTCAAATTACTAATGCTTTCCCAGAATTGGGTTTAAAGTATTCCCATTCTTTAATTCTTGGATATTCTCTCTCTATACCTTCTTTTTTAGAGCCTTTCTATTTCAAGTGTTGCACACTGCAAATCCCCAGAGCACACTGCCTATGAAAACTGGGAATCCACCAAGAGGAGCTGAAAACATAGCAAATCAGCACAGCCTCCTTTTATTGCATCTCTCCCAGCTGAGTGTTTGGCACAAAATGAGCTCAGTGAAATGCTCAGCTGATGTCTTTTGCATTCTGGCAAAGATTTCCCCTTGCTTAGCACTGTGTGTCCATATACTCCCTCTTTCAAAGGTCAGGTAGGAGTTTGAGATGATGCAGGAACATTCAGTGCAGTCATCCGTATATCCCCACAACACACAGAGTTTTTACAGTTTTTGGTCATGATGTCTATATAGTGACTTTGATGCTTTGGCTTTGAGATGCATTATTATCACAGTTTAAAAATGAAAATATTTATGTTTTTATAAGTACCAGAATAAAGAATCTACCCCTGCCTCACTGTTTAGCTGAGGTTATTTTAACTACCTTCAAGTTGTTATTTAAGTGTCAAGGAGAGGGAAAACTGTCATCAATCTAGTTTGTAAAGCATAATGCTAGGGGAGTTCTGCCTTCTAGTGGGCAGTTCTAAAATTGGTGTCATATTTTGTGGAATACTTATGATTTATTCAGCATTAAGAATGTTGTCCTGTCAGCATTTGCCATAAAGTTTGAGAATACAGGTTTCTAGGGAGGGATAGGGAAGGTTCCTTTTTTGCCAATGCTAACTGCAAACACTTGGCTGCAAATATGCTGCATCATTCAACAGTATGTGAAGCTTTTATCTTTCAAGTTTTACTTGGAAAAGAATATAATTTTCAGTGAGATGTTTTATTTGGGGTCTTTTAAATTTGCTGCATTATATGTTTTAATTTGTGTAACTTTGAAATGCTTACTGTAGAACTAGAAAGAAAATTATCAAAATATTTAATTTACTTTGGGGATGAGGCAAATTGGCCATTCACAACAAGTAGCAAAAGGACAATAAAAATAAAATAAGATTTTTAATGGAAATTAATCTACTAGTTAAAAAAATTATATGACAAATTATTTTAGTATAAACAGTCTTCCAAATATCAGGCAGGTTCTGGACTTACTTTAAAGCACTGAGTCATGTTTTAAAGAACATTCCAGAATATTTTTATATGTTTTTATTATATTTACCGTTTTACCAGCTTCACTGTAGTGACTTTTCAATCAGATTACAATAAGATGATGAAAACACAGTCTATGTCTCACCCCTTCCATTTCTTGCAAGGCTCCTCTTTCCAGCCCTCTGCAATTCAGATGCTTCTCCCTTGAGCCAATAAGCAGGGTATGTTCTTTAAATTGTTCCCAGGTATAATGATCCCTGTCTAGCTATGTAGATAAAACTCTCCAGGAGTATTTTGTATCTCAATTATTACAACCTTTTTTTATATTACTTTAGCAAACAAAATCTGCCACATTAACATTCTTTTAAATACTTTGATAAATACGTTTTTCTTTCACAACTCTTTTGAGTGTATCATCTTTTATTTTATATCCCAGCACTCCTTGTTCTGTTTTATCTAGCATAAGCAGCTTCCAGATCTTCCTTAGACTATCCCTGTATGGCACATCTCAAGAGAGCCAAGAGGCAGACTCCTGCTTCTCCTTGGCCAGTGACACTGTCCTTCATTGCTTGGTGGTTAAATTTTCAGTCAGGGATCTTTATGCTGACACCATTGCAGTCCGTGACTGGGAGGTGTTTTCCATACAGACCTGATAAGTTGTCTCCTTGACTTCCTTTATATTCTTCCCTTAAACATTATTTGCTGTGTCACACACAAAACAAAATTAAGAATCCTGATCACTGCCCATTATACTATTTGTTTGATTTCTTTTCACCTCCTATTTGCTTCTACCTTTTTTAATCTTATATTAAGGCATATAAGCTAAAAAAATGGGGTAGGAATTCTTTCTCTGTTTATTTGGCTTTGAATTTATAGAAAACCTAGGTATTTCATCTGGGAACACAACTCCCAAGTTTTACAGCAATGCAAATAATAATTTGCCTTCTTGCAATGGCAGAAATGCTAAAACTAAGTCTTTGAGCTGAAAGCATTTTTTATTTCCATAGTGTATTTTATGATTGTAGTACTGTGCTGATTTACATGTGATGCATGGTGAATAACCCTATTTTGATGGTGAGGAAAGCTGAGATACAGAACCAGAGTGAGTTGACGACAAGATCAGCATGAGACAAGCTTTTGGCTAAGATTTTTTCTCCAATTTTTAGACCCTCGCATTTACCAGTTTAATATTTCTAAACTGGTACCTAAAAGTGTTAAGTCGCTATCTGAGGTCAAATACAAATGCTGTTGTCTCTGCATAGTAATTTATCAGAAGTTAATTGTTTATCACTGAAGCTTAAGTGGATTCCTTATCTATCAATTAACTAAATATAAATTATAAAAATAGTTTATCTTTGCACAGATAGGCATGTTTGAACTACATTATTTTAAGCAGCTTCAGCATTATACAATGTTTAGCTCACAAGTTAAAAGTAGCTCAGTTATTTTGAAAAGTGATTTATAAAAAAGCCCTTTACATTTTTTCTCCAAACATTATTGTGGAGCAGATGGTTCAGATTCTGTTGTTTAACCACCCTCATTATGCACTCTCTATCTTTAGCTTGTACACTCTATTTTGACGCTATCACATCTTTGTGTTTGTTCAGGCTTTTCACTTAAGGCGGTATTTCAAAAGAAAACACTGGAATTTTCCTTCAAAAGGGGGGGAAATACTTTCACCTTGTAGAAAGGACATGTTCCTATTTAAAAAAAAGAAGCCTCCTCTTGGCACAAAGCCCAGCAGTACTATCAGCACAATCTAGCAGCTTGGCAGCTTTGCGTGTTGCCATGTTCCCCTTGAGAATTAGAGGGAAGCTATTCTCCGCCTTTGCGAGCCTGCCAAGGGATGGAGGACTTTGATCCTTCAGGGTAATGTTAGAGTAGTTCTCCTCCCAGGTACTAAATGTGACAAAGCACATTTAATTTATTTGCCTTTTGTATAAACATTGAATGTTTTCAGTGAGAATCCAAAGATTTAGTGTAGGCCTTTTATTAGTAAACCTTACTTTCTTGATTAGACATGAACATTGATGCGTCTGTGGTTAGGGAATGTTACGTTTAGAGTACTAAAAACAGAAGCAAAAACTTTATTAAATAATAAAGTGGCGTACTTCAGTGTATTTATTTAATACAATATCAAACTGCATTTTTTTTACACTTATAAGATTATAAGTGTAAAAAGACTAAATAAGACCTATAAGTCTTGCTATAAGTTTTTCGGGAATTTTTTGCAAATAATTTTTTAACTCTTTTATTTCAGGGTTGATATCTTACGCAGAGTACCTTTTTTTGCTGACAATCCTTACGAGTAAGTATCACATATTTAAATTACATAGGCTTAAATACTCAGCTACTAACAGCTTTCCAGGAACTTTTTTCTGCTGTTTTTAGCTTCTAAATTTCTACATTATAGTAAAATTTTTAAAACTACTATATAGAGAGTGATGCATTAATATAAATGGATATAGTTTTCGTTGATTTGAACTTACTTCCATAGTGTCATCATCGGTCCATAGCAGTACTTCAAAAATCATGGTAATCCCTGAACCACAGGATCAGAAGAGCCTTTCAAAAGGCTGTGAGAAGGCAGACATTGGTTACAGAACAACTTAAGAAAGGGAGGAAGAACAGGGAGGGTAGATAATAATAATTTGCCTTTTGGATAGTAGTTTTAGTCATTTTGGACAGTCAGACATTAACATTATAGCTCATGCAGTGGTATAAAAAGCTCTTGTGATGTCTCAAAGGTTGTTGCCTGTTTTTATTGTGTTCAGATATGCAACGGACGTGATATGCAAACAGTAGAATTCTGCAGTCTTTTGGTTTGGCTTTTTTTATCCACTGTTCCTTTTGACTTTATTTACTATAAGTATTTTACATGTGTTTCTGGCCCCCATTCCTTTGCTTCCTTCCTTCTCTATCAGACATTTTGGTGCTTGCTTTATCTGCAAACAGCAGGCATTTTTTGTTGTAAGTGGAAGTGATCTCGGATTTTCTGGGTTTCCTCATCCATACTTGCTCTGTGCCATGCTTGCCACCCCTCCATTTTTTTCTGATGAAGTGTAAGCAATGCTGAAAAATACCAGGAGATGTGTGCAATGAGCATTACACAGTGGGACCCATAGCCTAGTAGTGAAGTAGTTCATGTGCGTATCCGTGGAATAGTCCACATATGCAGTCTTGTTTGACTGACTTTTACAGGTCCAACATTTTCAGCTAGGGACAAGGCCAGGTATACCAGCTTTATGGTATCAGTGGATGGAGAAAGGAGAGAAGGAAGCAGTCACTTTCACCCGATGGACTGTAGATGCTTGACCCTCATCATTTCCATGGCCGCGAGGTCCATGCCCGAGGCTTAAACAAATGGAAAAACTTTCGTCGCTCTAGAAATCCACTCTCTCACGGTGTAGTATGAACAAGTAGCATCACTCTCCAAAGAGTGGAGAGAGTACGTCCAGCCTTCCCGATAATGACCATCAGTACACACCTCTGGCAGAATTTAGGTAGCCCTTCTGCAGCGTGCCTCATTTCTTAGCAGAACTACATTACTTCCTACTACATAGCATGAAAGGTGGGTAATCTCTTAGAGAACTTCAGCTACTACGCAGTATTAAAATAAAACAAAACAAAAAATATATAGTGCATATATATATGCATTAAGATAACCTATTCAACATGCAAATATACTGCTTCAGCAGTAATGACTGTCCCATAATACACACTGCTTGAACCTGAGTTATTTCAATGTGTTCGAGTGGCTTTTAAAATCAGAAACAAGAGTTTAGCCTAACTAAAATACAAATTTTAAAATATTTGTTGCAGCTCAAAAAAGATGGATTTATGTTAAAAAACGACAACCATGACAGCCAAATTATAACTTCAGAAGAATATCTTAGAGCTGCAAAAATAGGTGCCAAAGATTGTATTTCTTTAAGAATTTATGGCAGCCGAAAGTGAATTCATGCTGAATTATTGGCTGAAACAATTAGAAAATTAAAGCAGTATCAGAACAAGTTGTTCCACTTCTCCAGACAATCAAGTAACATTATTTTTCACAGAATTTCTATAGGAATGTGTTGAACTGCAAAAACAAAGGCACCTTTTGATGCAGGATAAAAATGCAGTGCTAATGTTGCTGCTTTGGTTACACAGCGGGTTATCACACTGATCAGTTTGAAAGCAAATGTCAACAAGTGTTAGTGCCTCTGTCTTTGCCTAACAAGTATCCCATGTCAGTCAGTCCCAAGTTACACAACCTGTCTCTCTCAATTGTGAGAATTAATGTGAGATTTCTTAAATTAATATTCTAATTACTTTTTCTAAGTCAACAACAGAGCAATAGGGAAACAGGAAGAGTCCCCAGACTCCTTTCCAGGCCACTAGTGACCAGACCATGCTGCTTGTCATACAAAAGCAGTATCTGTTGCAACATCGAACTTGAAAATGTAATTTTATGGCAGACAGTTTTTATTTCTTCACCCCTATGGCCTTCTTTTCTCTTTTCTGTGCGCCTTGTATCATCACTATCTTTTTTCTTCCCAGTGCTGTATTGAATTTCATTTCTAGCAATAGGTTAATGGAACCCTGCCTGGTGAAGAAGTCCAGGAACTGAAGTTGTCACCTTCACTCAAAGCTTTGTTTCAATTAGCCAGTCACACAAGTTGACAGCTTGATCAACGTAGAAATAGTTGGAGAGAGGAAGCACCTAAGTCTAACCTGCACTCAGCCAAGATGAAGCTCTTCTGTTCAGATTTTGGAATTTTGCCTGATTCTAATTAAATACAAATATATCTGTGGTAGTCTTTGAACTATGCTTATTTTATGAACACATACCTTTGGAGTTACATCATATCAGATAAGTATGTCATCTCTGAACAGTATAAGCAGCTTTTGGTCCTATATTTTCAGTAACAGCTCTCTTATCTGAAAATTGGAACACAGATGGTATGAATTACTATTAGATACATCAATTACTTTTATTCCCTAAATATGTTATAGGATAGCCTTTTCTTGCTTTTGTACTAGTAACACAAATTTAGCGTGTGGCATTTCCATGGAAAGAAAGCCAGTTTTGATTATTACAACCCATTTGCTGGGGAAAGACTCTGCTGTGCAGATTGCAATGGTATTTATAAACTCCCCCTGCATCACAAGATTGCTTCACATAGAACATTAGTTGACTGCTGAAGATGTAGTTATTTCTAAAATGTAAAAATGGTACTTTATTTAACCATCTTGTTATGACTTCAAAGAAATGGGAAGTTTCTTTAATTTGTTCCCTTCGTAGAAAGAGTCTCTATAAAACAAGCAAGACTTAAAATTTTACAAAATGGAACTAGAAGAATGGATTTCCAAAAGCGAAACACTGAAGGCATTAGAGTTTTTAGAGATACTGCTTCACTGCCCTCATAGATCCGACATTGTTCTTGGAAACGTGAAGATATTCCAGAGACAATAAGTCCATGGCTTTCATACTAATACCTGACATGACTGGATTGTGGAATGAATTCACCTGCTCCAGAAATTACTGGGCTTGCTGCTGCAGTGAACTGTAACTACATTTGAGTCGCATGCTGCTGCTGTGTGGGCTCGCTGGTGAGCGAGGCCACCTCCTGTAACTGAAGTAAGATCAGGAAACTGTGCAAAGCAGCTCAAAACACTCCATGTTTTTATAGCAAGATTGAGAACTCATTGCATCTTTGTGTTGGAAAGAAACATCCACTCAGTGAAGGAAATTCAGGGTAAAATTGTGTAAAATTCCTGAGAAAAATCAGCTTGATGGGAGTTACACAAAACACTCTTCTGTCCAAAAACCAGGAAGAGTAGTTCATTACATCTCAGTAATTTTGAGTTCATTGTTTAGGGAGGAAGGAGAAGAGAAGGGAAAAAAGGCCTGGGGCTAACACAGCAGGAGCAGGAGCCGAGAGGGCTGGCCACTGTTAGAGCAGCAGTCTGTCTGCTAGGGAAGACTGCAAATGCTGGCAATACAGTCATCCATGCAACAAACATCTGAGGAGTACACTAGCTCTTTCGCCCAGTTTGGGAATAATTATTGGTTTCTGAAGGCCATTTCCACTTCCTCACCTGAAAAGAAGCTCTTATAAACAAGGCAGAGCTAAACTGCAGAAGTAATATGGGATTATGAAGACATCTATAGAGAGTATCTTCAGACCAGGACAGTGAGAGATACAATATTGGTTTGGGACCAGATGGACATTCATGGCTGTACTTTGGCACTGCTGACACTCCTTATTTTCCCATTGCGTTAATTATCTCTTGAAATTATAGTAAAAAGGTGTTTAAAAAGTTTGCTTACATTGGAAGAGGTGAGTATGTTCACTGGAAATGTCATACATGTGCATAACAACGAAGAACTGAACCATAGGCGATATTCATTTTGCAGTCATTATTAATTTTGCAGTCATTATTTAAGTACTAGTGTAAGCTTGTGTGTGTTTATTTTCAATAAAGTCCTCTTGCATTTTATTGCAGAACCGCAGAGTGGGCTTCAGATTGCCTTCAAAATGTTAGATACAGATGGAAATGAACGAGTTGAAAAAAAAGAATTTTTTAAGGTAGGTATATTTATATGGATATTAATTCTAAAGCATCTAAATCATGAGTTATATTTGCTAAATGAAGATTCATTAAAATCATCAAGCCTATTTTTCATTTTTCTATAATCACATGCTTGTTAACACATTTTATATGACAGATGCAAGTACCGAAGTATTGCTATAGAAGTACTTACTGCATTTGAACCCACTTTTATAAGTGTTACCTTTGAGTTGTATCTAAAAATATGCTACTAGGAAGGTAGGAGTTGGTGCACATCCCTAATCCCATTAGCTTATTTAAATAGTCATCTGGAAGAGTCTTTTATTTTCTAAATATGTTGAGTTATTTCTTTAAGTCACCATCCTTTCTTGGTTTTTAGTAATTTTGTTTGTTGTTGCAGAAGTGTGTTTACCAATTCACACTGTGAAGAGAAACTTCAGGGTTTTTCCCATATTTTATATAAACTATGGGGAAGAAAAGCAGATGCTTAAAAAACAAAAAAAATGTTTCTCTGATGTTTCAAAGAAGAATAGGCTTAATTATTTAGCTTATTCAATTTCTAAATATTTAACAGGAGACTTAGGTTAGTACTGCTTGTCAGAAGTTGAGTGCAGAATTAACAAACAATTTTTAATAGACTCCCTCAGTTTAATTCAAATCTTTCAGTAATATTGAAGGTAACTGGAGAGACAATTACGAGATGCTGACATGGCTACTACAGTTCAATTTCTGTCCTGACTGTTTACTTAACATTTATGGAGTGACTATTTTCAAGCAAAACTTTAATTTTATAGATTAGGTTTGAAAATAAAATTTATGGAATGTGAGAATCTGGGAAAATATGTGTGTGTTAATCTGCATATTCTAGATCTGCATGCATCATAGAAAGTTTTTGGATAGCTAATAAATTAGTAAATTGTTTGGCTAATCTGTCATTTGTCTTGTCCCAGTTGGCGTCTTAGGAAAATACATCTGAACTACTCTGTAGTTCTTTCCACACTATACAGAATGTCAGTCAGGAAACATATGTAAGGAAAGGGCAGTGGAAAAGCATAGTGAGGAAGCAGTACTTAGGAGTCAGTGTCTATAAGCAGGATGCAATGGGAAGTTTCAGTGCTGTTTCATTCTCTTGGTTTGTCACCTCTTCTTTTCCTACTTCCCTTCTGCTATCTGCTGATTAGACATCTCTGTATGTCTTTGTTATCTGTTGATCTAGACTGTAAATTCTTTGAGGTAGGAACTTGCCTTCTTGTTTGCAAAATGTCCGTCATTCTTAGAATTGTGTATGACTCAATTCTCCCAATCCGTTACTGGATGAACAGGCACAAGTTGTATCAAGTGGATCATTCAGGAAAGTTGAGCAGGTTGACAAACAGAAACTACAACCCAAGTCCTTAGTGCCTGCAGCACATGATGAATATAAGCTATTCAAACCTGTCTGAATTAGACACTCAAGGAGAGTGAGATGAAGAATTTCCCAGTGCTCTTTGCTAACATAAATGGATGTTCAGGAAAGGAGATCTTGAATGCAATCCCATGTTTATTTTGTTTATCTTGTCCTCCATAGCCTTTCCGTTTCCTTCCATTTTCCTCATTTCTAGTTGGAATTCGAAGTCTCTCCCTTCACCAGGACACCCTTATTCTCTCTTCTCCCTATTTCTTTGTATTTAAGCCAGTGTATTTCTGCTTTATTCATATTGCAGTGGTAAACAGTTACAGTACAAGAGACATTTTAGTATAAGGACACAGAAGGTTTTGTTATTTTGCCTGCAACTCCAGGGTGAAGAAGACAAGGTAGAAATGGCATGTTCAGAGGTGATAGTTGTCATCCTGTATTCAGCCCCTGCCAAAGTGCAGAATCATTTCTGAGAGCCATATTATCTGCATCTTTGTGAGGACAGTAAGATACTTCTGTGAACTCTGCACTTCCAAGACATTCACTTGAGACTCAGTGAGGGGGATTTCCAGACATATAATAACCCATGCACAGTCTGAGACCTCCCACCAAGAATAAGGCTACCGAAGTTCCCAAAATCCCCAAGTAAGGAATTTCCCTAACCCAGTCCTGATTAAAGCTGTCTAAATAAAATTAATGACAGTTCAAAACTCTTGGGAATGGAGGTAGAGTAGCTCTGATGGCACATGTGAGAGCTATGTGATTTAAACTTTCTAAATAGACTGTCTTACATGTTTGTCCTGGAGAGCAGATACCAGAAAAAACTTGTAGAGCTTCACCTAGGGCTGAATGAACCAGCACCTGGCACTCAGCAGTTGTGGTGGTTTGGTACAGAACACTTCTGAAGTCCTACAGCATCCACCAGCACTGATCTCTCTCAAACAACTGGAAGAGGCAAAATCACCTCTTTTTTTAAGACTGACATAGCCTTTCTGCCAGATCTTGTCTTGTTCAGAACAGATTACTTCTTAGTATGTCTTTAGTAAAGAGGCTTCAGTTGTGTGTAATATGTCTTTGAATTAGCCATTAGTATCTTGAGTGATGAACAGATATAAATACTAAATACAATAAATGTTATATAGAGGGGTCCATTCTTGAGGGCAGAACTCTTCTGCCTCTGTGAGTAGTCGCTGCACTGTGCTGGAAAAAGTCTTCTGGAAATAGTTTCAAGCACTACAAGGATTTACATACAGTGTAAGAAAACAATTAATCATTTAGAACACTTTAAAAATAAAATAAAATAAAAAAGTCGTATTTTCTCTGGTGTGGAAAGTATTTGCTGTTTTATTTCTTGTGTGTGAGCAAAAGATTGCTTTTTCAGGTAAGGGAAAATAACAATCTTTCAGTTAGAATGTGGACAAGGAGTTGTGTTTTTATCCAGAGCTCTATAATGCTATTTCACTTTGTAAGTTTTGTTTTGTAAATGGTCAAAAATAAAATTAATTTGGAGAAAATTGGAAGAACAAGTACTGTCTAATTGCCTTGTTTTATAGTATTTTGTTTGATAAATACTATCAAGAAATGCCATTCAAAGCTAAGGATATTAAAAAAACAAAAAACCAACTCATAATAGGTGAAGTAGTCAAAATATGAAGGTCAAGGTAAGACTTCTGGCAACAAGAACAGCTCGTGTTTTTTTTCTTATTCACTATTCACAAGCCCATATTTACTTATCTGAACAACAACAAAACAAACAATAAAATTCAACCAAACAGCAGTAAACAAACAAACCAAAACCAGCCAAACAAAAAAAAAAAAATCAAAACACAAAGCCCTAAGGAGAAATTTGAAAACTCTCCAAAACAATGGCTATGCAAATTTAGTAATGTTTTTTTTCCCAGTTTTGGTGGGCAGGTTGAGGAATCGCTCAGAAACATCTGAGAAGCAAACCAGCAGTTTTAAAAACCCTGAGCTTTAAATGCATCTTCCCTAAAGTCTCTAAATCCAGAGTGATGGGTGGAAGTCCATATATATGTATTTGAAATGTATTAAGTCCCTTGTTCTTTCATTTTTGCTGTCCTTTTTGAGGATTCATGCAAATGTCTGGAAGGTAGGTATACTTTGTGCTATATTAAATCACTCCTTCTTGCAGCAGTCTTGACCTCCCAGGCTGAAATACAGTTAAAGAAACCTTGCAGCTCAGTTATATTGGAGTACTGGAAATTAATACACTACATATATATATATTACCTTAAAGCTCTTTTTGGGACAGTGAAAGTTATGTTTTTAGATGTGAGTCATTTCAGTAATTCTAAAAGTCTTCTTAGCTAATACATTCAAGATTAATTTATTTCTGAGGTGAAGGGGAAACCTCAAACCACATTCTCCCTAATGCCAGTTCTGAAAATAAGAAATGTTTTCTTATTTAATTAAATTATTCTTTGTTGGTAGTTGTACAGTGCCTCATGTGAACAGGTATGTTTTTCATGTCTAGAAGATCATGTCTGTAGCAGAACTATGTAAGGCTAGCTAGAAGGACTGCATGAAAATCGGGATAATTTTTATTTCCCGAATGATCCATAATGATATACCCCTGAGTTTCAAAATGTTACAAAGTGATGCTAAGCTTCTAGTGCAAGAAAGGTATCCTCTAAAAATAGACTAAGTACTGGGTTGCAAGAAACAGATTCATGTTCTGCTTGGCTGTATTAACCACAGTAGATAAGACATTCCTGGGGAAAAGTGTGTCTGAATAGCAAGATATCCTTAGGGATTTGCAAATATTTTGTCATGACTAGAGAACCTTGTAGAGATGTGTAATTAAGAAAAGGTGCAATTGAAACAAGTTTCTGAAAAAGAAGACTCTTTTAAGATCACATTTGTAATTTTCCTGTTCTTTTTTCATGTTTCAACAAATACAGCTACAGAGAATCATTGGGAAGGAAGACGATTTGAAAACAGCTGGAGATGAAACAGTACTTCGGGTATGAAAGAGAGACTTTTCTTCACAAAAACATTGTCATGTTTCCCATGAACTTTGTTGTTTTTTCAGAGTTTGTGGATACATACATAAGCATCAGTATTAGTGCTTTAATTAAATGAAAGGGCATGATTTGCCAACTGCTTTCTAACTGGGGAAGAGAAATGTTTGTCTGATGAAATGTTTTCGATCAATGTATTTCGCAACTGTGTAGTCCCTTAGTTATTTAGTTTCCACATGCCTCTGTTTCAAAGTAACTGTCCTCTATGAAATACTCAGAAAAACTGTATTGCCAAATGAGAATAGAAGGCTTTCCAAACGGAAATTGGTAGCTCAACTTACCTAGGTGCTGCTATTGCAGTAATACCAGCTTATTCTGAATTGATTTGAAATGCAATTACTGAGGTGTCACTAAGGTGACAAAGGCAATTACTTTCTTTAATGTTACTGTAGATGCAGACCAGAAAAAAGTCTTAGAGTATGATCTTCCAACAAAGAAGTTTCATTGTTTTGCAGACCAGCAAACAGTAAATTTACAGCACATAGTAGATACATCTCATCAGTGAAAGGGACAGGTAAATTCCTGCTCTCTTCTATTCTATTCCTGCTTCTCTGTCTATTTTCCCCTGAATCCAGCCACCTGCAGCCTCCTTTCTCCCCAGGCAGAGACTTTGCAAGCTGCCGTCTTTTCTTCAGTGTGTAGTCAGCACAGAGACGAGATTGAGAACAGAGAGGGGAAGTTCTGAGCACACTGAAAACTCCTCTGGAGAAGCTGATGAACTCTGCAACAAGCAGTAGGATAAGAGGAAATGGCTTCAAGTTGCACCGGAAGAGGTTCAGATTGGATATGAGGAAAAAAAAAATCTCTGAATGGGTGGTCAAGCATTGGAACAGTCTGCCCAGGGAAGTGGCAGAATCACCATCCCTGAAAGTGTTCAAAAACCTGTGCATGTGGTACTTAGAGACATAGTGTAGTGGTGGATTTAGCAGTGCTGAGTTAATGTTTGGACTTGATGATCTTAGAGGTCCTTCCCAATCTAAATTTTTCTATGATTCTGAGGAGGGGGACAGTACAGATGGATTATCTCCATCGATTACTGTAAGATGCTGCTTCCATCAGCAGCACTGCTTCTGCATACTTGAATTGGATGGTGTAGCTGAAGGATAGTTTTCTCACAACAAACTTGCTTTCAGCTGTAAACTTTCAGTTTACATTAGACATGAAGCAGTGACTGCTTATGTTGGAAGCATTCAAAAAGGAGTTTATAGAGGGCTCTGCTTTGTAAACCTCTCATGCATCAGCAGTTTCTACAAAGAGTTGCACATGTTCTTTACTTTTTCACCTGCCTTGGGAAAAAGTGGCAGTATTGCCTACACCTTTAATATTTATTAGTCATAAACTGCCCTCTGATGCACAAAAATTTTCCTGCCTCAATGTGTATTCAAAGTTCAGTTAAAAATTATTTGATTGACTAACAACAATCTCCTTTCTTGAATCTTTTCATCAGTCACCAGATTAAAATAGCTAGGATTAATAGGGTTGTCTGCTCCTCAAAAACTATTTCAATTGAGACTTAACTGCCATGACAGTGAAAGAAAAAGGATCTTTATTCTGCATGAATGCACAGCTATAGTATAAAATTTCCAGAGAAACTTTGATACAGTTGGACAGATTAGTTATAAACACACAAGGTTATTGTGAGCTAATTAAATACCTGAGCCAGAACGTCTCTATTTTGGTTTTGTCTTGCTTCAAATTTTGTCTTCAAAACTCTCCATTCAGAAAAATCTGAAGTTATTGTAACCAGAAAATATTAATTAATACAGTTTCTTAGAAAATTATCAATGGAATTATAGTATGAAAGATTAAATAGCTGTGGGGAGTACAGCTACCTTGAAATTCTTCTGGTCTCTAAAATTCTACTTGGCAAAATCCAAATTATCACATCTCTTCTAATTTTTATTTTCTTTCCTATCTCACTCTCCCACAAAAGAAGTTGATTGTATTTGTAAGCAGTGAATCTGACTATACAATGTAGTCACTGGATGTATTTTTACCCTTTATTTTTAATAATTGTGACAATCATGGTATTCCTTTTTAGCAAAGCACATGAAGTATAAGAATATGGAGTTTAAGTTGACTATGTTTTCTGAAAGTTGCAATAGAATTTTGGTTTGGAATAGTTCTTCATTTCCACTACACTTTCACAATTTGCATATGAGTTTGCTGGTTTTTCAGAGTAAATCCAGTCTTTGATCCCAGTTGGAAAATGTCACCAATTTAGGAAAATACAGTTTAAATGGTAGTCTGCAACCTTACTTAACCAGCAGGTATATCCAGGTGTGTTCCCTGTACAGCGTGTAAACAAAGGTCCCAGTTGTTTGTTTAATATATGGAGATACTATTTAATACTCATTGAGTTACTGTATTAGGAAAAGAGAAAGCAGTTTGCTGTGCTCTTGGAGTGGTTGTATCTCTGCCCTTTTTACTGAGACTTTGACTTACATGCCTAAAATTCAAATTTTCACCACCAAGTAATAACCCTTGAATGGGATTGCAATGGACTCAGTTATCCAGATACATATATTTCAACTGAGGGCTTTTCTTTTTCCAATATTATAATTGATGCTAGAAGAAAAGCCAAAAAATCTGCTCAGCCTTAACTGTCCCTATCTTTTGGGAAGTTCCACACTGAATCTTGCAGAGGTGTGCACACAGTGAAGGAGAGCTGCAGGCAGACTTAAAAGACTGGAGCCTGGTTCTTTCTAAGTAGACTGGAGAAAATTATGCCAAAGTGAAGAGGGGCAGTGACTGCCCCACGTCACCCACCTTCCCAATAGGCCAAAGGAAATGCTTCATCTGGCTTCCTAGCAGAGCAGCTCTTCATATGAAGCATCTCGCTGAACTTGTGACCATGGTTCATGGAAGAGGAGAGACAAACTTCCTTCCTGCAGGTGGTCTAGATTTTGGCAGGGAAGTGCATGAGCTACAAGATTTTGGTACATTTTGAAAAGGTGTTGCCCAGCAAACAGCACCCATTGCTTTTGTGTTATTGCCCTGAGTTCCTTAAAAGGCGACTCTAACAGCGTAAGGTGCTTTAGTGTTCTGGTATTGAAAACAGTGCTAATGGGTGCAGATACCTACTGTACAGCCCATTCATCTTGGTCAGGGACTTTGCTCTCGGACCCTTCAATTTAGATCAATAAGTTATCAAATACTTTCAATACCTCTCATTTCATATGCTTTATGTAAGGAGTAAACCTATGTGTGTATTTTGTATTAGCAGTTTAGAGTCAAATTCTGTTGAAAAGATTTTAGTTACTTTAAATCAAGGCGCACACTGTGGTGTTCCTGTGTGCTTTAAAGAAAGCTCTCCAGATAGGTAAATCCCCTAAAGAACTAAGAAATCTTACACCAAAATATTAGGCTATTAAAAAACTGCTGGGTCATTTTTTACCTCATGGACAAAAAAATTATTTTTCCATATGATCTGATGACTTTATAACCTCAAGAGAGAGAAAGAAAGATGCTTTCTAACATCTTTCTAGGTACCTCTTCTGCAGGTAGATTGAATTTGGCTTAGACAGCAAAAATCTCTCCCACGAGGAATTCATCTGGAAGTCTGTTGTGGTCACAGTAGCATTGCTTTCTATTGCATAGTCTCTGCTACTTAACCCAGTCTGAAGAACTTTAAATTATGCAGGCAAGACAGATATTAGTGTGGGCTCCTGACAGCCCAGAGAAGACATGTGATTTGGCTTTGCACTAATAGCTCTAGTCTTTGATTCAAAACAACAAAAATCTGGGCAACTCTGAAGTCTACCTAGTGCATTTGCCTGTAAAATTAATTGGAATAAACCAGAAATGGTGCACTCAAGCATGCTCAGTTGGAATATTGGGATAACTGAAACCTGTGATGGCAGCCTGATGTGGGATGTGTTTGAAGAGTGGGCTGGGGGAGTTGGTCACAGTCCACCTGAGTAAGTTTCAGCACTGAGAGCAGAGAAGTTTGCACATGCTGAGGAAGGATATGCTTGGCCTTCAAGGTCAAGTCCCTGTTGATCAAAATAATGTGCTTCAAAGCACATCACACATTGCTGAGGAGGGCTCTGCTTTAGGGACTCTACTGCTGATGGAAAGGAATATTTTCAAAATATGCCACAACAGAGAGGCAGGATCTGAATTCTTGTGGGGAGCTGTCCCCAAGTGTGTATAGGAACTGCTTTCCTGGGCTGCCAGCAGTGCACCCATCAGGCAGCCTCAGGCTTTGCCATGCAACAGTGCCGTTCCCTGACTGCTTGACGCACTCAACCTAACCTGCTCACAAGGCTAGTTTCAACCTGTTTCTATTTGTGGCATAAAGTATCTCCTACAGCATCTACTCCCGAATTAGCTTTAGCGTCTTTGGCTGGAAAGCGTTTTTATTCTGTACCTCCTCATGAATGGATGCAGAACTGTGAGTGACATGCTGAAACCTAGGGCCATTCATGGAGTTGCATGTTCTTCTTTACTAAAAGCACTAAGGGTACAGCAGAGTGGTTCATCATAATGAAAGTTGATTCATCATAAAATATGTTGTTTCATTCTGGCATCCACTTGGATTTTGCCAAAAAGGGCTGCTTTTGGAGATGTGGATCTCCTGGTCCCATTAGTTCACCTGTTTACAGCTCTTTCGGCCGGCTGTAACTGGTAGTAATCTTTTGCAAATTTATAAAGATTCAGTCTTACCTTCAGGAAAATTTGGAACATCACTAGCAAACAGAAGCTAAGATGCTGTTCTCTTTGCCCATCCTCAAGTTTCTGAGGGTTTCTCTTCCATCTGATCATCAGCCTTCTGCCTTAACTAAAAAAAAAAAAAAAAAAATCCAAAATATGTATTATTTTTACAATTTCTATTGAAACAAGACATTACACAGCAAATACCATCTCCCAGGAAGCAAGCAAGAGAACAAGAAAGGAATTGCAGATTTTAATCTTGATGACTGTTTTCCAGTCAAGCCTCAGGCAAATTCTGCACGGAAAGGTGGTAAGAATCAAGAGACAGTAAGTCTATTAACATTTTAGATGAGTTTGAAAATCAGTTAGGTAGGTACATTATTCTGAAAATCCCTGTGTGATAAGTTTCCTCTCAGTGGCACTTGTTGGTACTTGCTACAGTATCAGGTCCTAAACGTCAAAAGCTCAGTGGAGAGCTTCAGGATTAGGTAGATCTGTGCCCATGACTCAGTGTTTGCTGCATCAGGCCTCTTATGTTAACAGCCTGTGAAGTGTAATAAGGAAGTAACTGTTATGTTATCTGATCTTGCTTAAAAAGTAATAATTGCATAATTCAACAGTTCACAGTGCTTTTGAAAACTATAGGAGACGTTACTATTTCTCTAGGAAAATTAGCCTGTGTTTGTAATTTGTACACATGTTCATTATTTCAGAGACTTGTGTGGCATCAGATTGTGTGGTCTTTGGGATTCTTTGTCTGAACCAAGGGACCCTGGAACATGTCTGAGTTCCCCAGCTGAGATATATATCCCTGCCCCATTCCACGCTTCTATCAAGATAAAATTCAGAACATCAGGATCCTTTTGCCACTTGTGCCTCAGCTTTCTGTAAAATGCACAGCTCAAAAGGGTTCTTTCTCTGATGGCCCCTCCCAGGGCTGAAGCTACCAGACACACTGGAATACAAACTTTCACTCAGTTGAGATAGTGACTCGAAGCTACTGGTCTGGTCCTCTTTACAGCTCTAGGATTAGGTTACCAGTTCGATCTCATTGCCAAAAGAAACATTCCAAGTTATTCTTCTACCCAAGCTCAGGAGAGTGAGGTGTTGGAAATATTAATATAACTCCCTTTATCTTCTAACAAAGATTTGTCATGTTGGTACTAATTTATACAGTTCAGCAGCAAAAGCTCCTAATGATTCTGTGGACAAAAAGGAATTATGTACTAACATGTACCTTAATTTACTAGCATTAACTCTAGGAAAAGCAATTTTTTGAAACTTTACCCTTAAGCTGTAGTCTCTGTGGTCTCCTATTGCATTTTATGCTTTAAAGAAATGTACTGGTTTGTAGTTTTAAAATAAATTTAGCTCTCACTAACACAGTGTTTGGACATCTGCCAATTTCACTGTGGAATTTCAACTGATAAAGAAGGTAGTCAGCAAGTAGGTGCATATTTGTTATAAATCCAGGGATAGGCTTTGTCATCTTAGATAAGATGAGGTAGGGATTGTTTGTATGTCTTCTTCTACCTTGTAACTAGAGAAATATGAATCGAAGAAACTTTCTGTCAAAAACTTAGTTTTTAAAAACTTATTTAAACTTATTAAAACTTACTTAAAAATTGTTTTTTTCAACTTGATTTCAATACAACGCTTTTTATAATATGGAATAATGAAATTCAAAGCATTAAATTGCATAATCATGAATTCAGCTTTTAAAATTGCATCTGCTAATGTATTTCTTGCATTTTTCAAGTTTCTCCTTTAAACATGTAGGCAAAACCCACAAAAAGCACATTAGAATCTGGCTGCAGTTAGGGCTATGTGGATTCTTCCCAGTTTCTTCTTAGCAAACTTTGCATTCAGATATAAATAGTTTGGGTTTGAATTTCAAATAAGCATACATGAATGTTTGACTTTTGTCTTTCAAAAAGGCATATACCAATGTTTATGCATCAGTCTTCACAGTAATCTGAAGTGTTTAAACTTCAGAAGGATGGATCTTGTGGGTATTTAAATATTCTTTGCCCACAATTACATGGTAAAAGTTCAGTAAGTACAGTTTGCATGTGGCTTGAACAGTTTTCTTTCTAGATTCACTCATACATAACTCCTATCACTGGCACTGGTGAAATGTAGCTTGCAGTAGAAAGGAGGAGTGTTACTGCTTTAACTGTATAACAACTGTGTCACATATGCAATAAGCATGAAACACAGTGGACTAATGGGACTTGTTACTGGTGATGCTGAAAGCTAAATAACCATTAGTATTAAATCTTATGAATAGACTCTTGTCTTTCATCTTAACCTCTTCAAGCAGATAAAAGACACAGAGGCTATTTAGATGTCATAAGAATACTTTGCTGAAATCCCTACAGACTTACCAAAAAAAAATCTCTCTTCATGTTGCTTAGTGTTTTGTTGCATTCAAAGAAATGCCAGTATGCTAGTGCTGAAAGAAGAATAGAACAGAAATCCAGCATTATGTGTGGGTTTAGGCTTGTTAAAGATGCTGTTGCGTTGAAACAATATGTCCCCTTCTCTGCAGAAATGTCTTCTTCAGATTTTAAAAGTATATAGAACAATATCTAGCACTGAAAACTTTCAAAAAGCATTGTAAGACTGTATTATAGAAGAGCATTGTCAATATTTGTATTTTCCTAGATTCACTTATAACACTATCATGAATGTTTTTAAGGGGTTGAACATATTAGAAATATCTAACTAAAAACTTTTACAGATACTAACTTTATTTAAACTTTTTATTCACTAAGAACAAAGAGTTTTAAAGATTTAACTTGCAACCTTCTCTATTTTAATAATAAAATACACTGATGGTGGTTGTAAATTGTACTTATCTTTCATACAGAGTTGGTTTTTTTTGTAAGCATAACTTACAATACACTGTTAGCAATTGATGTGGAAGCGTTGTTCAACTCTGAGATCCTGTGTAATAGCTTTGGGAGCAGTCATTAAATTGCAAGTATCTCTTGTGAAATTCTAGTTCAAATAAATATTTCTAAATTTGTGGTGAGTATATATTAATCATATAAGGCATAACAATCATACAGGGTTTTTTGTTTTATAGGAAACAGAACTGGAAGACTGTGATGTTAATACCATGTTGCTGGTACATTTCTTTGGAAAAGAAGGAAAGGAAAAACTTCGTTATTCTGAGTTTTTCAGGTATTTTTTTCAGCTAGGCAAGCCTAACCAGGAACAAGTCTTGCTCCTACCCCATCTGCTTTGCACCAACATTGGCATTAATCTGACCTCACACTGAGCTGATTCAGAAGACTAAACAACAAAGTAGAGATTATTTATGATTTTTCATGATTAAATTTCTTGTTTAGCTCCTAGAGTCCTCTGTCTGCAGGAGCTGAGTGCCATTGTAACTCCAGAGCCACAACGGCCCTGAAGGCCATGAGGATTGAGATTCCCATTTTTGGCAGCTCTGCGGTTGCATACTTTAAAACAGTGTGATTCATGAGTATTTTTCTTGACCAAATCACCAAAAAAGTGACTTCTAATCAAGTAAAAAATACTTTCTGAGCTGAGATAACCCCTATTCCCCATTACAGCTGTCATGGTAAGATATGGGCAACTTATCCACTGGCTTCAGATTCCAGCTGCTGTTGAAACTTTACCTGTGCCTTTTCCTTTACCCTTTGAACTACTTTTGCAATGGGACTAAGCAGATACCTGTTTGAATCTTGATACATGTCTAGTAGCATGACATCAAAAGATTATGTATGTCAGTATTACCTTTTCTACAAAAACAGTCATGTACAGGCTGCAAAAATAAAGTAGAATAATGTGTTTTACTTCAGTTTACGTTCAGAAATGGAGAACGTGTGCCAGCCCTCTTAAAAACTGAACATTGTTGCAATCAGTAGACTAAAAAGTTTTTGGCTTGGTAGCTCTGGCACATACCACTCTTCAAATAAACAACCTTTCTCTTTTGAAGACCTCAGTTCAATAGGAATCTAAATGAGTAAAATAAGATGTCTCCAGCTCCCTTTTCTGTAAATACCATAGATACTCTCAATGAAACAAAAGGCAGAGAGCACCAGTAAAAGGTTGTGTTTGCATATACAGTGTAAACTGAAAAGCCTCAGGTTTTAGATAAAATCCTGCATTGACCCAGTGAAGCATGACATTGACGAAACTATGTACCTAGTACATTCAGAACACATAGGTTAAAGACCTTTGCCTGCCACACAGATGGAGGCCTGTAATCAAAATCCAACTCCCACATCTTGCTCTTAAAATTTGTGGGATAAGTGTAAGGTTTAATGCAGGTAATTTTTCAACAGTGGCAGTTATGTTTCGTAGAGCTGGAATGTGCCTCTTTATCACTGCATAGACACTCCATCTCAGTTGCAACATGACAGTGAAGTTTGTTTAACATGCAGAAAGGTGAATAAAAGGATCGCTGTCTTTTTAACCTCTGTGAAGATATCACCTTTCACATGATTTTATTTGCAAGTAAATCAAGCACATCATTTCTGGGTTCCTATTGTTCAGGGAAAATGTGATTTCTATCTGATGGCCTCTCATAACACTTTACCTTATGCGGGAAGCTATTGTTGGCTGTTTGATCAAAGTGCCATGCTGTTTTTACAAGAGATGACTGATGAGCCGTACAGACATAGATCATTGTCAAAAGAAGAAAATAATGATGGTAAATGCTTTTATCATTTTCCAAGTTCTTGCCTAGAAAGCTTTTCCATTGATCAGTGTAGTACCTAGTAGAAAATAGAGGTGATTAGGTTTGATTAGGACACACTAAAACTTGTCACACTAGTTAAATATACAGATATTGCTGTGCTGGAGAGTCCTTGAAACTGGAAAAAAAAAATCAATGCTTTCATTGTGAAATTTCACTGTACTTACATGGGAATTCTGAAAGCTGAGACTAGTGTATTCATCTTATTACTTACATATATTTTCCTCATACTTCCTCCTTTCCAGTTTGGCTGGCATTAAAATAATCCTTTTGTAAGTGTGCAGCCATCTGTTTCTACATGTCCACCAGCGTTGTCCAACCCTTTTAGCCCACAGTCCAAACATTTAAAAAATGTCAGACAGCCATAGTCAATATACCGGGGCAATTAAGTTGCCCTATTCTCCTTTCTTTGCATTCAAATGGCACAAAGAAAATGGAAACTGTCTAGATCTCTTCAGGCAAGGTGAGACTGATGTAAGCCAGCTCTTGTGCCTCCCTTCCTACTGCCCCTGAGCACAAGAGTCACACTGAGTATAGGGAGGAAAAATGACATAAGCATCTCTCTACAACTGGCGCATAGTTCTTAGGAAATCACAGGTATTTGATACACACACAGAAACAATCCTCAAGCTGTCTGTTTTACCAAATGTAAAGGAATTAGACCATGAAACAGAATATCAGATCACTTTTCAACCTTTCTTGGGCTACTGGAAGCGTGGAAGTAAATAAGTAACCTTTTCATAGGTATTCTGTGGCACTGGTAAAGCTCTTTTCTCATTATCCTCCAGAACATCAGCCAAAGATGCTCCACTTCATTCTCTGCTGTGTACCAGTGGTGGAACACCCACGTTGTTCTGCAGCTGGGACTGCTTAGAAGTAGTGGAAGCAATCTAGGGCACACATTACCCTGTGTATTTCCCATAGTAACAAAGTGGTTTCAGAGATCTTCAAGGTTCTCAAGGCAGGACTCAGGGAGCACATGTTCAGCTCCAAACTGCTAAATGATTTCTTCCTAGTTTTATTGTCCTTAACCTAAGTACAATATACTAATCATTAATGAGAGTTTACACCTTCAAAAGTGAGAGATTGTTTCCCTGTCAAAGGTTAAGAAATTTAAATTTCTGTGGTAAAATAATTCTGGAATATGTGTATGTACATCACTACTAAAGGTGTTGCCTTCTAGTCAAATGCAGCAGGAATCATTATTCTCCTGTATCTGTTTAAGAAAATATAGAAGAATATGTAGCAAGCCTAAAGTCATGTAGCAAAGAAAGTTAGATTTAATACAAGAAACTGTAATCAAGTGAGACTTTACTCTCTGAAGATCTGAACAAGTTTCTGTTTCAGGTTACCACCACTCAGTTTTAAACAGTACTGTTGTCTTCTAATACCAGGACCTGTCTTAGAGACTGTCAGATTTCAAACATGAAGCCAAAAGTTCTCCAGAATTCCATACTTTGATCATTTCCTTCAAAAACAAAAGTTTCATTTGTGCTTTAGTTTCCAGCTATATGGTATGTACTGGTTTTTATTCCGAGTAGAAAACTATTTAGTTTTCTGGATATAGCAAATATTTCTTCCTGAGAGACTTTTTTTCCCCTGAAAAAGGTCCCATACTGGTCTTATATAAGCATGTTTAATCCCAAATAAAAGAGAAGACAGTATTTCACTCCCTAAACAGTTTATGGCTGCTGTGATTTTTTTCTGTAATCTGTCCCCAAGCAAGCTTAAATCTCTCAGAGTCTCCTTGAAGGAAAAAAAAAAAAGTGCGGAAAGGACGGAAAGGATATTCAAAGAACTCTCTGATCATTGTTTTTTTTCATGGGATATCATACAAAAAAGTACTTCCCAGTATGGTCATCTTTTAATCTTACCTGATTTGTTGGTTCCAAACTTTTCATCAGTTAATAGAATTTTGGACCAGAAATATTCTTTAATCGTGGTTCCTTTTTTATTTCTGCTTTAGTTTGATGATCACAAATTGTATTAACCATATAGAAATCATGGCTTTTCCCTATCTGTCTTGTTTCTTTCCTTCAGTATTTTGAATTCCTTGATACATTTCATTTGAAACCACAGTGATCCAGGCTGGACCCCACTGCTAGTGCTGGCTTTTGGCGGGGTCCGCTCTGTGTGTGTGCCAATGCATGGATGCAGAATCTCTTTCAGGGAGCATCATCAGCCAGCACAGCTTTTGCTGTGACAATAACTTGTACGTTTTCAGTGTTTTTCATCTGAGGATTTAGAATTGCTTTGTGGAAATAGAGTATGATTGCCTCCTTGCTTGTTTCCATACCTACGCTCTTATCTATGTGTGTGCATATATAGAGAGAGCCCTAACACACATAAAGTTTCATTTGAGTGCAACCGAGATCAGGAAGCGAGGAAGTGGAGATGGCAACAAAATCTGGCTTCATGGTATTCCAGTCATAACTCAATCTGAATATTTACAAATACTTAGGAAAGAGGTTGAGAAAACTCTTTTTCTTCCTTTCCTATATACTTATCAGAATAGCTTGATTAGTTTCTCCAGAATGCTTATAAATGAAAGAGAGTGGTTTAGTTTGTTTTGCAAATGCTAAGAATAGTAAATCAGAGAGGGTTTGTTCTGCAATTCTGAAAATGGTGAGATTGATTAATGTCTTAACACTTGCAAAGTTGAATTTACAAGCATAGATCTAAATGTTCTCTGAAAGTTAATGGTCAGGCCTTTGTTAGATTTTCTGTGTTCTGGTTTGAAAGTCAGATCACAAAATGACAACTTGCAACTGGTTTGCAACAGGCTTTTGTTGCAGAGAGGGTTATCCATTCTTCAAAAGGACTTGTTTCCAAAGAGGAGCCAAAGCAGAGTACAAATGCCGGGGTGGTATATTATCTTCATTGTTAAGTTTCCTTCCTATAAATCTGTGTGACAAGAACTGGTCAGATCTGTATTAGAGTGATAAAGCTCTGCACAGACAGTTCAGGTCAAGGAGAATTTCTCTAACATTTCCTTTAGTGTTTCATTCAACTGCTTTGTGTGCCATAAAGAATACAAAGCTAGCACTTCTCTGGCTGGAGAGGGAATAGCTACATTCCTGAGATCTCCCTGCTTTTATTGCATTTTCACTTTTATTTGTGGTGATTTAGCGCTAAAAAAGCTGTTTTGCCAAAAAGTCTTGAGAGATCTCCTTTTTCTGTAGTAGAGCACATTACAAAATGAGGGATAAGTCCTGATAAGGTTTCTGGATGCTGTTGTAGCATGAGAACAAATTTGGCCATTGGCCTTCAATGTGGGTGTTTTAGAGAGTGTGGATAAAACAGGCTATCATAAAGAAAATACTGTCTGTTCTCAACCTTTTCCCCATCTTGTAAATTTATGGTTTACCTTTCCTTTTTCTTATTTGGAAACCTAGGGTTTGCTTTTGTTTTCAACCTACTATAGCATAAATGTATTCCCAGTGTAATTATTTTTTAATTGTAGAGTAGATGTACAATCTGTTCCAGTAAGTGAATTCTGACTCCCTTCAAAGTTCCCAGTCAAGTTCTCACTGACTTTGGGAGAGCAGGAATTTCATTCCTGCTTGTTTTCCAAAAATTTTTGAGGATTTTCTAACTGAAACTTATTGCACTGTGATCCAGAAGATACAAAAGCAAGTATCCCTAGTGGTGTCTTGACATTTATGTATTAAGTTTTACTTCCTAACCAGAAAGTTATTTTTAATAACTTTTAATAACTTTCACTTAAAAAAAACCTCATTAGGATTTTTAACTCTCACATCTGGGAATAAGAGTGACCTAGAATGCTGATGCGATGATTCATACTATTTTAATTTTTGTAATATGGGGAACTATCACATAAATTTTAAATTGCACATTTTAGCTGCTGCTCCGAGTAACATTTGATACAGCAGGAAATCTTCCCACTCTGGCTTGCCAGGAGCAAGCCTACAAGTTGAAATGAACTTCAATTAGAAGGCAAAGAAGCAAGAGCATATCAAAAATGCCACAGCCAAACCCTTCATTTTCCACTCTGGCTTTGCTGCCCCTTTCAGCTGGCTGATGTGTGCATCTTGGTGGACTGCCTGCTCTTTCCTCATCTTATAGAAGTGATTGATCTTTCAGCTCTCTTGCCTTTATTGGATCTGGCTAGAGGGCAGGTCGCCAAGGCTTTTATACTTAAGAAAATGCAATATTCAGAAAAGGTGGAAGAATATGTCTCTGTGTCATTGCCTGTGGTTACTGACCAGTAAAACAAATGACTAGAGTTAGCTCCCCAAGACAAATAGATCAAGATTCAAGACCTTAAATCTATTGCAAAATATGTCTACCTTTCATAGATTAAAAGACAAGAAAATAAAACACATGGTGTCTCATTTTTCTACATCCAAGTTTTCGGCATATTTCTGTAAGTGACCTCATTTTCAGCAGCTTTTCCTCCCCCAGACCAGACATGAAATGAGCTAGAAACTACAGTCAAATATACAGCAGAGTCTCTGCTGTGACTTCCAGCCTGCCGTGACACGTCCCAGGATAGTATTTTCTCTTTACCGGTGATGGCCACTCTCAGAATGCAGCCAAGTGGCCCTAGCCATTCTCTGCTGGACTGGCTCCATGCCTGGTCTACGTGCCAGGTCCAGGCTGTTCTCTCTCCCCTCTGGGACTTCCCTTCCCAGGACCTGGGGAAACATGAGAGGTGTGAGTGCCGCAGGGCCACTTGTCCCACCCTATGCAGCCAGTCTCCCTGGCACATGCTGACCACAGTGCTGGCCAGAAGCAGCATTCTCCTCGTGAGTTACAGACAGAGGAGCTGGGTCTGAAAACAAAAGAGCGGTTTTGCAAGTTGTGCAAGTCAGCTCTGGCTGGTCTGCAAGACAAGGGGCCGCCCGATCACACTGCTGGCACTAACTGGTCCTTTGGTGTTTCATCTCCTTGTGAGGGGGAGAGCTGGGGAAGTTGAAAACGTGTCAGGTCTTAAGGTGGACTCTGGAGGAGTATACCTTAGTGTTTGACTGTGCTGTGGAAGCCTAGTAACCCCTTTTACTAAACCAGAAAAATGTGAGAGCATATTGTACCCCTCCTCAGACTACCCTAATTAAACTCTAGCCTGAAACTTAAAATCACTTCTGCTATCAGGCTTTCATTTACCTGCACATCCTGAGCTGTGAAGCATTTGTTGTCCCTTTATTTGCATATGCAGCTCTACCTATTAGAGGAAAAAATATGAGAGAGAGAGAGAGAGAGAAAGCTTATGCCACAACAGCAGTCTTCAGCTATGCACTTATAGACAGAGCTTTGAGCTACTAATTGTCCAAGTGATCTCATTAAAGAACTAAAGATAGCTGTGTGGACTAAAATGCTGTAATTTCAAAGGAAAGAATTCAAACTCAGTAAGGCTGTGCAAACACTGATGAGCAAATGAGCCTCGGCTGATATTGGCTACATGGACCCTTGGCTGTCCTCTTCTGCAATTAATTGCTTTGTCCCAGTATAGGAGTATTTCTGCAAATCAGTAAAGCAGGGTTCTTGAAAAATACTAGAGATGTTCTGGCAAGCTCCGCTGTTTTTAGCCTTTATTTAAAAAACATTTGTTTTTATATTGCCCCATTTCTGAAGTGGAAATTATCCAATGGATCACACAGTTGTTGTTTTTCACTTTTTCAAAATGAATAATAGCCAGAATAAGTTTAATGAGAATTAATGGGAATAATTAATAGTCATGTAGACCAAACTAGGGAAACTTAAAGTTCTAACTCACCTTGCAGTTCCATCTCTGTACCTGCAGGTTATCACGTGCTTCTTGTGATACTTTTTTTTTCTTCCTAAATTAATGGGTGCCTCTGGAAAACCTTGGTGTTCACCCTTTCCTTTTTTCAGTCAGTTCTCTTCTTACCTTCCCAAATGCCCACAGCATCTTTTTCTATGCTCTTCTAAACTCCATACATTTCAATTGTAATCCTCTGTAATCCATCCTCTAATGAGTGCAGAACTGATTTGCCAAACCTCTGTATGCAGTTATAATCTTTGAGGCTTTCAATCATCTTGTCCCGCAGTGATGATTTCAAGTTCCCTCTTTTCTTTCACCTTTGTGATTATTAGGGCCTCATCTTTCTAGGCACTTTCCAACCTTGTCATTCCTCTCTTATTAATATGTAATCTCATAAATCATGTGTCAGGCCTTTAGTTACCACGTCCTTTTTCATTCATTCGTTACGCTGCAGCCTTAACAATTATTTTATCTCTTTATCTGCGCATTTTTTAAACGTTAGTGAAAACTGGATGTCTGGTGTTACCGGTCCGTTCTCCTGGCAGCAGACACCTGTGCGGACCGAGAGCGCGCCCTACTGGTGCCACTCTGGAAATGTAGCCCTGGAGATTAATCCACACGCTCGGGTCAAGTCAAGCCAGTGGTGTTCTAAACAACGATGTTGGTGTGTCCGTGGCTCAGAGTTACTGTCTCCTGCATTTAGTAGCCGAGGTACTAGTAGTGATATAGTGATGCAGGCATCAACTGTTGGATAATATCTGTTTACACTTAGATTTATGGAAAATCTGCAAACAGAAGTCCAAGAAATGGAATTCATAAAGTTTTCAAAGGGTTTGAGTGTCATGAGAAAAGAAGACTTTGCGGAATGGTTGCTGTACTTCACTGATGAGGAAAACAATGAAATTTACTGGCAGAATGTGAAAGACAGAATCGAGGCAGGAGAGGTTGGTACCCAAAGCATGCTTTTCTTCACTTCCTTGTTTCTATGTACAGGTTTTCATTTGAATGTGAGCGTCTAATAAGGTAACTAGTGTCCAAATGAATTATTGAATCCCTTGAATTTTATGCAAATAAGAGCAATGATAATTTGTCAACTGAGAAATACAAATATTGACAATGAGTAGGCAATCGCATCTAAACACTCAATCACGCCAGATTTAATGAAATGGAGTTATTGGGATTTGCATGTATTATTCATTATCTGTCCTCTGAATTCTGTGACACTATAGAACATCAGTTTAGAAGAATTCAAGACTTTCTGCAAATTTACAAATAACCTGGAAGACTTTTCTATTGCCATGCAGATGTTTACTGTAGCAAATCGTCCTGTTAAGCGTGGTAAGTACTCTACACCTTTCATTGGGGCTTTTTTCAAATGAAAAAAATGTAGTTTTTAATGGAATTAATATTTGATGGGCTCATGTGAAAAAAAAAGTGAGAGGGATATGAGAAGATGAGAAGAGAATTACATATTCTAGACAGAGAGATATTTGAATGGGGTTCAAACCAAAAAAGGGCAAAACTGGAGGATTTACTTTCATCAGTAGTTAGTCCAGCCATCAGGAAGAGTTTTGTTTTCACAGCATCTGCAGCTGGCTGTTCTAGTGCTTAACCACTCTCACTGTGAAGATTTTCCTCTTCTGTGTCAAACCCTTGCTGTAACTTACAATGATTGTGTTTTGCCTCTGTGCACCTTTGAGAAAAACGTGGCACTGTCTATTCTAAAACCCTTTTTAGACAGTCGAAGGCTGCAGGAAGATCTTACACCTCTCGTCTCCCTAGCTCCCTCAGCTTCTCTTCTTCCATCATGTGCTTCAGTTCCCAGCTGAGTTTGTGGCCCTCCTCTGTCTGGTTTAACAATATTTTTCTTCTCTGGAGGGAGATAGATTTTATTTGCACAAGGCATACAAAGAGTGGAGAGGAAAGAGGGCAAATTAATGGTGAAGTAATAGTCATAAGTAAGATACAAGAGTTTAACTCACTTCTCTGTTAAGTGTCCTGTTTTTAAGTGCCAAGGATAATGAGGCCATCAGCTGGTGTTGACTGGTAATTTTTCCCTGTAAAAACTCATCGCTAACCAGCAGGTAGTTGTGACTGTTTATGCGCTGAACCATTCTTTGATCAAAAGCAGTCATCTGCTGCAGTAACTCATGGATGTTGCACATCTACATCTCTAATCCTTTCCTGACTCTCACTAACTTCTTTGTCTTGCTGTTTGCGTGGGCATACGTATGTGTATTCACACATATATGAGTATTTATCTAAAAACAAGACAGTCTTTTAGTCCTTCCTTTTATTCTAGACTTCTTTCTCTTCTACATTTGCAACTCATCTTTTCTCTCTGATAAGGAGGCCCTTCCTGGTTTCAAGATTATTCTGCTCCATTGTTGTAGAAGATTTCTTTCCTTGATTTCATTTTTTGTTATATTCAAAAAAAAGTACAGTGTCATGTCTGGATTTAAATTTAGCTTCAAGAGATTAAACAGTTAACATCTTTTTAAAGACAAAATTAATATGCTAATATAAGCATCCCATACGTCATGTGCTTTTCAAATTATGGTATATCCTCTTGGAGAAGGATTTTCAACTAATTTTTATTTAAATTAACTGCAAATTAATCCACAATGTTTATATAAGAATTGTTGAAAGACAAGAGCTAAGTCAGGAATTCGATTTCCTCTAATAAGCTTCAGAACTAATCACATTTATAGCACTATTTATAAACAGCACTTGTTTATAAAAGCAGAACCACATTAGTACAATATTTATGACTTCATTGGACAACTTAGTGTAATAGTGTGCAATACTCCTATACTTTAATAACCTCCAGTCCCTTCTTGACATTACACTTCATGATGCCTTCAAAAATGCATCAAATACATACGTTGCAACTGTTCTTGCTGAAATAACAATCATTTCACTCTTACAATCTGCTGTTTTAGAGCAACTCCACTCATTTCCTCATCTTCCTTGAGTCAAAACTCTAAAATTCTGTACACCACAAGATCAAAAGTGAGGAGAGCAGGTATTTCTGTAGTGCATGGTGGTGTAAAGAGAGAAGGCAAAAAAGCTGACAACATAAGTAGGTCTCCAGAGAAGTATGACAGCTTTTTCTGCCTCAAATCATCATAAACTCTTCAACCATCATTTAAGAGAAGGTGGCTTCATTCTTTAAAAACTAGAACTACAGGTGTGTAAAGCCATGTGCTGTAAGCAGCACATTGACCATTTGATGGTCTGTGTTTCCACAGAGCTGCTGAGGAGATTGTTAGTTAAGGTGGAGCATATCATAAAATACTGCTCTGTGAGAAGAGTTTATGAGAGCACAGTGAGGCAAACACTTATCCCCATGCATAGGTAGCAGCCTATGTAAGTTTTTAGCAGGCAGCTATTTCTAGCAAAAATTATCACTTACTGTTGCTTGAGAAGTAGTGCATTTCAAAAGTTATGGTAAAATTAATAAAGGTAATGTTACAAAAGGTGAAGCAAGCTCAAGAACACATGAACTAAAGCCTCTTAATAGTTTACTAGTTCTCACTTCCCAATTGTCCAGTTAGGATACCCATGAGACATTGTAAATTGTACAGAACCCTGCTATTTATGTGTTTTCCATTTTATTTACAAGTTCATGATGTAATATTATGTCTTTACTAGCTGAGTTCAAGAGAGCAGTGAAGGTGGCAACAGGACAGGAGCTCTCAGATAATGTTTTGGATACTATCTTCAAGATTTTTGATCTAGATGGAGATGACTGCCTCAGCCACAGCGAGTTTCTTGGGGTCCTGAGGAATCGAATTCATCGAGGTTTGAGGGTAACAAGGCTGCATAATCATTTTTAATTACCACAGATGATTGCTACAACCTTCCTGTAAATGCCTGTAGAAATACAAGTAGAGTTAATGGAATAGAAAAAAATACGTATTTTAAATTGGATATTCCTTACAGTATATGAATCTGGGAGTAGTGCTGCCACTAAGAACTTGTAATAACACACGTGAAATACGGAAGCAGCAGCACAGCATTACGTATTGTATTTACACAGTCTGGGAACAGGAGACTTTTCTGTGTAAATGCTAAACACACTTTCAACTTTATTAACAGGTACCGCAGCAGCAAGGCATTCAAGGTTACTGGAAGTGTGTGAAAAGAGAAAGCATTAAAGGCGCCAAAGAAGTGTGGAAGCAAACTGGGAAAAGTCCTTTTTAAAGCAGTCCATTGTTCTTTTGCTGTAAATGTTGTTATTTAAGGGAGTTTGTCTGTCCTGTTTACATAATAGCTGAATCAAAAGTGCTCTTCTTTTAACTATAGTTTAAGTTTAATTAATCCAGACTCTAATGCAATAATTTTATAATCCAGTTCCAGTGCAATCTGTTTGGTTTACAGAACTATTACTGCTTTTGACTTCCGTATTACTCTTGTTCTTGGGAATAGAGTTGTCTACTGCTCTGTGGAGTCTGACCCTGCACTGTAGGACACAGGATACGTAGGATTTAATAGTGGCCCCAGGCAGGAACATCACAGCAGTATCATCTCCTGTTGAAGGCGTGGACATCATCTCATCAACACAGCAGTTCTCCTTCTCTGGGAAGGGCAGAGGTCCAAAAGCCAAAATCACATACACAGTATATTTTCAATCCAGTTACCCTATATCAAAATGGAAAATGCACATGGTTCATGCTCTTATTATTGTGATCTGCTTGTGTGCAGGTTCCTCATGCCTGATTCCACCAAATCCTGTGTGGATGTCTTGTTTGTTTAATTTTGTGATATTAATATTAAACTGGAAATACAAGACTGTTGAGGCAGGCTTTAAAAGTTGCACGTTGATCAATGAATGTGCATTGAGTCTCTCAGGCCTTTTCAATCAATAGGATAAATGAGAAACAAAAATCCTCATTCTGTCATAAACAGGCATAGCTACAATTTGACTCACAACTATTTTGCTTTAATTGTATTGCAGAAGATGAATGTGAAACAAATAGTTGCTTTGTCATACTAAAAGTTGTGACAGGGGATGCTGCATTATCTCAGGAATTCAAGGTTATAATAAGTGTTGGGAGAATAAGAAGTCCAATGAAAAAGTAAATACAAACATTTATTACTACAAATGCAAAGTTAGACCTAAGACGCTAAACAGCAAAACAAGGAGCACATCAAAATTAACATTTAGCAATTGCAAATGAACATTTTTCAGCTATAACGTAATGTGCATCTCTGTGTACACAGGTGTGCATGTTTCATGTTTTGTCTGTCTTAACAATCTCAGGAGCCAATAGTCCCAGGTCCAGATCACTCTTCCTGGGTGGCCACTATATATAGGAGATAGACTTATCTATAAAGCTATCAGGGTTCTTCCTCTTTCCCCCTCTCACTTGTCTGACTTGTCTTGGCTGGGGTGAAAGCTTAACTGTTCAAAACAGGTTTGTGGTAACAGAGATAATAGACTCAAAAGGTAGACGAGGGAAATGTCTCAAGAAAAACAACCAAGAAATCTCCGTACTCAGTGAGGAAATACCCATCCCTTTTTTTGTATGACACCACCTGTGCTGTTCCCAAAGTTCAAGTAAGCTCAACAGAAGGTGTTTTTTTGTCATTTCTTTGGATTTTGGTGGGGTCAATCTTGAGAAGAAGGAAACTTGTGTGATAGACATGACATCAGGGCAGCCCTCACTCAGAGGAGGGACAGGAGGGGATGCATTGGGAAACCCTAAAGATCCCACCTAAGAAGTATTGAGATTACAGAGAACATGCTTGGTGTGTTGATAGCTGTCAGACAGCTTTGTGTTGAGGAGAAGTCCTGCTGCCTGAGCATCAGCATGGTGATCTCACCTAAGGAGCAGTTTGAGAAGCCAGCAAAGCACCTCTTCCCTCCTTGGCCTCAGCTCGGAGCTTTAGTTTACATAACGTTAAAGAGAAAATGCCTCTGTCATCTTTTTTCCTGTCATCTTTGGGCATGGACCCAGAACAAGACCATGCCTATGGGGGTATCCTGGGACTGGCTAGAAGATCAGGCACCAGTGACCACCAAGGATCCCTTTTTTTCCCCCAGGAAACAATCCAAATGAAATAAACAATTTGGAAATGGTGCAAATGCTACTGCTCCGCCTCAATCTCCTCCTCTCAGACTGAACTCTATGTGTGTTTGGCAGTTGCTTGTTGCCTTGTTGCTTGTTGGTGATGGGAGCTATGACTAAGAGATAGCTCATAGGAACAAAGGTGGGGCAGTGGGACTGGCATCCTGGTACCACAGCCAGCTGCACGTCACCAAATAATCAAAAATATGACACAACTGAGGAAGAATTTCACTACTCTGTGTGTGTGTATTCAACCAAAGTGCTTTGTGCCAGCTTTGACTTTAATGCGAGGCTACATTTTATTTGTTGTTGTTAATATATTGCCAGATCATTTTTACTTTGGAATAGGGATTATTCTTTAACATTTTAGTCTATGTGAAGTTAATTAGTCTGTGTGAAGGGTTTTATTGCTTTTGTGGTTTCTTTAGTTTACTAATTACTTGCTTTTTAGAAGCTGTTTGGTTTTCTTTTGGAAAAATCAACTCATTTAGCTTTAGTGTATCTGGAAGTTCAATTCCTCAGTGCTCATTTGTGTCTAGGTTTGTGTAATCAGCAGTATCTGCTTTCAGCGGTTACTAAAAGTGGGATTTCAAGTTTTATTTTTTTAGCAAGAGCTTTTGTGTCAAGTTCAGAGGAAAAACCAAAGAGATATATTTGGGTTTAAGTTAATTTCATGTCTGTAGAAAAAAAAGGAAATTAAAAGATTGATTAGGAATTAAAATAGAGTTACAAGTCATTTTCAGAAGTAATCCTGAAAGTGCAACCAGGAAGGAACTCTTTTGAAGGCCAGGAATGCCTTGTCCATCAAGCTCAAAGAATCAGACTCTGTGTTTAATTTATAGTTTATTGTTATTTCTCTTAACTAAAATGCTTTATAAAACAGTCTTAAAATAATTTCTTATTTTTAATATCTTGGAATGAAAAAGCTGTTTGTGTAAGTGTTTAGGTAAACATTGTCTTTCAAAGAATGCATCATGGTTTTAGTGTTCAGTGTTGTAGTTCCTTTTAGTCACATTTGCAACCTGTCTGTCAGCATTACTCAACACAATTTAGTTAAAAGTTTATGCCAGCTGCCAATCTAAGCATATCAGATATGACTTCTCGAACATTAAGATCTCTTCCTCTGAACAGAAATATATAGATAAACTAAATAAAATTGAATTTTTTTCATCTACCATATATGGAATAAAGATGAATACATTGCACATTGCGGAAGTCTGAAAAATTGATTTGACATTTTTCAAAAGGAGATACAAGGGCAAGTGCAGTCATTTACAGCATATAACTCATTTACAGAATTTTAGTTTTTGTATCATAACAGTACTTTTTACATTTCTTTCAGTTCTTTTTGTTTAAGATAATTGTTTAAGAACCGTTTATTCTTCATTTCCAAAGGAAACAAAGGCAAAAATGCAGTGTGATATACTAGAACTAACAGAAACTCATTGGTTGTTTCTAGAAATTAATTCTTGTGAACAAGCCTCTTTCTAAAAGCAAAACTCCCTCTGGATTCAAACCAAGTTGGCAGGTTTTAACAAAATACAAAACAATGAGGAGTACATATTCTGCACAGAAGAACTGAAAAAGAAAACCTTTATCACAACATTATATGGCTGCATCAAAAGTAAACCTCTGAATTACTCCGTCTCCTTTGGTGTATCATCTCGTTGCAGGGTTCAGCCAGGTTGCCACTGGTCGTGCCTGGAAACACCCTGATCTGAACCCTGGTGTCATCAGGATGTGTTGGCTTGCCTGTTGAGCCAAGTGTTATCCAAAGGACAAACAGTATGTTCATTTCTAATATCCAGCTTTTGGTGGAGAGTATGTAAGGTCTTTATCATTTTAGGAATGATAAATGTTTTGTTTCTGGACTTCCAGAAGTCTCAGAGCTCGTGGAATTTTGGGTGTAGATGCCAGACCATGCCTTGGCCCTGAAGAGTTTACAGGTTACACTTCAGTTACCTACAAAGCAGAGACAAGAGAGTCAGATAAACAAGCCAGACCATGGATTGTGGTTTCATGGCACTTAACATGTCCAAAGTTTTAACGAAAAAGGATCACTGCCCAATAAAGGACTGGAATAGAAACAACTGAAGTATTATAAAATTCAGGTGTATTCACTATACTTTGACTAAAACATAGAAATGGATCAGTAAATGTACATCAAAATTTAAAAATACAGTTTTCTTCTCATGCAAGAGTTCACACAGGAGGGTGCAAGGATATCTTGTGCCTTCAGTCTTCATGTTTCCTATAAAACAGTCACAGGTAGGTCAGGAAACTACTGCAATGCAGAAAAAATCTTCAGTCATCCTAAACAGAAAATACATGTCCAAATAATGTCATGGCCATTAATTGTGATATCAAATTTGACAAAACAGCAGCTCCTGTTATGCAACTGGTCACAGGGGAAGCATGAAGATAAACGTGGTGAATGTAGACACACACTCTTTATGTCCCACTGGCCACAGAAACTCCTACAGAAACTGAAGATGCCACCCAACAAGAAGCACAAAGCCGTTTGCAAGACAGAAAACCTGAGAGGCTTGGGCGTGCACAAAATTGCCAGCAAACAAGTCCTGCTACTTGAAGGTTTCCTTTTGGCTTTAGATTAAATAATTCCTACTTGGTTCAATAATTAAAAAACAAATTGTGCAACATATGCAGAGACAGATTTCCTATTAGGCTGGTATTGGCTTACTTAATAATGTTTTCAGTTCATTAACTGGAGTGCCGTAGCACAGAGCCCTGCTCACTGTCGACAGCCAGGCTGCTGCTCCTGCATGCCAGCATCCACAGGGAGCCTGCTCAACAGTGCACCCACCTGCATGGCTTTAGACAGCACCTCCTGCCCTTTTTGCTTTTCAAAAAGCTGCCTTTCCTCACCCACGTACCCAATGTGAGTTTAAGTTGGTTATTAAGGAAAATTTCTTCACATAAAGGGTTGTCAAGCTCCGTAACAGGTTGCCTGGGGAAGTGGTTGAGCCTCCATCCCTGGAGGTATTGAAAAGATGTGTAGATGTGGGACTTGGGGGCATGGTTTAGTGCTGGACTCGGCAGTGTTGCGTTAGTGGTTGGACTCCATGACCTTGGAGGTCTTTTCCAACCTAAACAATTCTATGATTCTCTTCTGGCCTACCTTTCCACACTGACCAGGGGGTGGAAGTAACAGAAGGCAACAAGCTGTGGGAGGACAGACACAGCACCTTGCAGAATGCTGTTTGTGGTGGGGTTTATGTTTCAAACACACAGATTTGAAAAGGTAGGCGAAAGGATATTCCTTGGGAGTTTTTCTCATGTGATTTCAGACCCAGTCTAACTAGGTCTGCTCTGAAACATCCTCTGGAAAACCTGGCCTTTCTCTCTAGACCACAAAGGGTGCACACAAGATGAGCCTCACTGGACTAAGCCTGTACTTTGTGAATGCTACCTCTTCATTATCTCTAATGGCCTCTGGATACAAGTTACTTACATTTGGCCATTTGTTGTTAAATTGATGTGCTGCTATTTTATGTGAAGGGTGAAAACTCTTAGAGAGGAGTTGTTTTAAAATTGTTATGAATTTGGACCCAAAGGAAGTAGATTCTGAGATCAGAACCATCCAATGAGCAATTTTCTGGAGAAAAGATGTACATCAGAGGTGTGGTACCACAACAGTTCCTCAGGTCCACTGCTTGAGGGGAATTTTGTCAGTTTTAATATTACCCCATGGAGCAACTGGTAGTTCTAAGTCACCCCCAAGAAAACAAATTGTTTTAATTTAACACTTGCCAATAAAATGTTTTAAAACTCTCTTATTTTTTTGGATACAGATTTTTTTAAATTATGTGGCATCTAGGAGTGTTTTAATCTACATTGAAACCGATAGCACTGGAATGAGCAAACATAACATTGTATACATCTGTTAAATAATGCACAGACGGCAATTCCTAGAGCAATGGCAGATGATTCGCAGGGTAGATTATTACAAAAGAAAGAATAACAAAAAGATGCTTCACCACTAATTTTCAGAAAATGAGACTAATTAAATTATAGGTCCTAAAGTTAAACAAAGCTTCTAGAAGAAACAAAATGCTATTAGGAAACATGAATATTGCTGAGCAAAGGGACACTAGGAAAGCAAGGGATAAATCAATATGGCTGAAAATAAATTTTTCAAAATGCTGCTTGAGCAAAAATGCGTCTTCACAATTTGTAAATTTGACCTAATGCAAAAAAAGAGCAAATTAATTACTTGCAGTGGGTGTGTACTAGATTATATGAGCTTTAATGGAATGTGAAGAGCAAATACACAGTCTCGGTTGGTTTTATGTGTACATCAGAAACATGAAGCCTCAAAAAAACTGATTTGTCTCATATTACAAGGAATAGAATTCCTAATGAGACAAAGGATCATTTTACATCCATCTCCATCTAAGAGGCTCTTGGGATACTTCTGCCTGTTGTATGTTCCTGGAATTCAAGTTGACCTACTTTGAGAGTTTAAAATACAAAAGCAAACTGGAGATGAAATTGTTCTAGATTATAAGGTCTAAATAGTAAAGAGAGAAATTCTGAAGAAGTGGATTGTTTGCAGTGTCTTCCTCTAGGACCAACACACATCTGGAAAACTAATAGAATCTAACGAGCTGAAGCTGCGAAGGGAACTGTTTCACTTCTCTTAGGCATCTTTTTCTGTGGCTAAAGCAGGTGGGCAGACAGAAATTGAGGTGTGATGTGAAAATGGACGGGGGACACCCTTTTTTCACTATTTGATACTCATAGGATCCAGTGTGAGTGTGGTGAGCAGCAATTCCCACATGGCATTCTCAGTTGCCGTTCAGCTTCCCGGAGTCTGCTCCAAATGTCATCACTTGTCCCTCCCCACATCTGAGGCAGCAAAGTCTGCACAAGCTGCACTGCAGCCATTTAAAGCCAGACAGGCATTTAGTGATTTCTACCAGAGCTTCCTTTATCCTGCTTGGCTTCTATTCAAGAAGCTGTTTTCTTCTCAAGAGGTCCTTGTAGAGACATCCTAGATGGCTTTCAGAAGTGGAAGATGCTAGTTCCTGCCAGCCGTGCCAAGGAGCTCCTCATGCAGCATAACTCCTCAGTGGGGGGGGACTGTCTGGGGATAAATAGTCCCTCTCTGCCACCTCACAACCTTGATGTTGTCCTTGTTTAATTCAGTTTCACTTCAGTTCATGTCATGTGGAAACTCTGCACAGAAATGTTACTGAGTAATAGCTGGTCAAAATTAGACTGTCTTAGTTTTATGCAGCTGTCACTGGCTTCCATCCTACCCAAGGCATCTGTCTGACCCAGAACTGAAATACTGGCCATGCCATGGCTTCCAGCTTTATCGGCAACAGGCTCCATCTAAACCACACCTGATGACTGTTCCTACAGCTCAGTACAGACACACATGCTGAAAGGGGGCAGTGCCAACACTCACATGGCTCTGCCGATGTCCCGGTGGGTAAAACTGGAGGCAGCATCAGCAAGGAAGACTGGAATAGGGAGCATCATGTTGAATCACCTCACATCCTCCCTAGCATAGTGAACTGTTTGCTAGCTAAGTCTGTTTTTATTCATGGCTGTGCTGCTTAGTTTTCATATTAGGAACTGTGCTTATTGTGAAGTATTTTGTCAGGAAAACTGGTGGCAGCACAGCCAAGAGGGGGGTCAGTAGCAGCCAGCCACATACAACACACACTTGGTGAAAGCTATTTGCACTTTACTTCCCAAGTCCAACTCCCTTCCTTTTAGATTGCAGGCTTGGCACTACAATGTTTATTCACTGAATACACTACCGAGAAACTAACAGCTATTAAATTATTAAGAGCACATGCAAGTATCAAAATAAGATAAAATCAATTATTTCTAAAAGGACCTTTAACAAATGCTCTTTCTTTGGACACCAAGCATTTAAATTGCTTCCCATTGTCTTGAGACTAAATGTTAGAAGTCCCAAGAGATCTTGAGGTAAAGCGCCTGCCAGCAGCTGTGGCATGTTTTGACACCTTTAAGAAACAGAATCATGGGATCCTTAAGATTGGAAAAGACTGCTAAGTTAATCAAGACCAATTGGTAACCCAGCACTGCCATCTTCACCACTATATGATATCCCCAAGTCCCACAATTAATGAAGATCAGAGGAACTGGAATATTTTTAACACGCACATTAGCACTTACCAGTCCAAGACTCATAGTTCACATTAAATACAAATTGCTCTATCCTTGTCAGTACTTCTTGAGAATGACTAGACCTCATAGCCGAGATACCATCCATGTAACCAGTCACTTCTCCCTCACCTTACAGCTCTCCATTAGGAATGGGCCAGCCCAAGTTGTTCCACCAGCTCTCTCCCTCTCCTGCAATCCCTTTCTTTAACAGCCCTTATTTTACTACCTGTAATTTTGTATTCCCTTTCCATACTATCCTGATCCTGTCCCCATGCTCAAGCATGCCCTACACTGAGAGTTGATCCCAGATGATCTCCATCTTTCCATGATCCCTGGGCACATCTCCCTGTTCTATAGTTATTCTGTACCTGTCTCAGAGGTCACTGCTTCATTCCTCTGCTCTGATACTCACATGAACACACACACCCCTCCCCCTCACATTTCCACACATACAGAGGCTGCTGCTTGGGCATTTGGCCAGGGTGTCCGCACCCTGTTAGCTCTTCACGGGATCAGAGGCTTGGGTTGGAAGGGACCTTAAAGTTCATGTAGTTCCAACCCCCATGCCAGGGATACCATTTAGTCGATCAGGTTGCTCAGGGCCCAATCCAACCTGGCCTTAAACACCTCCAGGAATGAAGCTGTAAAAGGCTCACAGACTTACAATTTCCTGATCACCGCTCTTAGAGTTGTTCTGTCATCTAAGCACAGGTGAAAAGAGGAAATGGCCGTAAGTTGTGCCAGAGGAGGTTCAGATGAGATATTAAAAAAATTTTTGTGAGGAAGTGGTTAGCCATTGGAATAAGTTGCACGAAGAGGTGAAGGACTCATCATCTCTGGAAGTGTTCAAGAGGTATCTGGACATGGTACTTGGAGTATGGTTTAGGTATGACTATGGTGGTGCTGGTTTGACAGTTGCACTTGATCTTGCATGTCTCTTCCAACTTATCTGATGAGTCTGTGATTCTGTGAACAGGCAAGGCCACAACAACTGCCCCTCTCCCTGCCCCTGCCAGAGCAATCCCACCACTGCTGCCCCTGCATCACCTCCCCATGCTCACAGGGACAATGGGCCACACCACCCAGATCCTGCCCACACACATCAGCCCCCCTGTCTTGCTCTGTCCAAGCCTTCTCGTTTCAAGGCACCACCCTGGACTGTTCCAGCCTCACCCTTCTTGTGGCAGGGATATGTAGACCTATGGATGGGCTGTGTAGCCCTGTGGCTGGGGGGTGTAGCCCTGTGCATGCAGCCTGCAGTCCTGTGGGTGGAGTGAGTATCCCTATGGATGGGATGTATATCCCTGTGGATGGGGTGGGTATCCCCGTGGACGGGGAGTGTATCCCTGTGGATGGGGTGTGTATCCCCGTGGACGGGGAGTGTATCCCTGTGGATGGGGTGTGTATCCCTGTGGATGGGGTGCGTATCCCCGTGGACGAGGACTGTATCCCCGTGGACGGGGAGTGTATCCCTGTGGATGGGGTGTGTATCCCCGTGGATGGGGTGTGTATCCCTGTTGACGGGGAGTGTATCCCTGTGGATGGTGTGAGTTTCCCTGTGGATGGGGAGTGTATCCCTGTGGATGGGGTGAGTATCCGCATGGATGGGATGTGTATCCCGTGGACGGGGTGTGTATCCCCGTGGATGACTGTTTCCCTCGGGGCAGGGCAGCCCCGGCTCAGCCCCGGGCGGCCCCTCCCGCCGCCGCCAGGTGGAGCCGGAGCGCTGCGGGAGCTGCCGCGGGGGCCGGGGAAGAGCTCCCGGGCCGAGCTCCCTCTGGGTGGGCAGGGAAATGGGGATGTATTGCTATCGGGATCACACTGACAGCAATGCCAGAGTAAGGCTGAAGATTTCAGGCATTTATTTATAGATAAATATCCTCTTGCGGTACCCCAACAGGCTGCTTGAGCGCTGTGCGTGCCCGCTGAGCGAGCGGAGGCAGCAGCCCGGCAGCGCCCGGGAGCGACTGCCCGGACCCGTCTCCGCCCCCGTGCCCGACACCGACCCGCCCGCCCGGCAAGGACCCCGCAAAACAGCAAAGCTGAGCTTTAACAACAGTTTTTGTGGCTGGAGAAGGATCCCGTCCCGAAACGGCCCCACCGGTGCGAACGCCCTTCTTTGAGAAAGGGGGACCGGTGGTGGCGAGACCCGGAGGTGCCTCGGGCAGAGCATTCCCGGCAGGACGAGGGAGGTGATCCTGCCCCGGCGAGGCCGCGTCTGGAGCGCTGCGTCCAAGTCTGGGCTCCTCAGCACACGAGAGACAAGTTGCTGCTGGAGAGGGTTCAACGGAGGAGCACAGGGATGATCAGGGATCTGGAGAATCCACCTCCTGAGGAGACAGCTGCAGGAGCTGGGCCTGTTTAGTCTAGAGAAGACTGAAAGGAGATTTCGTTAATGCAGACGACTATCTCAAAGGCAGGTGCCAAGAGAATGGTGCCAGACTCATTTCGGTGGAGCCCAGCCACAGAACGAACAGCCGCGGCCATAGACCGAAACACAGGAAGCTTCCCCTCAACACGAGGAACAACTTTACGTTGAGGGTGGCACAGCACTGGAACAGGCTGCCCAGGAAGGTCGTGGAGTCTCCCCTCTGTGGAGACACTCAAAGCCCACCTGGACACGCTCCTGCGCCACCCGCTCCGGTGCCCCGGCCTGGGCAGGGGGCTCGGACTGCGCGGTCTCCAGACACCCTTTCCTCCGGCCGTGTGCGATCCCGACAAGGGGGCGGTGGCGGGCGCTGGGGCCGCCCCTGTCCCGCCCACTGCGGCCCGCCCAGGGCCCGNTGCCGCGGTGCCCGGCAGGGAAGATGGCGCCGTCCCACGTCCTCAAGTGCTGCCAGAAGGTGCTGGCCTGGGTGCCCGTGGCCTTCATCGCCCTGGTCGTGGCCTGGTCCTACTACGCCTACGTGGTGGAGCTGTGTGTGTGTGAGTGCTGCGGGAGGGGCGCGGGAGCTGCCGGGCGGGCGGGCAGGACCCTCCGCTGGCCGCCGCCGCCTCCGCTGCGCCCGGAGGGGTTTTGCTGCTCCCTGCGCCCGCCTCGGGCTCAGCTGCGGGAGGAGCCCCCTGCCCCGGGCGTGCCCTCCCGCCGGGGCCGGGCTTACCTGTTGTCCTGTCGCCCTCAGGTGCCTCAGGACGGCCCGGGGCCGGGACGGGGGAGAGGAGGAGGAGGAGGCCTGGAGGGGTCCGGGGTGCTTTGTTTGGGGACAGGGATCTCTCGGGGGCAAAAACCCTCGTGTCTCCCCGGGAGGGGTTTCCCGTCTGTTTTTTTTTCTTTTTTTTTTTTCTGTTGATCATCCGCCTTATTGGTGTACCAAATAATTCCTTGTGGATGTGTAGGAGTCTTCTCTGTGTGTGTCCCCTTTTTAATTCAGAAGCCCAGTGTCGCTGGAGCATAATGAGGCTGGAAACATCCAAGTTAAGCGGGCTGGGGAAAGGATTTAGGGCTTACGGGGTTTTGTCAGGCCGTGCCCAGGCTTTCCCTTACATAAATGTGACTTGCAGCCGGTGTCGGTCAGGGCGATACTTACCCTTTGCCGTGTTCAGGAGGAGAAGTTCTGCTCAGGAGGATGCTCAGGCTTTCCCCGGGCAGCGGAGATGGGCTGGAACCGCGATGTGCAGGGCGCGTTAGACTTGCCAGAACTTGGAAGCAGCGTAGGAAAACTAAGGAATGCGTTACTGAGCGTTTGGCGACTTCAAGTGAGGAAGCTGAAATGAAAAAAAAAACCCTTAAAAGTACGAAGAACTGCTTTGAGCTACATATAGGTCTGCCTGGTATCTGTAAGTCCTTGCTATTTGTGTAAACTACGTGCTGTGATATCCCTAGCCAGAAATAAAAGGTTTGCACGTACTCTCTATTTGGTTTAACCTATAAAGACAACTATTAGAAATAATTTTCTGCGAGGAGTTTTTTGGATAACTTTTCTGCATGCTCATGTTATCTCACAGCCTTTTGTGTTTAGAGGTGTGGACTGGAACGTGAACCACAGGCAAAAAGTGATTTGGACTTTAAATAGTAGAGGTAGAGTAGTAAAATAATGCTTGTTGAGATGCTGCGTGAAATGTTGACGTGGGATAGTTGCAAATGTGTCAGTATATCCAAAAAATCGTACTTAAAACTGTAGACACTTGGGTTTAGCCAGCCATCAGTGCTGGAGGTCTGGCACACGGGAGCTTATCACAGTGGTCCTGAAAGGGGTTGTGTGAGGTTGCAGACTCACATTTTGCAGGTTCTCGGAGCCCACTGCAGTCTGCTCGGTGTGACAAAAGGCAGATTAGGGCTATTCATTTCTTCTCCCAGGCAAAGAACAAAGCCCCAGAGATTAAAAGGCTTGCTTAGAGTTGCACAGGTGGTCTCTGGCCAAACTGGAAACAGAATCTCAAGCTTCCGAGTCCCACTTTTGTGTCTGGACCACAGAGGGAGTCAGGACTGGGTGCCTGTGGATGATTTCTCTTTTGCAAGAGCTGCAAAGGGCCCTTCTTGAGTTCATTAGGATTTTGTTTGCGTGAAAATTATTGAAAAGGGTTGGCTCCTGTTCGTGGGAGAACTTTTGCATCTATAAATCTGCTTTCCAGACGTCTGGTGCTTTTTGCTCACAGATCAACTTTATTAATGTCTGCACATACAGGCTATTAAGGAAAAGTGTCATTTGATAAGAAAATTACTGGCTTCTGTTGCTGTCACTGAATTTTACAGTTGTTACTTGTCTAAGTCATACTTGATGACCCAGGATTTTATTTTCTGTGAGGGGTTTGGTTTTTGTTTGTTTTGAATCTGCTGAATTTTGGTTGCACTGTTGATAGAGAAAGTCATGTCGGCAAGGGAGAGAAAAGGAGATTTGTGTTTGGGGCTTTTTTTCCTTTTGATTTTCCACTGCATTTAAGTGCAAACCAGCATAGGGAGGATTTATAGCAAGACACAGGATTTTGTGTTTTTCTTGGCAGGTGTGTTTACTTTCTCCCGGTGTTGCTTATGTTCTGTTTGCTTGGGGAACTGCTGCACTGTGTCCTGTGCAGGGGAGCAAGAATGTGCCTTCAGCACCCAGTGGATGAGGTGACACTGGTCTTTGCAGGTGTAAAAGGCTGAGGGGGTGTGCCTGGTAAAGGAAAGAGGGATGGGGGAAGGGAAGCTTTGGAAGAGAGGAGACACAATAGAAAATTTCGAGTAAATGCTGAGAGAAGTTGAAACCCCACAGACACTGGTGCTTTTTCAGAGGTTATCCTTAAAGATTAGATAATTGTTAAGATGTGAAGCTAACAAGGAAAAAGGAAGGAAGAAAGCCTGTATTTCCCCAACTGTTTCTTCTACCTGTTGTTTTTTTCTCCTTATAGTCCTAATTTAATAAACATACACATTCAATTAGCAGATCAAGTGGGAAGCCAAGCTTATGTAGTATCATAAAATATTCTTAAAACAGAAGATGGGTAGAGTTGGGGCTGCTTCTTTCATCACATCCCCCTTTTCCTTTCAGTTTTGCTTCTCTGTGCTCTTTTGCCCCACCCTCCTCTGCTGGGGTGCTCACATGTTGCTCAATGTCGTGCTTTTGGTGTCTTCCTCTGTAATTCACTGCCAGTATGTATTTATGCCTCTCCTCTAACCCTAAATTATATTCCTTGCAGACAGGCAGTGAACACTGGGGAGACCAGGTGTGGAGGAGATGAAAGGAGGCTCATGAGCTCCTCTATTGTTTTCCTCCTGTGGAAACTGCCGGTGGTTGTGTCTCTGTGAAGCTGTTCAACACTGGCTTGTTTAGACCCCTGGTGCTGTGTAGTTGTGACCCTTCAGATAAATTGGCTGTTAAACTCATTGGAAAGGTGAAAACAGCCCAATGTGTGTAAGGTGACGGAATGTCAGCAGAATGTATCGTTCTGGGAACAAATGTAATTGAAGGAACTGCAAAAGACTCAAGGCAGCGTCTCATTCACAGGATTTTGAAGTGCTTTGAAGAAGAAAAACATGAACACTCTTCGCGCTAGATTATTTTTTCTTTTCACACATAACTTGCCCAGAGCTCAGTTTGCAAGAAAACACACCTAGCAATACATAAAGGATGTTGTAAAATAGCTTTTCGTTAGCTTAAAATCATTTCATATGCTCTTTCTTGTTATCAAAACATGTTTTGCTTTTAACATCCCTTTTGTAAACAATGGCTATGTTATGCTGTTGCTGAATTGGGCCGATTGTGTCTGTTTACCACATCCCTCAGATGCTTTTGGAGAGAGTGGAGTGCTTCCCTTGTGGTGCATTTTCACTTCTGGCTGACTTGTATTTTGTTATCTGTCCAATCTATGGTTTTTGTAGGTGATGGGCTGTGGTACAGGCTGGCCAGAAGGTGGTCGGGAGACGCTGTTCTGACGCGTGTAGCCAGAGCTGGTGGGTGAAGGCAGACTCTTTCTTACAGGCAACCCTTTTGCAAAAAAAAAACCAAGCAGACTTTGGTAGTGCAGTCTGCCCTGAGAAAAAGAGAAGCTACCTTTGGCTGAATTGTCTGCAGATCTGAGCTAAGGTGCATTGGCTGGTTTTATTTTTTTTAAAAAAGTTAATGACTCAAAGTCTTGAGGTTAGGTTTTTGCTTCTGTAGTGAGAACTGTATTTTCTGAAGAACACAGTCCTGACTCTTCTCCTGGGCCAAGAGTTTTAAGGACAATGGCTTGTTTTACGTATTTGCTGGGCTCTAGGTTTGTGAGTGTATGAGTGTTTTCATGCCTCAAGCTCTGCAAAGTATGGAAAAATGCGATTTTGAAAGCTGTGGAAGTAACTAGCTGTGTATTCTTTTCATTGCATCTGGTTGCAGAAAGGTTTGATTTTTTAATTTCTTGATGCAGGGTGGTGTCTAAAATCCTGGCTAACAAAGGAGTTTGTAATTTAGAATACATAACTTCATGTTAATAGTACAAATTATGCTTCTTGCTGTTCCAGGAGACTGCAGGAGCTCTTGTCAGTGGGGAGATAGCTCTGGTTTCCCCAAAGCACAATCCATATGAGAAGCACATGGCAATCTGTTGTAGTTCTTCCATCTGAAAAGTCTGTTGCATAAACAGAGAGAAGGTGATTCCATCTGCCTCCTCCAGAAGAAATCTCTACTGAAAATGCTAATGCAGTGTCTCTCAAGCAGTGGCAAGGTGGCACTGACAGCAGTGTGTCAGTAACTTCTGGTTTCAAACTGCAGAAAAAGATGCAGTCTCAGCACTGACATACATTTGCATGTTAAGCATATAAAAAACATTCCTGCAGGAAAAGGGGGTTACCTTTTCAAGGAGAGGAAGGCTAGATCATTAGTTACAGTTAGCTAAGTTCATGTGGCTCTCATGAATTCAGAAATACAGAAGTTGAACCATACACTTAGTTGTGTTGTAATGTCTCAGTGTAAGCATCTTATCATTTTAAATGAGATCCTTTTCTGTTGTTATTAATAAGTGGTATTCCTGTTGAGGCGCTCAGACTGGATTCAAATTACTGGAAAACTAAGTGCTCAACTTGAGTAGAAGGATTATTTTCTTCCATGGTGCTTTGCATTGTATTGGTCATTCTAGGTTCTGGAGACAGGTGGGCGTGTGCCTTTCGTATGGCATGAAATCTGCACTCTTGCCAGTCCTCTCATAAAAATACTGTTCCAAGTGCAACAGAACTAGTCAGCCTGGTTTCTTGAGGAGTTGTCTTGTGTCTGCTCTTCCTTCTTTCTGCTCACAGAAGGACTCCATCCCTCCTCTCACTCCTAGCCCTCTGTCTGCAGTACCTGCCCAGCCCTCTCTTGTCAGTTTTCCCCTGCATCTGCTGAACCATTCCTGACAGCTCAGCAGTAGTTGGCATCTTCCCTTGATCCCTGGTTACCACTTGGTCAAAAAGAATTTTGATGCAGTGGCCAATTTGGGTGTTGCTTGGCTTGCCCAGGGCATTGGGCAGAAAATGGGCACCTGAGCTCAGGGCAGCTCTTTGCTAACAGGGAGTGTGGGAGCTTTATTGTGAGACCCCCACTGAGCCTTACCACTTGTCTGGAACTGCTCCGTGGGCAGGATGGCTTTGGAGCAGGGGAGAGAAGGGGCTTAGGGAAAGCAAGGAGCTGAGTAAGTGTCTGAGCCAAAGCAGGAAGGCTTCCTGTGGTTTTATTTCCTTGTAGCTGTGATCTCTCATCGCAGCAGCATCTCCTTATTGGCTTTAGATGTGGACTATCAAGCTTTTGTTCCTTTGAAAGATTTGGATAGTAGAAGTATTTAAGATTATGGAAAAGAACTTCTCTCAGATTTTTCTCTGGTAACCACAGTGGGAGCTTTGGATATGTCTCAAGTTAGAACAGTGCTCTAAGAGTCACTTACATTTTTAATGAGGGGTTTTACGTTACTTTGTCATTTCCAAGTCTCTGTTTTCCTACAAGATGCCATGGATAAAAGGACCAGAGTTTCAAGGATATGTTTTCAGCACACATTACTTTGAAGTCATTGACTTCAGGTCTTCTGTCTATTCTAGTTCGGGTCTTCAGGTCTCTGTGAACTCCAGGTTCTTCTGTCTATTGAAATTTCAATAATTAAGACTTTGTGCTCTAGTGACTCATATTTTTATGTGTTAATGTAGACACACTTTTTATAAAAAAATAATTTCCACTGTTAAAAGATGGGTATCTGAGCTTAGTTCTAGTACCCCTGTGAAAGGAGACATGTTTGGATGGCACTGCTTTTACTTTTGGAACTTGAGACTTCCTGTGATGGAAAGTGGGAGTAGGATAGATTCTAATTGACTGTCTGAAATTGTACCTGTAAATACTGGGGCTTCATGCTATTCATTTTTCACCCGTTCAATACATCAGTTGTTTGTTCAAGTTTCCTACAACTCTAAGGGTTTATGCTGGTTTAATGTGTATTTCCCTTACTGTTGTTACAGGTTCCTGAAACAGCTTTTATGGAGTTTTCAGTTCAGTCATTAACTCCTTCTCAGCTGGTGCATGATCTTCCTGTACCAGGATGAATATCCATTTTTCTCTCATTAGTATGTTTGAATTTCATGGAAACATCTGAGAAGTAAGCACAGACCACCTTGTTGTGTCAGCTGAATCTCCACCAAGGCGTGAATCACGTACAAAAGGGGGTAATCAGATTGTAACAAATGCATTTGTTCTTTTAACCACTTCCCCCATGTTTCTTCATTCTGCTGTTTCTGTTTTCTGTGGGATGTGCTTAACTTCTGGTTTGGGTCAAGGAAAAAAAACAGAGCAGACTTTTCACCCTCTTCTGGTTCCACCTCTCAGTCCTCAGGGAAGTGCCTCCTACCCTAACCTTTCACTGTCTTCTCTCATCTATACTTAAAAATCCTCTGCAGCATTTCAAGCCCTTGCTTTTCCTTTTTTCCTCCCCTCCCCGAAAGACCAAATGGCTCATCAGTTCCTTATCCGTGTTCCCTTTTGACTATTAAACTAGTGACTAAGGAGCAGTGGGCTTTGCCTTTGCAGTTTCTGCAGCAGCCTCTCTGCTGCTTTATATGGTGCAGCATTGTCTTAAAGGTGAAGCAGGGAACCGTTTTGATCTTTTTGTAAATCATATGATTGAGGGATTTTGTTTGTGGTATTTGGCTTGTGCATCTTCACATGTGTTTGTCTCCGGAGTGGGGGATTTTGATGCACCTCTTGTGAGGTGCTAAGCACAGAGATAGCTGAGTTGGGTTGGGTTTTTTGTTTCTTATTTTTAAACCTTTTGGGACAACAAAAATTTAGAGGTGGAAGTAATAATTCATCTGGAATTAGGCAAACCGCCACTGCAGAGAGAATGAAACAAAATTTAGATTAAATGTAAGTAATCTTGAGAGGAACAGACATTATTTGTTTGAAGAGACCTAAACAGATAGTTACTGTATGAGCTGGTTTGCAGTTGTCTGTAGTAGACTTCAAACTTACGTTAAATGTCTCAGCTACTGCCTTGTCCATAGTGTGAATGCAGAGAACCTGTTACTGTGCCGTCCCTCTTGACAAGTAGTCATTGCTTTTAGCTTTGTCAAGTTTGGATTAAAAAAACCAGAAGTGAAGTGTGTTTCCACAGTGCTGCGATGGATGGTACCTGAAGGCTTTCACATCTGTTGGTTTGTGACACACAGATTCACCCAGGCATTGCAGAGGAGACCAAAACTTGCAGCAGAATTTGGTTTCGGTTCTGTTTTGAAAAATCCTGTGTGACTAACATTCAAGGTTTTTGGTTTTTTTTTTTTGGGGGGGGGGGGGGTGTTTGGGTTTTGTTGGTTCTTTGCTTGTGAGGTTTTTTGGTTGTATTTTTTTATTAGGTGTCTGAAAAAGGATGCAAGTCACGCATAGGATTTTTGTGGGAATGTTTTATGTTTGTAGCTTTTTATCTGTTTAATCTGCTGCTCCCTAAGTTTCATGTTGAGGGGGGTTTAAATAATTGTATTTTTAAAAAGCAAGAGTTCAGCCTGGTAATCGCATGCAGAGATATTACTTGCTGTTTTCATGGTAGATGCTGCTTTAGCTTTATCTCAGCAAGTAACTGGTAGAGGGACTAGGCTTGAGCTTTTTTAATAATTCAGAATTGAGAAAAATTTTGAATTTCAACAATGCGAAGCTTAAAGACCACTGAGCACTAGATTCAGTCATTTTTTTTCTCTTTTTTATGGCTTTTTTTCTGTTAACATTTTCAAACTTGTAAATAACCTGTGCTTCTCCCTACTTGCCACACTTCCAGAACCACTTGGTAAACTCTGTTCACAGGATCACAGAATAGGCCAAGTTGGAAGGGACCCACAGGGCTCATGGAGTCCAACTCAGCCCAGCTCAGCACCATCCCCAGGAGCCACACCCTGTGCCTGAGAGTGTCACCCAAACGCTCCCTCAACTCTGCCAGGGTTGGTGCTGTCCCCACAGCCCTGGAGAGCCTGTTTAGTGTCCAACCACCCTCTGGGTGAAGGACATTTCTCTAATGTCCAACCTAAACCTCCCCTGACACAACTTCAGGCCATTCCCTCAGGTGTTATCACAGGTCACCACAGAAAAGAGATCTTATTGTCAAAGAGCTGTTAGGAAAGGGAACAGGGATCTGTTTGTGAGCAGAAATGATGGTCTGGGAGAACTGTTAGGCACATACAGGGCCTCAAGAGCTGTATTTCCTTGCCTCAGCTCCGTGGGTGTGTGATAGTCTCCTGCTCTGTGGCAGTGCTCTCCTCTTGCTGCACAGCTCCTCTGGAGCCTTCAGGCAAGCAGATGCACCCCCTGGTTCCATCCTAGTTTACGTTTCTGTGTAGCTTCTCAGGAGACAGCAGGTTTAAAGGTCTGGGTCAACTCAGCTTAGTCATAGATGTTTAGCAGTGATCACTCCCCTGATCCAGCTTCCCATAACTCCGTGTGGTTGCTGACTTGCGTGTTGAAGCAGTGTCAGTCATTCCTTGCACTTCCCAGCCACTGTTTCCAAGCCGTGCAGTGTACTCCACCCCTTCACCTGCCACTGTAGATGGCACTCTGGCAACTGTGTGGTGGTGTGTGATGGACTGGGAAGGTGTGGCAGGAGAAGTTAATTCTCTTAGTAGGTGTCATGCATGGAGCACTACCCATTGCTTAGCAGGATGTTTGCCAGTTCTATGTTCCTCCAGTGCTTTGCCACTGGAGCCCCAGTGCACCTCTTGGGTGCAGTAGGCAGCACTGTGTATTCCCTTGGCACACACTGCATTGGGGTTTGTGGTGTTTCAGCTGAACCTTCTTAGAGCCCTGAGTTAATGCTTTCCAAGAGTGTGTGGTGAACTGTCAGCAGTCAGGTGAGCTCTGAGGATATTTTTGGTTTAAATTTATTTATTGGGAGCAATAATAAATAAATAACTGAGAGCTATGTGGATGACAGGCTATGCTCTTTTGTACACTTCTCTCTCTGTTTACTCTCAAATAGCTTCTAAGATTGAGTCTAGATCTTCTGGAGAATCCAAAAATCCCTTTGCAGTGGACCTTGTAGTCTTTGTGCTGTCGCTTTTTTATATTTCTGAATACTCTGGTAGTTAAATCACCATGAGAAGTCTTTGAACCTTTATTTGTTTCATAAATATTTTTGTACTGGAAAACAATGAAATACTAAATATTTATTAGTATTTCCAGGTCCAGTATACTGAAGACAGGAGCTTCCCCATCACTAAACTTTCCGACAACTAATATACCTGTTTATAAATGACATAGTTTTCTAAACAGGACTTCCTTAAAGAGCTGTATTCAAAAGCTTGGCTTATTAATATCCTGATGGGAGTTCATGTATATTACATTACTGGCTGCTCTGTTGGTAATGTGTTGCCGGCTGAAAATTAGCTTTTCTCATGGGTTCCATATTTAATCTCACGTGGCAAATACCACTCAAACCTGACCAATGTTACAAACTTAAAACTTCATTTGGAGAATCCAATGGCGTAATGCACGAGAGGGGGTCAGCTTAGCAGGCAGTTTGATTCCTTCCATTACTCAGTGAACTTGGTGACAGCAAAATCCTTCTCTGAGAAAACAGAGTGCCTAATACTTTGTAAGGAGATTTGCAAGGAGATTTTTATCCACAGAGTTTTGCAAGGAGATTTTATCCTAATGTTTGAGGAAACGCTTGTTGCAAGCAGGGCCAGTAAGTAAGGAGAGAAGTGATTTTGGAAGAGTCTGAAGCCAAACTTGAAGGAGGGTGCCTGGTGGACAGAGCAGGTCTCTGACTGTTCTCCCCGCTGGTCCAGGGTTCACATCTGTAGGTCACAGCACCTGTGTCTGGTTGGATGGCATTTTTTTGTTTGTTTTATTTTTTTCCTTAAATTTACTGACAGTTTCTGGTATCGTCTGCAGAACACGTGACGTTGTGCAGGGTGTGTAAGACGGCTCTGTCCGACATAATGATAACTAGCAGCCTGTCAACACCAGCTGATTATCCTATTTGTCACTCCTGTTGCTCTTAAGTGTCCTGGTACTGTCAACCACAGAAACACTGGAGTTATTCCTGACACAGAAACCACTTTCACATATGCAGATACTTGAGTGTAGTGTTACTATGAGCTTGATCTGGCCAGCCTAAGTGTAAATACCCCTCCTTCAAATGTAAATGTAATTAATTAGTGGTGTGGACAAAAACTAGCTCCACTCAGAATTCTGAATTTCCATGCCTTTCTGCTAATTCTGTTTTTTTCCTATTCCCCAATGTACCAGAGAGAGCACAGCTCACTGACTGGTTCAAGTAAGAGCTCTCTTTGTCTTTTGGGAAGAAACCAAGCTTTCTTTTGGCTGTATCTGGGAGCTTAAGGGCAATATTGTAAGCAATTTGTGCACAGTACTTCCAAGCTACAGAGCAATAAAGCTGCTACTGTTACGATAAAGTGGAATTTTTGGTGAAGAATGAAGAAAGTCCAGCAGTTGGAGTAAGCAGCTGAGGAAAGTGTGTAAAAGCAATGCTGGGGTTTAAAATCCATCAAAATGCAAATAGAATGAGCAGTGGCAATAGTGATTAAATAGCTGAAGAAAGTCAAGTTCCATTAAGGGGTTTTTGAGCAATTATGGTAAATTGAAAGTGAATAGTGCTTCCCGGGGAATAGGGCTTTTCAGGGACAAGGAACATGGCACATCAGTGGAGCTGAATGCTGAGTTTATGTGCAGAGAAAGCCCGTGGGCTGATACCATCTCAGTGCGTAAGTATGAGATAGTGAGGTTAAGACCTGGCAACACTTCCTCCTGAGTGTTAACCAAATGTAACTCTTGGCTTTGAAGTAATTTAAAACGCGCGGGCGCTTTGCTGAGAAGACCATTAGGAGACCTTTGTTGTAACTTCGAAGAACATTTTGTAAATGCAGAGGTGAGGAGCCATCGGTAGGATTTTGTGGGTTCCAGAAGTCAGCTGCCTTTGTAGCTGTGTTTTGAACTGTGGAAGTGGTAGCACAGAATTTACTTTTCCCAGAATGTATGGCAGAAATCTTTTCAGTTGTCATAGCTAAATTCATTGCTAAATGTAATTCAGTACGCAAGGAGTATCTTGCATTGATTATGCTAATTTCTGCTGTAGCCTGTTTGTATTTATGCACATAATCTCTGCATTGGGGCTGAAAAGACCTTGGCTAAATAAAAAGCTCCTTTATTATTGTGATAAAAGAATGTTTTCTGGGCAGCAAGCCTCTGGCTGATCTAAATTACTTGTTATATCGAAAGGATTACATTAATATTGTTTTACCCATACAACAAATTGTAATGATGGCTGATAACAAATAGCAGAGAAGTTCTACAGTGCAGCTTGAACTGCTTTATTTGAAATATTAATGTATGTTACCTGTCCCCGAGATAATGCTTCTCTGAATGCTGGAGCAATGGGCATGGTGATCACGAACATGGAAAGTACGGTGGTCGTAAGACACAGAGCATCCATCCCCCTTTGCACCTCCTTGGCTGCATTTCCTTCCTCCTTTCTCCTCCCACCCCATATTTCTCTCTCTCTCTCTCTCTCTCACACACACATACACACACACAGAGAACCTGCAGTGCCTTTGAAGGCATCATCTTGTGACCACTTGCAGTCACAAGGCAGCTCACTCCAGTGCTCTTGCTGTGCACAGTGTGTGTGAGATGAGTCTGAGCTCCAGCTCATGTGCTTGTGGAAGCAGCTGCACTGCTTTGAGGCATCGGCTTCTTTTCTGTCTCATGACTGATGTGTGTGACCCGGGACAGCGAGAGGCCTTTCACTGCCATTCACCCTCCACTGCAATTCCCTGATGTTCGTGGCCACGCAAACTTGCCTTCATTGGGAGTTCAAACCTGACCTGATGTGTCTGGCAAAGGAATGTCTGCAGCAAGGGAGCAGCTGGATGGTTAGTTCAGGACTTCATACACCCCTGCAGCAGGAATTGTCCCGCCACAGTTGTGCCTCTGAGACAAGCATTGTGTTAGACCTGATGGTGCCCCCGTGGGCTGCACACCACCCCAGGCCCACGGTGTGGCAATACCTGCCTCTTCATGCCAGCACAGCACAAGGGCCTGTGGAGCCACCTCTCCTGCATCACCCTTCTGTAACATGTCGCTTTCTGAATCCCCTGGCAGTGCGCTGGGAGGGAGGATACTCGTGTCCTGTTCCTGGGTACCTGGAGTTAAAAAAAGTGTTATCCTTGCACCACATAAAGATAAAACAGTTCTAGGCTTGTATGGCTCAAATCTCTGCAGAGGACATTCATTCCAGCTGGTGGCAGTTGTGTGTGCAATTCCCGGGCCCCCGTAGCCTTTTGGCAGGGACCTGTCAGCATCTTCCTGCGTTGGCTTTTGGCTACATGATGCTGTCAGCATCTCAGTCATCTTGAATTATTTGTCTAAAAACAACTCCCTGCTGCTCAGGGAGGGAAGCACCTAGTGGGTGCCTGCCAGTGAGGAAATAAGAAATAGCTCAGTGTGGAAAGAATTAAGGCTTTTAGAGAACAGTGGAGAAGTGCTAAGGTCTTCATGCTCTAATGCTGCCCTTTAACAGAAGGCAAATGAGTATTTGCTCAAGGAAATTCTCATTGTCTGTCCCAGTTGTGCCAGTAAGTAATGTTTCTACAATCTTCTTGTCAGTGATTAAGGTCTGCATTTGCAAATGGGAATGATGTATCCAAAAATCTGAGTTATACTTTCAATAAAATGCCATTCTCTGAACAAATGAAAAACTTGAGATGTCAGTGGTTGCCTCTGCAGACAGGGCAGTGCCTGTGGGAATTTCTGTTGAATTCAGTACTGGTAACTTCTGGAAATATATGTGAGGGGTGTATGTATGCATGTGTATATATATATATATATATATATATTTGTGTGTATATATATATATATTAATTTTTTTTTAATATTTTAACCTTATTTTTCCTTAAAAGCTGAGAAAAGTTAAGGCAGTACATCTGGTGAAGGGATGCAATTGCGCATTTATCACTCCTCCATCCTACCCATGAGGAATGTCAGCCAAAATGTGAATGTTACTCTTGAAATTGGTGGAAAGGCTGAAATAACCCAAGTATGACTCCTGCTGGGAGCCGTCGTGGGAGGGGATGAGGAAGTAAGCCCAGCACTTGGGTAACAAGATCAGTTCTTGTCCTTTTCTGTCCTTCTGTATTAGTTGCAGTTGAGTTTCTGGCTCTGCAAGAAGCATATCTGGCATTGGGTGGAACATGCCTTCTAGGGGAGTAGGAAGATGTGATGTGGGGGTTTTTTTCCATCAAGGTTGAAGGGAAATGTCTCATCTCTTAGCATGCCTCTTGAAAGGTCTTGGCAGATGGTTGCACCTCTTTGCCTCAGAATAGACAGATTTAGTTTTCTCCTTTTATGCCGTGATTTGAAAGGTGCTTGAGTACCTTGTAGCAATCTTGAAAATAAGCCTGAAACTGAAAACAAACCAGCTGCCTAAATGCCTTGCTCTCTCAAGGTGTTCTGAGAGGTTTCCTTGAAGCAGCTTAAAAAAATTCTCCAAAGTCTCTGAAGTTGACACCTCTATTATCAGTTCATACTCACAAGAGGAATGATTCCAACAAATGACATTTTCCCCTACTTTAATTTGTTATACAACTAATGATGTCCCCGTGTCTGCAGGATTGTTTTTTTGTGATAATCTGCCTGCTTCCGCCTCTTTCATTCTTGTGACATAGGTGAGATGAAAGATAACAGACAACAATGTAAGGAAGACTATCTAGAAAGGTGTAACCAACAACTGGGGTCATAAGGGAAAAAATTTCATTTGCAGCCAGGGGTGATGTTAGGGTGTAAACCAAAACTAAGACAACAATTTCCTCTGTTAAAATCAAAGCAGCAATTTCTGCTTGTCCTCTGAGAGGACTGAGTTATAAGGTGCATTTGAATCCAGCCTAAAAAAAGCTGTAGAAAGTGAATCCACACCCTTCTCATTGTGTGCTTCCCGTGGCAGTGACTCCAAAGCATTGGGAGCTCCAGAGTGGCAGCTGCTGCTCAGTGGTACAGGGAGGACTGGCTGACAGAGTGGTGCACCTGTACATCCCAGGACAAGCTGCAGCAGCTGGAACTTCAGTGTAGACCTCCTTGCCTCTCTGCAGGCGGCCTTTGCTGAGCTCCTTCCTTAGTCAGGTGGATTTTGGAAATCTGAGGAAGTCAAGATAAAGCTCTGCACTGCAGTCAGACTTTGTTGGACTTGCCTGGTGCTGTAGTGCTGAGATGTTAAGGCCTTTGAAATACTGAGGCCGTAGTGAACTCCCTGTGCCTGCGCACCCGAGTGTCTGCTTCTGAACTCTTTGCATTAAAGTCAACTGCAGCTTTCACTGTCTAGTCCTGTCTTATCTTTTCCCAGCAGTACCTTTTCCTAGAACTTCATGAGTCTTCTTGCAAAACCAGAAACTCAATATTAAGAAGCCAGTCCATAGAGTATTTTTGCTCATGTTTTCCTGTTTGTAGCTGAGCAATGGACTGATATGGCAATATATTTTCAAATCTTCAAAAAACAACTGCTTTACAATATTAAAGATTTCCAAAATATGGAAACAGTTTTGTGTTGACTGCAGTGCTGAAGGCTCTAACTGGTGCTGATGCATCTAACGTAGTGCGTAGTGCTGTTGCATCCCGAGGTTAACATCTAAATCATCTGCAGTGTTTATTTTGTAAAAAAAAATCAATAAGCAAAAAGACAGTGCTGATTTTTCCCCTACCCCACACCCCAAATAAGAAAACGTGTTTTAGAAATGCTTGAAAATGGTACCGATTTAGCAGAAGTTGTAGGCAGTATCTAACTAGTTAGAAGGAAACTGCTAGGGAGAAAAGTGATAGAGAGCTACACTTGGAACTTAAACTGTGGGCCAAGGATTGGGGACCAAAATGGCAGTGTCTGGTTCTGTAGATTTTTTTTCCCCCCAAACCAGAAGTCAAAAGCTAGAATTGATTTCTTGATGCTGTAAAGGTGCTTGTTGAATGGCCAGCCTAGCAAATGCTTGAAGGTCTTTATTACATAAAGATCGGATGATAACTTATGTGAAGGAAGGCTTCACTCTGCAGTATAAAGAGCCTCCCAAACAATTCATGTGCCATTTGCTGAGTGAATTTGGACAAGAGTAGTTGGGTTGCTGTTCATTTAATCTACCTGACAATGGGCATAGCAACAGTGAAAAGGATAGAAACAGAAATGCTTAACTTCTTCTGAGACAGAAGAGAACTGGATATTTTATTTCATCTGAGGATGATAAGACAGAATGAAAATCACAAGTGTTTCAGTGTTGGCTTTTTCCTCAAACTGCAGGAGTTTGAACAAAAAATTTTCTGCTGTCTAATAACAGTATCCTGACCTAAGGGACCTACATATGAAAGAGAAATTATCTCCTTGATGCTGTGAAGCTTTAATTAATCTTTATGAAGGTTATTTAAGGACCTTTTCCATGAAGTCTCGCAGGTGTTTCACTATTAAGCTTTTTTTTAATCTTTTTTTTACATGTGAAGCCTGTTCATTATTTTGAATCTTCAAACATCAGATTTAACTCACAGTTTTGTTTTATGCTGAGAGCAGAAATGAGGCTACAGATTAAGGAGTGCTTTAACCAGAATTACTTACAAAAAAAATCCTGTAGTTTTATAGATAATTATGTTCTCCCATCCCATTAGAGGATAATTAAGAACTTTTTTATATTCCTTGTCTAAGGAAATACATGTTTATCCAGCTGTGTGCAGGAGTGTTTACTTAAGACATGAGGAGTCAAAGACAGTGTTTAATCTAAAGTACCTTTAGTATTTTTTTTAAGTTGAACAACTAACCATACTTGTCAAGCTTATTTTAATTTTCAACTTTTTAATGATTTTTATCTTCTGGCATTGTTGAAAAAGTTCTAACTGGAGGAAATAACACATTAGTAAAATTTCAAGCAAAAACACAGGATTTGCTTTAAAAATAATTAGGCTTCTGTAGTGTGTGGTGGAGTTTGACAGAAACCCAGGAGGAGGCTATGCAAGAATCCATAACTAATGTGAAATTAAGCTGTTACTTTAAGATTGACCTCCTGAGTTTGAAGCCAACCTTACTCTATTCTGAGTGGTAATTTCTTAAGCTTTTAGGTAGAAGGAACCAGATATTTTCCATTAACTTCACAGAGGCTTCCATGCGCACAGAGACAGTAGATAATAAATGAAAGGGGAAGGGGGAGAAGGGAGGAGGAGGGAGAGGGGGGAAAAAAGCCCAGAAATACATGAATAGAAAGGAGTCATCTGTACATTGAGATACCACATCACTGTGTCTCTAGCTGACTATAACAAGAGGCACACTTGCACAATGCAGTTGCAGATACTTTCACTGTAGATATCTACAGGTAAGTGAGACATGCCACATCTGTAACCAAAGGAACCTTGAGAAGGAAGTCAGCAATATGTGCTGAAGCCCTGCACATTTAGACTCGTGTGCATCAGAGAAAAGCTCTTTCAAACTCAGGCTAAGGAAGTAAATGTGCAGACCTGAGAGAGGGGAGACAGTGTGGGGTGAGGTAAGTGCAGTAGGCAGGGCGTGCTCTGTTAACCTTTTGCTCATGCTGATGACCAGAAGCTTAAAGTTACTGTGTAAGATGGAAGAGTCAGGAAAAGATCCTTTCCACATAGAATTTCAGTAATTTAGTGTCCAAGGAAGAGAGAGATCCAGCAAAAGGAGTGATAAGAAAAAAGCAACCCAGCAAGTCCAGCAGCTCTCTGTTCAGCATTGTACTTGAACTGATGAACTAAGAGTGAAGATTTTGGAGAAGCCTGGAGGCAGGAAGATGTAGTAGTCAGGCAGTACACAAGGTAGATTTGAACAATAAAATTTGCTGTTGGCATGAAAGGAGATGAGGCTATAGGAGATAAGGGAGAGGCTTTAACTGTGCCTGAAGAATTCAGGTCGGGGGGAAAAAAGTCAAAAATAGTATATGAGAGGAAGAGAGAAGTCGTGGGGAAAAGCTAAGAGAAGGCAGTAGGTAACATGCAACAGTTTCAGAGGGATTTCTGTAAGAACTTTTTCTTTAGTTTTCTGCTTTCCGGTGGTACACCTGTTGGCCTAGCTGTTGACTCAGAAAAATGAGTGAGGTGCGTATCTGAAGGGGAATATGCACAAACTTAGTCTAATTATTGTCTGTTGAGTGCACTTGCTTCATTAGTGCAGAGAATGGCATCCCTTCAGCTCTTCCACTAACTCACCCAGCATCAAGGGCTGGCAGCAGGAATACCAACTCCTGTTTTACCCCAGTGTTGGGCAGGGAGGCTCAAGTGACACCCAGAGTATGCTTTGGAACAAGTCAACTACCTTGTTTATCTCACTTTTAGCCAAGTACTTGATTCAGTACTTAACAATTTACTTAACAATTTTTTTCTCTCTCTCTCTCTTCCAGTTACTATTTCTTCAACTGCAGAAAAAGGTAATTTTTTAAAATTTTTTTTGATGATCTGAATAGTTGCTTTGCATGCAAGTCCTAAGGACATAGAATTTAAATGTACTCCTTTATGTAAGGTCTGTGTAGTGAGTAGATCAGTGCTAAGAAACACGGTAAATATTGTACAGTTAAGTCTGTTTAGCTTCTAATATCACAAGCTTGGGATGATGACAAGAATCTGTGAGTAATGCAAGTAAGGCGACTATGATTTAGGTTTGCAAATATTTTTAAATGGGTACCTTGCAAGAGCAGAAAAAGAAGAAGGAACTGCAGCAGATCCTTAAATCCATTTTCTGTTTAGTCTTGTGACCTGAAAAAGTTGTGCAAGAGCATGAATTGTTGTTGTACTGCTTGCTGTTTTCCAAACAGCTTACCAAATTCCTCAGAGCCCCACTCTTTAGGTCTGGTTAGAATTGTGCAAAACACAACCATTTCAAAAGTGGCTGTACATTATAAGTTTAGATTTCTAGGTGAAGTGTTTTGACAAACTTTACTTTCATCTTCATACTGGCTTTGGCAGTGGGTAGTACTTACAGAGATACAAACTGTCCAAAGAAAATTCTAGCATATTATTGATGTGATATTTGTTTGGGAGTTAATTTCAGCCTATGGGGGGACATGAGTGGTAGATTAAGCAGAGATTTGCACTTTGATTGTCCATAGAGGGCTGTTTAAGACTTGAAAGGTTCTGATCTGTTTGCAAAAAAGAACAGAATTTGAAGCTAATCTAACAGTTTTCTTCATGACGGGGAATATCTGCCTGAACACTGTAAGAAGGAACCTTGGTGAAATTTGTCCTGTTTCCTCTTCTAATGAAGAGTGGGACCATCTTCAAAACAAGCTGTGAGCCATTCAAAATGTGAACTTGTCTTACCCTGGATTTTTACATCGCATTTTACAGCTGGGCTCTACCTAGACTTGAAAAAATTCTGCAAGTTGCTGCTGTGTTTCCTGTTGACCTGTATATGAATAAGTTTTACTTTCTAGTTTCTTCTGGAAAAGCAAGATCCATGTCTCAGTTAAGGAAGCCTGGCAGAGCAGTGATGTTGGTGTTACACGATCAGATCTCTGGCTCTGTTACAAATGCAGTGCCTGTCTGATCCAGGTGCTTTTAAATCTACCAGAGAAATGCCAGACTAACTCATGAAAGTGACAGTGTCGTTGGAACCTGACTGTTGGGCTTTTAATAGCTGTCACCTGCATGCTCTTGCACCTCCAATTCTGAATCCTGTCATAGGCATCCTGGATGCATCAATTTCTCAACCATGAAGGTTGATTTTTAAATGAGTTACAAAGTCTTTTTTTTGCCTTTGACAGGAAACCTAACATAGTTTTGTAGAGGTCTTACAAGCTAACTCGCAATAGCCAGGAATCAACATCAGAAGAGCCAAAAAGCCAAAGTACCAGCAACATTGCTATGTAAATTAATGATGTGCATCTTAGCAAGTGTGTTTTGTTCCATGTTTCAGTGTACTGTGTTCAAGTCCTTTTACTCCAGTGCTTAATTGCAACTTTTAATTAAATTAGTGATGATTTCAACACGCAAAGGCTAATCTTTTCTTCATAATTTTATATTCTTGTCTGGATTTATATCCATTAGGATAGGGGAACAAAGTCAACTCTGAGTCTCTCTTAACAATAGAATATACTACTGTTATATACGATTACCTCTCTGTAATCTGACTTTGTCTGTAGTATGAAGAATGATTCAGAAAAGGATGTTAAGGGCAAATCCTAGGAGGGCTTACCATACTTTAGGAGGATTCTGAGAGCATGTCTTAAGACATTGTCTTCCTGAGGCCGTAAATTGCAGTCTAGTATGCATCAGTGCCTTTTAAAGAGAATTAACTTCACTCAGTCACAGCACGGCACAGAGAAAGAATCCTGGGTTGCTTCAGCTTAGCCAGGGCTTCCTCATGACTGAGTCTGGCTAAACTGGCAGATATTGGGGTTTGAGGTTTTTCTTGTATTTTCCATCTAGCTTGTAATTACAAGAAAATGAGCTGACTAGGAAGGAGTCTGGTTTATATTTGTACTAGAAACTTATACAAGATGCTTCAGGGAGTAGTCTGCAGAGGACATACTGCTACCCAAAGTGGTGGGTAGATGGACTGCTAAAGTAAAACTGTCAAAAATGGTCTTTTTCTTCCTTCTCATTTCTTGGGGAGCACTGACAGGGCAGTTACCTGAAATCACAGTAGGAATGGCAGCATAGGAGGGGGAAAAGAAGCAGAAATTTATTCAGAGTGGGGCCAGGGTGAACTGCCAATCACAGGGTCTTTCTCACCATGGTGCCCATCACAAGCTACTGAAGACAGGCCTTTGGCTTTTAATGACAGTGACAGATTGCAAAATCTCAGTTAAGTGAGGAGTGCAAGGGCACTTTAACAGCTGCCTCTTTCTAGTAAATACTGGTAGCACTGGCAGAGATCTGTATGTATGTATCCTTGCTGCAACCAGCTGCTTTGCCTGTTACTCGGTGCGTTGTTGGGTCATTTACAGCCTGTGACAAGACTTTGGGATTCTGCTGTTTCAGGTATTGTGCGTGCACTAAAAATAATCCTTCAGAAGAATCTGAATTCTGAGAGTGATTTTTATAGTCAGAGTAGAACTGTTTACTGTGCAAGTTAGTTTTGCTGTGCCCTGCCCTCCCATGTATCTCATTTCCTCTTTCCTTCTATTCAACTCCTGTCGCCCTTTTCTCCACCAAAGTTCTGATCTGGGCCACTGATTCCACTCCAGTTTTATGTCCTTTTCTCCTCTCTCCCAAGCCATTTTCATGTGCTTTAATTGCTTAATCACATTGTGTTTAAATGTAGAGTATGTTTTTAATAAAAGACAGTTTCTAATTATGCATTGCCTGCTACAGTAATAGACAAGTTCTTTCCTATCAGGATGACAGTTTTAGGATGGTTTTAGAAAAAGATTTTGCTTCTTGAATTTTCAATCAGCTGAAACTTTGCCAAATCTGTCTGTAAGGTTGGAGGAGTCGGAGGCAAAGGTAAAATGCATAGTTCTCTCAGGAAAGCTTAAATGCAGATTGTTTTCATGGCAGAAAGTGATGAAAATCCTGAAAGATGATCATTAAGATCACATCTTCTGTGAGTGTGTGCAAGGATTTTCTGAGCTATTGGATATTCCAAAGTTTTGACCCTGTTCTTCCAACCATAAAGTAGATCATGCTCCTTCTTAAAGGACTCTTTATGTGCACAGAAAAGTAGGTCAAGTTTCCTCCTTCTGCAACCAAAGGTAATATAAATTAAGATAATGTAAATATTTAATATGATTTTTCTAAGAGTTGTTGTTCTGGCACAACTGATCTGTTTCCTCTTGACAAGTAGTAATAGAAACTGTTAGAGGAAGGAAGATTAGAAGACATTTCCTGGATCATGAAGCCTGGACCTCTGGCCTTTAAGGCAGACATATCACACAGATTCATTGGTAAATTAAAGCCACCTACATTTTGTTGCTACTGTGACTATAATAGGACTCTTCCAAATTGTATTCTACAGATGATTTGAAAGAATATAAGGCAATTTTAAGTCATGGCTAGCATGACTGGTGTACAGTCCTTTACAAACACCAGCTTAAGAATTTTTACTGTCATTGATGACCACTGCCTTCTATAATGGCACAATCCTGTGTTGTTTCTAGTTGTAGAAATTAAATTGAATTATGTAGTCCAATAATGTAAAACTTTGATATAATCTAGAATAGAAGTATGGCATCATCATCTTTTTCCAACAAGATTAGTCATTTATATGCCACAGGTTCATTTCTGAGTTTGTTGTTGTTTTGGAGGGGGTTTTGGGTAGATTTGTACTTTCCCTTCAAAACCTGTTTTGGAAAGTTCAGCAAGTCCAGTTGCAAAGTCCTGTACGTGAGTCGCGATAGTCCAAAGCACAGACGCAGGCTGGGCAGACCGTGGACTGGGAGCAGCTCTGAGGACAAAGACACGGGGTGTTGGTTGATGAGAAGCCCAACGTGGTTCAGCGACGTGCGCTTGCAGCCCAGAGAGCCGAGTGTGTCCCGGGGCTGCATCAGAAGCAGTGTGTCCAGCAGGGCGAGGGAGGGGATTCTGCCCCTCTGCTCTGCTCTGGTGAGGCCCCACCCGGGGCACCGCATCCAGCCCTGGGGTCCTCAGCACTGGGAGGGCATCGACATGTTGGAGCAAGTCCAGAGAAGGCCACGAAGATAATCTGAGGTCTGGAGCACCTCTCCAGTGAAGAGAGACTGAGGGAACCGGGATTGTTCAGCCTGGAGAAGAGAAGGCTTTGGGGAGATCTTATAGCACCTTCCAGTATGAAAAGGAGGCTACAAGAGAGCTGGGGAGGGACTACATACAAGGGCATGTTGTGACAGGGCAAGGCAAATGGCTTCACACTGAAAGAAGGCAGGTTTAGATTAGATACTTTGAAGAAATTCTTTAAGTGGAGAGACATTGCCACAGGTTGCCCAGAGAAGCTGTGGGTGCCCCATCCTTGGAACTGTTTGAGGTAATTTTGTGATTCTGTGGTAAAAAACATATTATTTCCTTGAGGAATAGCAACTATCATGTGTGGGGGGAGGGGTTTGTATTAATTTTTTTTTTAAGTGAGCAGTCCCAGATTACTACATCTACCCAGGGAGAACAGATTAACATAATTGTTGTGTCAGGTGGTTCATAGTGTAGTAGTTTAGCCCCCCTCAAAGACAAGGGGGTTCATTTCTTGGTTTTTTCAGCTATATTCACCAAACTCTTACTTGTATTTTATTGCAGTTGTCTACCTTGTGGTTTTTCATCTGTCATTTGTCATGTTTGTGTGGTCCTATGGGAAGACAATTTTCACATCTCCTGCAACCCCCTCTAATGAGGTAAATATATTAGAAAAATGTCAATGCCTTTTTTATAAATAGCTGAACTGTTTTCAGTGATGAAATTTGTTTGCAGTGCTGCATGATTCACCTTTCCCTTCTCATTACCTAAAATAGAACAGCATGACAGTGCATCATGGATTAAAATGATCAAGTTACTCTTAAAATACCGTATGCTTTGTGTAGTGACATTTCCTTATACGAAATGTGTGCTTAAATCATCACCAGTTTGGCAGTCATGTATAGTGCTTTGCTATGAAGTAGCTTACTTGAAACCTGGAATTTTTAAAATTAAATACAGTGACGACGTTTTTCTATTTCTTGTTTAGGCAGTTTTGACCTTTGTTTGGGTAAGAAAAAGTAGTAATGCAATGTATACTCATGATCTGTAGGACTGAACCCACTGATTAGTAAGTCAGGGGTTAAGGCTTAGGTACAATTGAGAAGTCACTATGTAAAGAAGCTTTATATAATAGCAGAAGAATGCATGATGACTGTAACAAGTTGTGTTTTGAAAAAGAACTGTATTAATTGCAATAAGCCTGGGATGGATTACCTTGTTTTTCTATTTTCTCTTAGGTGTGTGTATGTAAGGATTAAATACTGGCACCAAATGTAAAATACTTCCCTTCTCTTCCTTGTTTTTAGAAAGCTTTTGAACTGTGGCTGAACTGTTTGAGGCTTTGGTTGCTCTATGGGGGTTGAATTTATTCTGTCTTTGGCAAGACTTGACATTCAGTACAAATGTCAACCTTAAACATTTTTGAGAAGAGTTATGCCAGTGCTTCTAAGGAAAAGCAAACACTGCTCTGCAGTGCTTAGTTATGGCTTATAGATCTCTATGTTAAAGCTACAGAATATAAAGTGTAAAACAACTAAACACTATGCTGCTGTTTAGCTAAGCAGAAGAAGTAAAGTGTTGAAGGGTCTGGAGCACAAGTGCCATGGGGAGCAGCTGAGGGAGCTGCAGTTGTTTATCCTGGAGAAAAGGGAGCTCTTTACAACTACCTGAAAGGAGATTGTAATGAGGTGGGGGCCAGTCTCTTCTCCCAGCTAACAGGTGATAGGACAAGAGGAAATGACCTCAAGTACTGCCAGGGGAGGCTTACATTGGACATCAGGAAAAGTTTCTTCAATGAAGGGCTTGGAACAAGCTGCCTGGGGAAGTGGTTGAGTTCCCATCCCTGTGGATGTGGCACTGGGTGAACAGCTGGACTCCATGAAGTTAGAAGTCTTTTCCAACCTTAAAGACTCTATGAACTAAAGATTCGAAGGGACTTGTCATGGTGATTGTTCTTGTTTTATCTGGGATGGTTCTGCAAGAAAATTGTGAAGTTAAGCAGGTTGGCTAATTAAAATGTGATTGCAACAGTGTTGTTCAGTTTTTAATAAAGCTTTATGAACTAGAGCTGCTCATAAAGCTAAAGCCTAGTAAATTTTGCTGTCCTCTTGGATTCTTCATTAATAAAACCTTCTTCTGAGGCTTACAGTAATGTTGTAGCAAGTTTTTCCTGTTCAGCAAATGAAAGGGATGGTTTGGGCATGTGGCATGTAATGACCTTTTTGCGTGTCAGCTGTAGGGGTAGATCAGATTTAATACAATTTTCTCCTACAACTAGCATCAAACAGAAAAAGGCAGAAAAAAACAACCCCACCATAACAACAACAAAAAAACACACACAAAAATTATTTTAAAAAGCACAAAACCCAACCGAATTAAAAACCCAGCACCGCTTTTTCTGTGTCTGGGCAAAGCCCTTCTGTTCATGTACCAGTAATTTATGCTGGTTATACTTAAAAGCGAAGCCTGATTTCGGAATCTCTCCATTGTGTGAGAGTGTCAACATATATATTTTTAGTCATTCAAATTAGCCATTCTTGCAAAAACAAATAGCATCCTGTGATCTTACTATTGAACTAAATAAAGATTCTGCAGCTGCTGTTGTCTTAGTGTAATCCCTGTACATTTGCCATAAGAAAGAACAATTAACATTATACAACATCCAGAAAGAGGAAGGAAACAAAGGGATTCTTTCTGTTTTCAATAAGAACTGCTGGAACCTCATTGGAAATTCTGCTTGCTGTGTGGTGACAGACAACTTCTGAGGTCTTTGAACGTATCCTGCCATTGTCCAAAGAGACCACAGCCTCATGGCCCTGTTAATTTCTGAAATCAGAACAGAAATACAGCTTTTTGGAAACCAGAATCCTATCTGGGCTTTTTTGAATAATATTATAATGTCACTTGGACAAATTGAAGAAGTTTTTAGTCTTGTGATTTGGTTCCTTTTCTGTATATTTCTATGGCAAACCATCAATGCAATCTAGAAGTAGTATTCGTGTTTCTTGCAACCCCTGCTTGATTTCAGGTCATAGAGACAGGCACTGGGTCAGCTGGCAGACTCACAGGGGCAGTAGGGATGAAGGCACTGTTTGCTGGAATGATGTTTCATATGTGTCTTAAACTTTTGATGTGAGCAACTCTAGTTTTCATACTTGAATAAATATCTATCTGAATAATTAAAGTTGAGTAATGAAGTTGAACTCTAGTTGATAACTGAAATGTTAAACTTTAATTTCACCGTTTGCTTAGATTGATTCTAGTGTCTGATTATTTAAAAGGATATTTAAACATGTTTCACCCTTGAAGGGTGGGTAGGCTTAATAACTGGGATGATACTGAATGTGACAGGAGGCTTAACTAGATTCTGTGAGCTATGAGGCAGCTCGTTTGCATTCTGGGTTAGGAAATAGCACAGAGAAATTGCAGCAGTGTCTTGCTGCTTCCTCCCTTCTGTAAGTAGGGTTCTCATTGTTGCTTGCCAATTGACTGTAGTCTAAAAGAGGAAAAAGTACAGAATGAGAGGATAATCCATGTGAACTAATAGTCCACATGTTTTTGGTAGGAAAATATGACCATATTAAACCACAGTAAGCCAGTTTTTGTTCCAGCTGCACACATAGCATTTTCTACTTACTACCATAAATTCTTTGTCTGTGTGAGCCCTTTTTATGAGCACTCATAGTGCCTGCAGGAAGCTCAGAGTCTAGAATTGCTTTGGAACAGAAAAATACCTAAGGAAATAGTGAGTTCAGCCCTTGCCAAACAGGGCCTGGTCAGCACACTGGATTTTGTGGGGCTTATTGGTGAATATTATTTCAATGGATACCAAACTCAGTGTTTCACAAATTAGTAAAAGCACTCCAGATTCTTCTGGTAGAGGTTTACATTTCAATGAAGTTTCAACAGGAATGCACATTACTCTGAATTGTAACTCACTCTCAACCTGTACAGGCTTTGCTGAAGTTGCTTTCAATACAACTCGTGAATTTTGAGACTAGTGTTCACTACTCCTAAGTAAAAATTCCAGTTAAGCTCTTTCAGCTTCTGTGCTGAAGCTGTGAAGCCCACCACAACCCTTCTACCTGCCTTTTTTTTTTTCCCCTCACCTGGTTTGTACCCCTCTCTGCGTTAGAGAGGAAGTGGGATAAGAGAACTTTAGTGCCTTGTAACAGCAAGGAACTGTTTGTACCTTCTTCTTGTTCACAGATCACTTCATTTATGCTTATCACAAATTGGAAAGTTTGTACCTTAAAACTCTGCCTTCCCTTTTGTCGAAGGAAAAATGCTATAGATGGTGGAACAGAGATAAAGATTATCTTCTTTAAAATGCATCCAGGAACATGTAGTTTTCAGGATCTCCTGTAATTCTTGTAGCATTCTTTTTTTCTTTATGTGATGCTTTTGGATCAGTGGGTGAGGGCATCTGAAAGGTGTTTTCCTTGAAACACAAAGTAATAATTAATCTCTTCATTCCATTTTGTCCATCCTTCCTAGTTCTGCTTGTCAAAAGCTGATAAAGAACAATATGAAAAAGAAGAAAGACCAGAATCCCAGCAGGAGATTTTGAGAAGAGCTGCTAAAGACTTGCCTATCTATACAACAACAGCATCAAGAGGTGAGATATAAAGAGAATTCTATTAAGCACATATTGCAAACACTATGGCCTTGTTTTGTTATTTGTTTGGGCTGTTTAATTCCCCCGAGAGAAACTGCAGTCCTTTTTCTGGGGATCTCAACATGAAGCCACTGTAGAGAATTTTAAAAAAATCATCATCTTTCAGCAAGCAAATAGATGACAATATTTATCTCTAGTTGTAGCTGTTAAAAATAAATGCAGCAAAGAAATAGAGCTAACACAGCTAGGAATAGGGAAAATTAAACTTACTGCTCAATTTTGTAATCACTTTTATTCCTATTTTAAACTTCTGTCTCCAGGTTGTTTCGGTTCAGCAGGAGCAGAGATATGCTTAAGATCTTAACATACTTTTGCAATTTAAAAATGAATAAATGTTATTTCATTCCCATTTGTAATTCAGTACAAAGCTAGTTATGGGATATTTCTGTATTTGCCTTTAATACATACAGGCATTTTTATTCCAACTTATATATGAATGATCTGTGAAAGTGCTGTCTTATGCATATGTATATTGTTTAAAAATCTATAGCTTTTATGTGTGTATATATATATTTCTCTTTCTTGAAACTAGCGACTCTTACAGAATTTCCAAAACCATAAATTACTCAGAATAACTGTTACTGAAATTTACTGTGACTTTTCCAAACAAAGTCTAAGGACACTTGGCTCTTTTGAATACAAGCCTCCCTTTAAGGGAATCCCACTCTTAAGTTCCTCCATTGGTCTGGGAAGCCGTTGCCAGCTCTTATCAATTCTGTTTAGCTGTAGGTGTTGGCTTCCCTCCTCCTTTCAAACTGCCTGTGCTGGTGTCTTATTTCCATTGAGAAGAGCCTGAAAGCTTTTTTAAAAATATCTAGGAAAGATGAGGAAGAAGTGATTTACTGAACAGTCTGCTAGATTGCTGTTTGCTAAAGGGGATAGAGAAAGCCATTGCAGAAAGTTGGCTTCTGAAAGAATGTAGTTTCACAATGAGATGCCTGAATACCCTGTGCAGAGGTGAAAAGGGATCAGTGCCAGAGGGTGAAGGATGGGAAGACATGGGAGCCAGAGAGTAAATGAGAATAAATGCAGTGGAGTAGTAGTAGTTGTTTTAAATACTTTCTTATGTTACATTTCTTAAAAAAAACAACCAAAACTACATATCATGTGAGGGTAGGCCTATGATGATCTGTGAGAACAGCTGTGGCAGGGGAGGGCAAGAAGCTGTTTAAGATTCCATTCATGTTAAAGGGGAAAACTTTTATAAAATTAAATGAGTTCTAATGACTTGACCCTTTCACTTGAATGCAGCAATCAGGTACTGTGATCGATGCCAGCTAATCAAACCTGACCGCTGCCACCACTGCTCTGCATGTGACGTGTAAGTGGCTGAATCTGAAATTATGGCCTTTTCTCTCTCCTGCAATCATCATCTTAGTGTGTTCATGTGTTCACTGTGTCAGTCTCTGCATAACAATTGCTATTTGTTCTCTCTGACTCTCAATACCTGGATTTCATGACAGAGCAAAGTTCCTTCTGTAAGTGCAATATTATGGTGTGACCCCATTGTCTAAAGGAGCAGAACATCTTAAGAAACCTGCCTGTAGCTTTGTAAAACAGAGCTAACATTAAAAAATAAAGTAAAAAGTGAAAAATCATAGACTGAGAGTAAGGTAGGCCTTAGATACCAGCAACAGCTAATGCTTATTATGAAACTCTTTTATTGTCTCTTACTTATGCAGTCTTAAAACAGATGTATGCTACTAATAATGCTAAAAATCTTTATCTCAAAGATTGACAGTGGAATCACATGCCTTAACCATTCCAAAGACATTACTGCTCTTCCCTGTTTTCATTCTGAATCATCAGAGAAGTCTGTACAAGCACTGCAGGCTGAGGCTATGCATGAGACTTCAGTAGGCTGAGCTTGAGGAAATCTAGTTAGCTGAGAAACTTAATACACATCTTCGGGCTAAAATCAAATTTGTTAGCAAATACAAAGAATGTCTCTGTGTCTGAAATGTCTCGTGTCTGTCCTTACACTAAAACTGGATTAAAATGGCATGTGGACTATTAAAATTATCCACTGTGCTGCTCTTTTTCTTTTAACTTAAAAAAAGCAAATAAGCATGCAGCAAATAAAAATAAAGGTAGTAAAAATAGCCCTAAGGTGACTTAGTTGAAGTGAATGCCAAGCTGCCATACCTTATCCACACAACTCTGAAAGGTCCTTTAGATTTGTTTTCTCTCAGTGTGCTCATAAAACTAATATGGCTTAATGAACTGGTACATGGTGTTTCTCAGTAATGCTCTCCATGCTCATTTAAGAAACTCTTTCCATAACTCTTCTGAATCTCAATTGGTCCTTTTGGGTGAAAGAGTGGCTGCTCTAATACAGAGAATTGGCATGATTGAGAAGGACTTGAAAAAGATACAGTGGGGCAAAATACTTAAAAAAACCCCCAACAAACCAACACCAAAAGCCAACCCTCAAACCTGTAGAAGCTAAAATTATGTGTCTTAGAAAGAAAGTGTATTTTTTGATTTAACTTGCTGGAAATTATCTCTTTCAGATGTGTACTAAAAATGGATCATCACTGTCCATGGTAAGTTTCTTAAAAAAAACAAACTCAGCAGTACAATAATGATAAATGAATAATGATAGATGCTGCTTCAAAAATGCAACTCTGGAGTAAAACTTGATTTTCACAGAACTTCTTTAATATATGAAAATAAAACTTGTTCATAATCTGTGTGGCAGTGTAGAGTTCTAAGGCTACTACTCCATGTCTAGAGAAAACTTGGCATTAGCAGGACCTGTGAGAAAAGGCATTTATTTATTTGCTCTGGTATTGTTACCAGCAGAGGAGATACCCACTACAGTGTGAAAATCCGCTCTCAGTTCTAGATGATACATATGACCCACTCAGACATTGACTTTTCTGCAGTTTGTATACACTGGTTGACAGCAAAAATACTATATGCTATCACTGTGAAAAATACTGCTTTCAGTAGCTGACTTACAGGTGGGTTTGTAACCAAAGCAACAAGCACTGAAATGGATGGAGAGGTTCACACTGCCTTCTGTGGTGGCTGCAGGTAGTTCATAGTGTGAGATGCTTCCCATACAGACCGTATGTATCGTAACGCTTTGCCAGCTCATGTCCTGTCCTGTAGAATCATGGGGGAGAAACCTGTGTGAGGGGCCTGGGTCATTTCACCTGAGGAAAGAGATTTCCTTAAAAAAAATGGTTAAAATGCTTCTGAAATATGCCAGAATGTTATGGACGTACCACTGACATCATACATGTTATGCTCTGCAACAGCTGAATGTATTGTGGGGTTTTTGTTCGTTTTATTTTTTGTATATCTTGGTAACCTCTTTCTCTTTCCCCTTCTTCTAGGGTGAATAACTGTGTGGGATTTTCTAACTACAAATTCTTCCTCCTGTTTTTAATGTATTCCTTACTGTACTGTCTGTTTGTTGCTGCTACAGTCTTGCAGTACTTCATAAAGTTTTGGACAGTAAGTTCTAAGGCTTTTTTTTGTTTGTTGTTCATTTGTTTAATCCTGCATGTGTTACTGGAGGCTGCATCAGCATGTTGTCACTCACCATTTACTACGTGGTTCATTATCATTAATGACATCAATCAAAGTGACTGAAGCAGGAGAACCTTCTGAATATTAATGAATTAAATGTGTGACACTGCCCAAGATGCATAGCTGGGGGAAGAAGTTTTGATGAGTACACTGAAGTTTATCTGCTCCATCAAAATTGAGTTGCACAGCTCAGATTTTTTTGAGACTATGGGTTAGATATGTAGATAAAGAAAGAACTGGTCATATCAAACAATGACATGTATGTGTGTATATAAAAATACTGACAAATATGAAATATAAAAATTTTGTATCTTCTTAGACTTTCTATGGGTAGTCTGCTGCCATATAAAGCAGACTCATTTTTTAGGAACTGACAGAGCTCTGTCTTGAAGTCCCTACATAGGCATGTCTGAACTTCATTTTTGTGGCTTTTATTGATCTCATATGGATAGAATGCTAAGATATGTACAGTGCGAATATTATTCATCTTCCTTGCATCTATTATCAGTAGTCAAATGATTGATACACATACATGCATCTTAGCAGATTTAGTAACAGTTATGTGTAGGGCAACCTTCCTTGTATGTCAGTGTTATTTTCCTCCTATCAGTTTTGTTCCAGTCACATTCCAGGTTGAACAGTGTCTTCTGAAATTGTTCCCTTTCATCAGCAAAAACTTGTACTGTGCCTAGGCTGAAGTGCTAGTGTCAGAATTCCCTTAATCCGTGAAAAATTGCTAAAAATGGAAGGGTCTCCATCACATCTTTCTTTCAGCACACATTTCTTAGATGCTAGTTGCTGTCAGAGTAGCTGGGAAAAGCAGTCATTATCTGCAGCAGTTGAAATAATCTTTATTGGAGCAAAAAGTTGCTGTCATGTCAGGGTAAGAGAAGCTTGATCATATATTCAGGATAGCTGGTGCTTTAAGACAGTTGGCATTAGATAAGATAAATGGTGCAAAAATATGTTTGTTTGTGCTCATCTAAGCCTATGGGTCTGATCTGCCCAAATACCATGTTTCTCGTAGTCTGTCAGCTCTGTATAAGGGCCTGTCACGGAAGAGGAAGGAACTATGTGGGCACTGAGATGTCAGTACTGTGAGATGAAAGCCATAAATGTATCTGGCCGTGTTGGCTGTGGCTTGACAGATATTTCCAATTAAATTGTCTGATTCTGCTGTTCAGTCTTGCTCGACTAGAAACAGTTAAATTTTTAATTTGTGGATGTGCTATTCCCAAACCTCTGCCTGGCTGCTTTCCAGTGCTTTGTATGCAATTTCTAATGACACTGTAGATGCACTCTCACATATTTACCGCTCAGTGCATTGTCACCTTACTTCGTAAGTGTTAGTGCAACAGAAGTCCACAGGACAACTGACTACAATGAACATTTAATACCAGTATTTGCAGGAAGACTCTTCCAAAGCTCATGAGACAAAATAGTGGACTCTTGAACATAGGAAGTAAACTTAAGAGGGACTTATTTTATTAGTGATTTAGTTGTTAGAAATGCTTCCTGCAATAATAGGCTACTTCTCAAATGTGACAATAGACAATGTAGTTGTGTGCTTACCCTTCTTGCTTTCAGTTCCAGATATTCCAATACAGAATCTGATGATTGCTTGATCTTACCATTAGAGTAGGTCTCTGACTCACTCATACTAAGTCACTCACTCCACAAAGCTAGTACTTGTCTGATCTTATAACTGCCTGATTAAAGTACATTTGCAGAAAGAGGTGGCAGCACCATAATCATGCAGGCTTGCAACATTTTTTATGTCTGTCGTATGTAAACTTTTAGACAAGTGTTGTTGACTGCTGAATAGAGTCCTGGAAGCTTCTCTAGACGTCTGTATTGAAACCAGAGCAGAATGCTGCTGCCATCCTGTCTGTAGACTGCTTCTGTATATTGCTAGTGCTCATCTTTGGCTGCTGCAGCATCAGATAGATTGCTGTTTGAACTCCGGCTGTTGAGACTCTCTAGATGTTGTTTTTCCTCCACCCAAACCTTGACTATCAGAAATGTTGCAGTATACCTTCAGAATTTAGTGCTTTTTTTTTGCTTCCTCATAGATGTTTTACAGAAACTGTGCAACAAACTACTGGATATATCCAGTGTTGAGAAGGAATATGGACTGCTTCTTGGGAAGTGTAGCCTTGATCACTTCAGAATTTCTAATAAGGTGGTGGAGGTGTATGTGCTAACTACACAAATGTAGCAATCCATCGGTTTGCACTGTTGACAGTATTTGCGTAGAGACATGATTCATGCTCATACACAGATACTTGGAAACATTGTGAGAAATGCGCACCTGCCAAACTGTTCTGTTGTAAAAAGTTTCTGTTTTCCAACTTGCACATGCAAGACTTTGATATAGCGCCTTCTGTGCTCCTTGATGCTGTTCATACAGTGGTGCAGCAACCACACTGGCTGGAAATGTTTACCACAGGCTTGCACGCTGATGCTGATATTAAAATCTGTTTTGTAGATCGAGGGGACTTGACTGATTTTTTTACTTACACTTATAACTACTTTTTCAATACTCAGGTAATTTTTATTTCTACCTAGGAAGCTGTTAAAGATGAGCAGATGAAGCACCAATTTAACCAAATGCATTTGACACAAACATAACACTGGCTGAATGCCCAGTCCTTGATCTTTGTTGTCATAGGGCATGGTGGTGCTTCCTGGCTTATTTATATTTGTATCTACTCTTATTCTTACTGTACTCCCTCCTCCTCAAAACTGTTATATTTTCCAGTTGTTTTCAGTGTCTTTTATTGTCCTCCAAATTAATTTGCAATCCTGAGTGTAGCTAATTCAAGGATGTGGTGTGTGTTCCAGATGGATGGCACATGCTTCAGCAAAATTTTGGTTATATTAACAACAGCAGAAAAAAAAAGAACTCAAAATAACCAAATAAAAGAGTTATTCCACATCTTTAGTTAGAACTCATTCCTCTTGCTTATACAGGAAGGACATAGACAAGATCTGAGGGTTTAATCAAGCTCAGACAGCACTTTCTTGCTGGGGGTTTTGTGACCTGATACATGCTTAAACGAATCTGTGCTTGTGAAGGAGTTTGTAGGGGACTCTACAATAGTGAGTGGCTTCAATCTGTTATGTGTGCTAAGTAGCTCAAATTTTATTGTGCAAATTTTATTGCTTCCTTTTTAAGCTCTACAGCTCTCTCACCTGCAAGTCTCTGCTTCTGTGTTGCTGCTGAGCATAATGATTTTAAATAACCAATGTGTGAAGCTTCACATGCTGGAGCATGTGGACTGCTGCTAGAACACCACTGTGAATAAGCCTGTTATACATGCTCAAAGACTGCAGGCTTGTCTTCAGAAAAATAACAGGCCTTTTTTGAAAGATGCTTCAGTTCTGCAGCTGTCCTTTGAGAACTTACAACCAGTGGTGAAACTGGGTAGTCAGAAGAGGTAAATACTCCCTGAGGATCATGCAGTTCAGCCATGCATAATTCAAAAGATCCTTCTCCAGGTTATACAGCTGCATGTTTAGGTGGATGCAGGTGAACTAAACTTGTGTTTTCCATGGGCTGGAAAATCTAAGGACCAAGCTGCTGCTTTTGAGCTTCAAAATCAACTGGCCTGAGAATTCTCTGTAGAGAACTATTCTGTTTAAATAAGCAATTCCAAAAGGGTCGTAGAAATACAAGTTACAAAAATCTGTTAGGAGATTGAGGAACACCACAGTGTGCTCTGAGGCAGGGAAAGTCATTATTACTTCAACACGAAGCTTAGGAATAAGCAGCATTTGGAGTATTTTGCTAGCCTGCATTTCAGGGGATCACAAAATGCAACATATCCCTATCGCAGGGGGAAGAGGGACTGTTGCACAAATTGCCAGAAAATAAGTAATACAATAGGCAGTAAATAAGGAAACTGAACTTAGATGACAGTTTAGGGAGCTGGACAATGCTTATCATTTGCTTATGTAACATGATCTGATGGTAGCCTGCATTTTTGAAAACACCGTGTATATCTGCCAGACTCCCAAGGTAGATCCCTGGTTCTCCCTAGGGTTTCTGCACAGATTAATGTAGCTTAAAAGCTGTACATCTTGCCTACAATAGATTCATTAAGTGCTAGCATCTTAGCTAAGATGGCTAATACCACTCTTTAGGTATAGTTTGGAATTTAAAAACTAATTTAAACTTTGTGTCCATGTTTCTTCCATTATTTTCTTACATATTGGTTCAATTTCAGATGTTACACTAAAGATAGATCCTACCAACATCTCTGTATTGAAGGAAATTGGGAAGAATTAAAACTCTATTGATGTGCTATGGGTTCTTTTTTAAACAAATAAAATCGTGCAAAGAATGGCAATTATTTTTTTATGGTTTGGGCCGAAGTTACATCTAATGGTGATAGATACATTCTAAAGTCAGAAAAATTTTGTAATTAATAAACCATTACTTCATACCTCAGGAGTATGCTGAGCTTTTAAGACCTTTCTATCATACAGAATATTCACATAAATCTTATTTGTGATGGAAACAGCTAGCAAAGAAGGCACTTGGTACAGTCATGCCTTCAGGCTGGGGAACCACATGAAAGTGATCCAGTCACAGTCTGAATAGCAGTACTTCTGTGCTTCAGTAGAAAATTTCATGCCTTTCAAGTTAGTAGTGTACTCTTGTGTACTCTCTCCTCCATTCTCTTGGAGAACAGGGGCTAAACCTGCTGATTGGCGTTGGAACTCGGCACGTTCAAGAACACATTTGCACACCAGCCCTTTTGTTCTTAACAAAGCCTGTGCTGTTTTCAAACACTTTGTCTTAACATAATACTAGTGTTTAATAAACTGTCTTTGTTTGCGCAAAGCTTTGCCGCAGGAAAGCTGCAGAGAATTGTCCAAAGGTAAAATCCAATATTGCTGTGATTATTTAAATACTGTTCCTACTATAATTTTTCTAGTGCAGTCATTGATGGTAGCTATTTACACCATCACAGAAGGAAGGAGACTTGTAATCTGTTGCCTATGAGTATAAGCAGTGTACAGGGATATAGATATACCTGTGTACACTTGATCTTAATTGAAATGTGTTTTAGTCTAGAAAGGAAAGTCCGCCTTAGATAAATGAGTACGCTGAATGTGCTAATGGAAAAAGTAATGGCAGTAATGCTAACTAAACAGCTGAATAAAAATAGCCTCTTTGCTTTCATAGTGCTGCTAAAGGTCAACTTCTTAAAAATGCTGTGATTTTGAGGATGTAGAACTGGAATAGTATTGTTACGAATCCCAATGGCCTTTTGAAAATGGAAGCCTAAATATAGTTGAGGGTACAATGATTATCTGATAATAGGTGGGAGGTTTTTTTAATATAGTGGTTGAACTGAAATTCTTGTTTCTCACATAGATTTCTGATGAATCACTTCGGATATGGCAAATTGGTTTCACTATGTACATGCTGGCTGTTGCTTAAACCTTAGAGTTCATCAAAAATTGAAGATCTACCCCATGTCTTGTTTAGGGCTTATTGTCTTAGAAACACAATATGACAACCATTTCCCTTTTATGTTCATTACACCAGTTCAGAATTAGGTTTAGTGTTATTACCTTGCCAGGAAAATGCTTGGATGGTGTTTTTTGCAATTTTTTTTCTTTCAAAGAAAGTGATTTTTATATGTATTTTCCCCATGTCTCTTTGGCTGTGGCTGCACAGTTAATATTGTTTAGTATGGAAACTGTTTTCCTTCCCCCCCACCACCACTGCACGTTTAAAAAATGCAGATGAACACATGCACTCGTGCTACTAAACTCGGGGGAAGGGGTACCCATGCTGTTGTACACCAGCTTAAGGTGACATCAAAGCTGGGCCTGTGCTTCTTTTTTTTCCTTTGTGAAAAGTGAAGTCAAAGATCTATAGCACAATGGGTGTGGCAGGAAATTTCAGCGACAATACTGTGTTAGTTGCTAGGAAGTGTTAACATATTATCTCTTTTCTCTCTTTCTCCCCAGAATGAATTGCCAGATACCCATGCAAAGTTCCACGTACTATTCCTTTTCTTTGTGGCAGCCATGTTCTTCATCAGCATACTGTCACTCTTCAGCTACCACTGCTGGCTAGTTGGCAAAAACAGATCAACTATAGGTCAGTTAATTGGAATATGGAGCTGTTCCTGGTCTGGAAAACTGACAATTTGATAAGAATGTGAGGCCTACAAGATATGCCATCACATATAAACCGAATTTTAAAATACTGTGCAATAAGAAGTAATTACGTAATTAAAGGTGAAGCGTATGGGAAAATGAAGCGTGTGTAGGGGTCCTCTGCTGAAGCTAAGCTTTCGGATTCATGATGACTGTTCGTTTCTTTTGTTTGTACTTTCAAGTCCTCTGAGGCACTCTGCATTTTTGTTGGGTTTTTATGTTGTGTGAAATATGTAACCTAATTGCTACTTTCCACTCTGTTGTTCTAATATTTTGAGTAGCTGGGTGGCCCCGACCAAATTGAAGTCTCTACTGTATATGAACATGTACCTTTTGAACTAGATCCAAAAGAGTACTCTTAAATTCTGTGAAAGAAAACAGACCTTATTATTAGAATTGGATTTTAAAAGCAGTGTGATATAAGTGGAAACGCTAATGCATTTCCTAAAATAATAGAAGAGATTCCCATAATTTTTATGTCTTAAGTGTTTTAAATGGCATTGATCAGCATAACCAAGTTATGTGCATTAAAGTATCTGAAGGTCTTGCTAGGAAACACTTGAAAGTGCTTTTTGCAGGGTGGGAGAACAGAGAGACTGATGGGTATTTCCACAAGTGAATAAGTAAAAAATCTTGTATTTTCCAATGGAATTTAAATTTTTAACCTCAAAAATAAGTTGCTTAATTAAAAGTGAAATAATTTTCGACTTGCTAGAATGGTTTGATGGGAAAAAAAAGGAATTTCTTTGATTGCTTGATAGAAGAGTTCTTTCTTTTTGACATATATACGGGTAAGGAATATTCACAGTTGCTTTCTTAGCTTTGAAAAAAATTTTAGGATATTCTTTACCCAATAGTCAGTGGTCATAATTGGCAGCATGATACTTCCTGGATTGTGATTGTAAAAAGACAAGCTATTGGTATGGAGAGAGCAATGAGTCCTCTCAGTTCCTGGCCAAGGGTATAACTGGATTGAGTAGAAAAATGCTGGTAGTTTGCTATAGTTCATGGTGTGTCTGTTTCTAATATAATAGATTTCATCTTTCTCTGGTGGCACAGGATGCTCTTAAGTGTACTTCAGACCTTGGCAGAAGGAAAAACTTCTTCTATATGGGCTGGACCTAATCCAGCAGTGCTTAGGCTAAATTAATTCTAGAAGGGAAAGTCATCTGCTCAAAGAAGGCTTCACAGGGCAAAGAGAGAGCTAGTCAGCAAGGAATAAGGGATATGGTGTCTTTGGCATACTTCTGGTACTTAGCTTTGTTTCACACCTTACCTTAAATGTAAAGAGAGAAAGTCGACAAGGTGACTGTTCTGCTTACCTGATTTTCTTACTTTTCATTGCTATTTTTGTCACTAACCTGTGATTTTTTTTCTGATTACTTGAGATTACTTTCTTCTTTTTTTCCTTCATAATACACATCAAGATTGTCTCAGCTTGCCCAGCACTGTTTTCACACTAGAGAAGTTTGAGTCTGTTTATTGGTGTTCACTTACTCCTTACCAGTTTAGAGATATTCCATGTTTTTCTTTTGCAGAAACATTCCGTGCACCCACATTTCGAAATGGCCCTGATAAAAATGGGTTTTCTCTTGGATGCAGCAAAAATCTGAAGGAAGTTTTTGGAGATGAAAAGAAGTATTGGCTACTCCCTATCTTTACCAGGTATTCAGTCTGAATAGGAATGAATAGGGGAACAAACTGGAGAACTGTATGGCAAAAATTGTAAACCTTTTGTTATTAGTTTCAAATTATAGAGTGGAAATCAGAAAGTTGGAGGAGTTTGAAATGCTTGAACTTCAGCTTCATCAAAACAACATCAATTTAAAACACCCCTCTTCCCCCTGAAAACAGTTGTCAGCTTTCCTTTTGCTGTAATGACACTTTTGATATCAGAAGCTGTCTAAGAAAGTGCCTGTAAATAAGCAGCAGAGAAAAAAATCTGGTATGATGCAAAATGCTGGTTTTAGAACTGAAGCTGAAACAGTGTAAGGGAGTCGAAGACAGGCTTGATGAAGCAAAACTGACCTGCTCACTACTCCCACCACTACCAGAATTCAGCAGAAGAAAGTGGGAGCCATGTTCCAACATTGCTTTTAGGGAGCTGCAGATCAGCTTAAAATGTTGGTGACACTGAGATCTGTTATCAAACAGCAGAGGTAATAACAAAATCTTATGTTGCCTTAGCTGTTTGCTGAGCTGCCATATGAGTAAAGACAGAAGCTATAGTATAGATGGATCAGTCTGTTTTGCTCCCACACTTTATCCTGATAAACTTGTTTAAAAAAAAGACATAGCTAATTTCAGAATTATGAGTGGTGGGGAAAGCACGACCACCAGAATGTTTTTTATGATAGAGCTTCTGGGGTTGTAAATACCAGAGACTCTCACCACATATGCACAGTAGTTTGGGGAAAGACTAGGGCTACATGCTGTAGAAACACATTTATGTTTCTGAAATACATAGACTAGTGCTGTGCTCACCAATGCATACTGAATAGGTAGAATGGGAATCAATTGATCTCCAAGATTTAAGTAACTGATCACCTGATTTAGTGGTAGAACTGCCTTGCTCAAGTGTGGAGGTCAACACTGCACTCAGGTAATGGATTCAAGTCTGTAGCATTTGCCTTTTGCATGGGTGTTTTTCCCATTCATTTAAGTCAACTACAAGCAGTGATTTGAGTCTGTTTCTCATTTAGTTTGGGTGATGGGTGTAATTTTCCAACTCGTTTGGTGATTATGGATCCAGAGCAACTTACTGTCTCAAGCCAAAATGAACCTGCCAAAAGGTAACTATAGCATTTAAGATACTAATTATTTTACTGTTTTCTACTTCATCTGGAGGAAAAAATTGACAGTTTCTTGGTTTTTGCTATAAGAGAAGATACAGCTCTAAGGAAGCAGTAATACAGAAAGCAAGAGAGCTTACTGGCTGTTAGCAACAATCAGAAAAGTCCTTGGGAAAACTGAATAAAGGTCCTTGAAAAAAGAAAATTAAGATTTTTTTTTGATGAAAAAAGGCATATTATTTGTATTTCATCTCCTTGAGCATGCTTAAACAAGGGATGCTGAGGCAGAGTTTACAAGAGAAGTAGATTGCTGGTTTTTAGCACTGGAGAGTTTTTAGCTCGTTATTTTTCATCCCTCACAAATTTACATATTTTGTATTTTCAGGAAACTCACTTTAGATTCTAGGAGACAGGAGTATGTGCAACTTGTGTAGCTGGTTACATTTGCCACTTTACAAAGTCTTCTGAATAGTTTGGTGAATTTGTCAACAGCAGTAACCTGAGTTACCAGAAATTGGTTCAAAGGCAATGCTGAGAAGTTGCTTCCAGTGCAACATAACCTGTGGAATTTATACAAGAACAGGACCCTTGTGCAAATAAGTTATGTTTTTGCATTCAGAAGAAAGCTGAAGCATTTACAAGGGATAAGATGGCGTTTGGTTTTTCTTCCACATGGTACTGGTTAGGTTTTCTTTTTAAATGTGTGGCAGTAACATTGTTGTCAGTGTGCCATTTCTTGTCTATCGGTCTGTGCATTTTTTCCATTAGAATTACGAGTGGCCTATGAGAGATAAATGTTTAGACTAATGACTGGAACAAGCCTATAGGGAAACTAGGGTTGGGGGAAGGGGGCTTTTTTCAGTTGACACTGTTGGGTTTGGCTTTATTTGATTTGTTCTTAAGTAACTTCACTAGTCTATAAATGTCTGAAATTGGCAGCTGCTGGTATTACAGAATTCCTGTTGACTTTTCAGCTCTGGAGCCAGTCAGTCCTTTCCTACTCGACCACTCAGTGAATCTCAAAATCGGTTGCTAGCTGGTGATTGTCAGTGGGTGGAAAGTGGCCCTGAAGAGGAAAACGTGAAATCAGGTAACCTGCACTGTAATGCTTCTGATGATTCTGTGGTTTTGAGGTTGGTTTGTTTGATTGTTTGTTTGTTTTTTATCAAATCAGCATGCTTAGAAGTTAAGGCTAACTTGCATCCCATGCTGTGCTCCAAATAGTTATTACATCGAGGTGGTAGATACATGGATAGATAAGTAATTCTCACTTTTGCACTTCAGTTCTGAGATTTAGGATGTTTTAGGGGAGCAAAATACTTTCGTAAAGTAGGCATAACACAGTAAATATGCTTTCTCTTTTGAAATCTTTGCTTTTTGTTATGCAAATCTGCAAAAACACATAATTGAGATTCTCTCACATTCTAGGTGCAAAAAAGCATATTATAGTTTCATTGGAAAGCTGATCTCAGCTTATTTACTAACCAACCATCTCAATGAGAGACAGGTAAGACTAACATGTTTGATTGCTGTTTCTGTATATGTATGAATAAAAATAGACATCTTGAAGTCAAAAATGAAATAGTCATGGAATGCAGAGTCCTCTGATGTTGGATGAGTAATAGAAAAGTCTAAATAAAACTCAAGAATGGTTATCTAGAAGACAAGATTGCTGTAGTGCAGGAAACATGGGCTAGCTAGGTCTGGGATGAGCGAGACTAATCCAGTAATTTAGATTGAAGTGGGTAGTGCTGGATTTGTTACCTGACTGGGGAAAAGAATCTGATATTAATGCAATTTCCAGGTGAAGTGCTGTCTTGGTGAAGAGCTGTTCTTAAGGAACAGCTCCTTAACTGTCTTTTTCTTAATCATATGGTGGGCCATGCTCTGCTCTTAACATTTTAAGAAGCTGTGTGTGCACAAGGAAGGTCAGTGAGTGAATACATGTGTCTGCATACAGACTGCTCTGTCTCATATGGAATTGACAGTGGTCTTCTGTAATGTTTTTACAATAAAGTGCTCTGCACGCACTTTGCATTTAGGAAATACAATAAGTGCTGGTGCATCTATATGGAAACTTCCCCTTTAGTGTATTTCCAGTGACTAAATTAGACATATTTTATATTGACTTTGTACTGGTGAGCTTATAAACTCTCATTAATTTTTCTCTAATTTGCATTTTCATTGAAATGAAAGCACTACATTTAAGGTTTGTAAGCTCAGTCATTTTAGGATCAGGTTTTTTCCTTTTTTTTAAATGAGCCTCCTGACCTAGAATTATTTTCTGGAGAGGGGTTTGGTTTGTTTTCAAGTTAAAAAATCTGTCTAAAAGATCTTTGTAGGTAATGACGTGATGCTTGGGCTGGTATTGGTCAGACTGCTCAGTGTAAACTCATACAAAACCAAACTTAGACTAGTTAGTGGTACTGCTGAAAAACCTACTCAACCATGACAACTCACCAGTGGTAAGTTTCTCCTTTGCTACTTTTGTTATTAAGATGTAAATGTGCAAAAGAATATACCAAGCAAGAGATTCCTTTCAGCTCTAGCTATATAAAACCTAATCTGATCTAAATAGGTTACTAAGGCTTTTCTCTTGTTCATAGAAAGGAATGGGTGTCTTCTGAGAGCAGCTCATCCCAGCAGCCTTTGATAGGGTATTATAGAAAGGTCTTATTCATTCTTTCCACTGACGTCGAGAGGGAGCATAAACAACTGCCTTAAGCTAGACAATTAACTAGTAATAGTTTAAGATGAATTTTTCTTCTATCCTCCCTCTTTTCCTAGAGTCAGGCCAGATTTAATAAAAGGAGAATTTATACTTTGTGTCATACTTACCTGAGCTGCAGTAGTTTTAAAAGTTGTATAGATAAATGTTGTATAGTTGTACCAAACACAAAAGCATTTGGGCATGTGCTACCTCAAACTAACTCAGTTGCACAATGTCCCAAGCTCAGTTGGATTTGATCACACTTTCTACAGGCCAAGGTGGTTAATTCCAGTCCCTTCTGCATTTGTAAGTAACTGTGCAGTAGCTGTGAGATCCAACATCTGTTCCATGCAGTCTTGTATACCCTGTAAAAAAACCAATAGTTGTATTTTTCAGTTTTAAGCCTATAACATGCAGCAGAAGCAGTCATGGCTGACATATAAAATGCTCAGATTATTCTGGTAAAAGGAGTTTGATTTGCAAAAGAAGGCCAGTTCTCCAGTCTCACCTAGGCAAATACCATTTGTGTCCTCATGTCTGTCAATTTAATGCAAAAATTAATTTGCCAATCAGAGATCCAAGAGACTTTAGCCATGGGTCAGTGGTGATGGATTGATGTTGTTAGTGCAGATAATCTTCTTAAACGTAAGAGGTTTAAAACAAAAACCAAACAAAATGAACCCACACCTCCCAGAAGGGCAATCCTGAGTTGAAGTTACCTTAAGTGCTGTCCTCGGTCAGAAGTCTGTAAATCACACATTACCCAGCTGCATGCATGTAATACACTATGATCTGTTTTGTCAAAGCTAATGAAATAACTCCATTAATTACTTTTTTTTGTTTCACTAGGTTTCTGCAACACATTTTGAGCTTGAATATCACATAATTTTGTTTGGAAGAAGTTGAGCAGGAAAAATGAAACATGAACATTTTAGGAAGAGACAAGAAATTCAAGTTTGTGCACAGTACAGTGGATTCTTGTAAGCACTATTGCAGAGCAGGGAAGTTAAGACAGATGCCTTAAGATTCTTAATGTGCATTTATGCAACACTGAATTATATACTGCTACCAAAGGGCCAGATCCTGAAGTGCCCTGCTTGGATGCACAAGATCCAGAGTGGGAACTATGCATTTCTGTTATGCTGCAGTGGTGGGGGTAGATTGCAGAGACTCCTACTTCCTCACGGGCAAACTTCATACCTTAGGCACTGCAGAAGTCACTTCCATAGCAGGTCTCCAGAGTACAGAAGGAAATAAAAAAGGCAAAGGAAGGAAAAACAAAACAAAAAAAAAGAAGAATCAACATAAAGCATGGCTGGTGAGTCTGAAGTGCGAGTATACATAGTTCAGATGCCTGGTGATGGGGAAGGGACTGGACAGTGTCTGCTCCCCTCTTCCTATTAACCAGTCTACTCCATGATCATAGCTCTCCAAGCCTTTCAGGTCTGAGGGTTCCTTCTGCTAGCTGTGCTTTGGAGCAAGGTAATGCCAAGAACGTAAAAGCCTTTAACTTGCGTGTTGCTTTTTTGCCATTGGATTGAGCCTCGTCATCATTTTAACTTGATTTATTTAACCATGTCAAGAACACGCTCAAAGAAGAAAACTTGGGTTTTAGTTGAAAAAAAACATGGATTATTACTTTCCAACTGACTGTCTGCCAGCCTACAAAGAAAAGCCAATCCAAAAAAGGAGTTAACAATTGTTCCATTTTCTGTTCCTGTTTGCAGTGTTCTGTGTGAGGCAGCAACAAAACGGTAAAGTACCCCGAGGAAAAACCTTATTGCAGTTGTGTGTTGTTAAAAAATGGAAGCAGAAGAGTACTATTTTTTCCATGGGTCTCCTGATGCTTTATAAATACTGTTTCATACTTTTGTTTTATCTTTTTAATAAAGGCACAAGATTTTATTGGTTCTAAAGTACCATTTAGACAAATATTAGGTACTTATAAGAAGATTAGTGTTGCATCATATATCTGTGTTAGCACACTGAAAAATTGCATCCTTTAGTCTCCCACTTTTGAGTCTGGTTTAAGTGATGCTGGAATTGCTAAAGACTGAGTGCTTTGTGCAGCAATGTACCTGTTCACAAAAGGCAAAACATGTTTCCCATGTGAGGAATAAAGTCCATCCTTAGCTCAAGACCTACAGCATACAACATGGGGGGTTTTAGCTCTTCACTCCCCTGTAGAGAAGACTTCTAACTCATCTTTGAGTGGTATTGGAATTTTGCACCTGGAAGAAGTGACAAATACTATTTTCCTCTGTAACTTTTCTGATGTTCAGCTGATGCTGATTGCAAATAGATGTGAACCCTTTTGATGCACACTAAAGGTAGTAGTCGAGTTGATGATACAGTCCAAAAGAAACTGTTTGGTTTGTCTCCCAGACTGATTGCTACTTCAGTTAAATATGTTTATGATGGCATATACTGTAAGGTTTAAAATAAGTATTTTTTTTGTCTTTGGAAATAATAAACTTTTCTTAAATATTAATCTTCTGGAACAAGAACTCTTTGAGAACCTATGAACATGATTTGGTCACTGTTGGATGTTCTTGAGACAGAAGTAATGATCCAAACTTGCATGTTTTATGGAAGTTGCAGAATATTTCTTCAAATTTGTACAAGAAATTTTGCATTTGCTGTTTTCAAAACTTAAAAAACATTTGCTACACATTAATCTGAAAGGCGTAGTTTTTTCTACTCAAATGCCAAGTGCAAAGTGCTCATCTGAATATAAGCTCTCAGCAGTACTGCACAAGCAGAATTTCTTGGGGAAGGTAACAGAAGACTGCAATTTCAAATGGCTTGTTCTGAATACCAAAATCTGCAGCCCCAAACACTTGTGGAACTGTACTGGAGGGCTTGAGATATCATCTGGCTTTTACTGCCATCAGTGTATTGTAGTTGAAATAACATATCCATGGACAGACATCATCTAGCAGAACTACAAGTAAAATGTAGGTCTCATAACTATCACTGATTCAGCAATATGGTCTCTGCTCCCCCACCCCCCCCAAAGTGCTTGATATATTCCCCTATGAATGTATATACACTGTAGGCTCATCAGTATATATCACATCAGTATGACGTGATTTCTTAAGTCAGGATAGTGCATCTATGGAAAAAAATGCAAGTAAACAGACTGGGCTAACTCTATGTGCGTTCTCCAGCAAGCACTGGTCTTCTGAAGTCAGTTCTTTGTATACCTGATGGACATTTCTGTGGCTTTTCATGAACTTCTGATGCTTCTGCCATCTTTATATAGATCAAAGGAATATCTTGTCCTAGATTTTTCTCATATTTGAGGTGAGAAAAGGAGGAGAGCAGTGGGCTTTAGGATGCTCCTGAGGCTAGAGTTACTATTGGTGTAAAAGCAGGCGTTGCCAAGAGTCACCGACAAACAGAAAACACAGTGAAACAATTCAAATATGATTCTTCTGAATTCACCGCCTCCAAGCCCTCCTTTTTTTTTTTCCCAGGGCAACTGGTGACTAAGAGGAACCCCCAAACTGACATGAAGGATTTAAGTTCTGTAGGGGAATTGTACTGATGAACTCTTGAGGGCACACCAGCGAGTGACATGAAGGAGTCAGGTTTTCCTGGCAGGCCTGGGCTTTGGAGGAGGTATCCTGTCTAAGGCAGCAGGATGGCATCTCCTCTCATGGAGTTCTGTCAGGAGCTGGAAACTGCCAGTGAATGCAGCAGAAAGCACAATTCTACATGTTCAGGGGACTGGAAGGGACGTGGATCCTGAGAAAACAACTGGTTGTTGGGCCATGTTGTATGTGCTGGTTTTGTGCTTTAACCTACTCTGTATCAGGGAGTCTTAAAAATACCTAGATTGTCACTAAACACAGCAGCACTTAAGCTTTTAGATCCATCAAAATAAGCCATACATAGTCGTTTCTGTAGGATAGTTGACATTGGCTGCAATTAGAAACTGCTTTTGTGTTTCTTACTGCTTTTCTCTTTAAAAACATCTACGTGCACTTAAAGAGTCAAAAAATGGCATTAAATTGCCAGTGTGAGGACAGATGCCTGACGTAGGGCAAGATTTCATTGTGATTTCTCCTCCAGGTTTCTGAAATGTCTTGAAATAAACCTGTCCCCATGAAGACGGGGCAAGCAAATCCATAAGTAGAAATTACTTAAAACGGCTTTTTTTCTTACTCTTATTTATTCACAGAATGTACAACATACACATCATTGCTGCACCTAGCAAAGCCATATGATGGGAGGAGGGCAGGAAAAGGAGTAGGTTTCTGTCGTAACTGACTTCCTACAGTATTATTCTGGGACTGCAGTGACGTAAGTCAGATGTGTGATAAGCTTTGATTAAAAACCTGCATTTTAAGTATTCAGACAGTTATTTTAGAGTTTGGGCACTTCTATTTTTAGTGATTTGAACAGAAATTATGGTAACATTTTTGTTAAAGCTGCCCCTCGAGTGTGGAATTTGCAGGTACCAGCTACTTTCAGTGTGCTATTCTTAGAAACTGTTCAGTTTTCAGGCACTGTTTTTTTTTTCCTTTGATCTCGTGTGGCTCTTCCCTATTAATTATAGATCATCTTTTGAGTTGGGAGGTTTGGGTTCATTTCCATACCATCCGGTATGCATGCAAAGACCTTCACGATGCCTCTGAAGTATGGTCCAGTTGTAGCTCACCAGAGCCCCCAGAGGAGGGAAGCAGCAGCGTCTGCAGCAGCGCTGCTGTCTGGCACATGTACCGAGAAACGGGATGACCTGGCAGAGACTGACCAAAGCTGCCTGGATCTGGAGCACTGACTGACCAGGTTTATTATAAGAAATAACACAAAACAGTGAAAACTTGGAGCTTCAGAGTGTATGTTCTCTGAGGACGCCCTCTAAACTTTTATCTAACTGAGGGATTTGGATGTGCAGAGAGGCTCCAAACAGTAGCTACTTGAACTCACAGTACATGAAGGACATGTCTTTCCCAGTACCTGAAAAACAGTGAGGTATGCAATGTTAGAGGCTCTTTTATCCCTAAATGGAACCAAAGAGAGCAGCTGCACATAAAGTGATTTAATACTGAACACATTTACTACACTCTATCAATTTATTTTGTATATATAGCTTTTTATACACATTTTTCTTAATTACATAACTGTCATAAAACATTTTGAAAGTTGTAGTTTGTTTTAATGCTGATTAAAACTGGTGTTTGGCTGTTTGTTTTCTGCAGCAGTTACTTGAATCTTGTTCCCATTAGGTAGTAAGGTCTGGTAATGTTTACAGGATTGCCTCCTTTGGTTGGGGGGGGGGAGGGGGAGGTTCCTCTATCTTTTTTCCCACTCCCTTCCCCAAGAAACAGAGAGCTCATGCTCAGCATTCACACAGATGTGCCAGGGCTGAAGTATTTGGATCACCTTTACTGTCACCAAAGCATGAGTGGTGACCTGCAGACTCCCCTACATTGACATTGCTTAGCTGGCAGCTCACTTAGCGTGGTCCTCTGATTTCTCCTGTCCCTTGGGCTGTTGTTGCCAGCTTTATTGTGGGAAACCTGAATCTTTCTGAATGACAATTTACAATCATAAAGCTATCTCAGAAAGAGGCAGCATTCCTACTGTGCAGTCTGCCCCCTTTTGAACTTTGAGTGAAACATCCCTGGGTTGTCTCTGCAATTACTTTAGTAGTTGCCAGCAAGGCTCATCAACATTTGCACTAATCACACTGTCCCAGCTGTTCCACTTCCATGCAGTTATTTTTAATTGTGCTGCCTAAATGTGTAATGAGCTGTATTTAAACTTGGGGTGATGTGTAAAAGATACTTGTAATAATGATGCACTTACTGTATTTTTTTGTATGTCACGACAGGACTCATCAGTCCTCTGCACAGAGAAAACATTGCCATTTATAGTTTAATACTTGAAGTAACTTTTTAAACGGGCTTTTATAAATGAAATAAATACAAAATCACATTGCTTTGCCTGGAAGTTCCTTCATGTTTTAATTGTATTTGCAATTCCCCCTGTATGTATACTTTTCCATAAAAGTTCTCTTAAGCCATTTATAACCAATGGAAGTGCATTCAAGATTTTGTATATCAGTGTTCAGACCTGTTCATACTTAAGTACAGTTCATGTTTAAATAAAGAAGTACAATTTTAAGCCTCCTTTTCCAAGTGATATGAATGGACTTGACACTTGAATTCATCGGTGAATGCAACATCAACTTAATAAAAGTATGTGAAAGAATGTGAAAATTGCTCAGCTGTGGCATGTGTGTATTAGATTAGCAGGAAAAACTGCCTGCCTGGGAAGCACTGTGTAACTGTGCCAGTTTTTACGCTCCAGCTGTAACAAACCTAAGATTACACTCCCTCTTGACACATCTTCCAGGCCACTGGGTCTTGAGGGGAAATAAAAAATCCTGACTTGTGGCTAACTATATTCCTTCAGGACACTAAGCCTGACTTAGAAGTCATCCAAACATGAATCAACCATGTTCCTTTTAGATCAGAAATAATCTGTGTAAGAGGGCAGAAACACACAAGTTGACACTGACGTGACAATGACACTGGCATTTAAATGCAGTAATTCCTTCCAGAAAATTAAAAAAAAAATGGAACATTTTATGATATTCCACCAGTTCCAGCCTCATACCCCTGCCTCTGTAACTCCAGTTCACTTTGGTCCTGATGTCTGATGGCGAGTGTGGTCAGTCGTGTCTCAGGTCCTGCTGTCCACAGGAGAATCCCTTCAGAAGGGAGAGGGACCAGCAGGAGCCGTCTGGCCACTGCAGCCAGAGAATCCCTTTCAACACAGCAGGTGTGTTCTCCAGGCTCCCAGAAGGAAACTAGTGGAGCTATAAACCCAGGTGATGTATAAACCAACACCACTGCACCTGGGAACTCGCTGTTTGAAGCCTGGAACAACAGAGGGCAGAGGGACACACCAAGCTCTGTCCTTTCTTAAGGAGACAACAACAACAAAACATACACTGTTCCATGGGACCTCTTTTAATTTAACACTTCATAAACCGCAGCAAAGTCTTACTTGTCATGCCCCCTAATTACAGAGAGTTACAAAGCTGCCCTAGTGGGTACAGGAGCAGACCCCACAGCAGTGCATAACACGCTGCTCAAAGCGTCCACTTTTTTGTCACATTCAGGTGGTTTAAGTGCTCGCTGATGTATCTGTGCTCGGGAAACTTGGTGCGTTTCAGGCTTTTGAAGGCTTCCCACTTGGCACGTCTCTGTTCCGTGTTGTGCTTGTACTCCTGGTCCCGTGTCAGGTAAGGCCGGCTCAGCCAATACTCGTTCTCGGCTTCGGTTTCCAGCCTTCGGACCATGGCCTGCTTCATGGAGAGGGTAACCTGTCTGGGGCGCCTGTACTTCCCGATCCACTGGTGTCCAGGAATTCTCTTTCGGAGTAACGCTGTTGTTAAAAACATTGTGCCTCAAAACATAAACAGAAATACTCGTTACCTTAGGGACAAAAACGGAACTTGGACAAGAAAAATTCAAAGCTCTGCACACACTCCACAGGCTGGTTTGAAGGTTCAAGTTCAGAACATAATATGTGGCAGGCAGCACCATGCCAGGCATACAGGAAGCTTGAGAGAAACTGGAATGTTTGTGTAGCTTAAGAATTTATCCAGCTACCCTTCCACTGCAGTTAAAGCATATGCTCCACAAATTATTTAAGATGAATCCAGTCCTGGGTACTCTGGAACAAAGGGTTCATTTCATTCATGCCTTCTTCAAACAGTTAAAACAGGGAGCATTTCCTGGTCTGTCTTCTAGATCCTAATGTGGCCTTTCCTCAGTATTGGCTTTTGGACCACAGTGTCTCCATAAACTTAATATGCAATTACCCGCTCTTGTGTCCTGACTGGGGGGAATCCGGTTGGCAGAGGAAAACCCAGATCATGCCCTGGGACCGACTGGCGTCCGGGGAAGCAGCACCACAGGCTCCGGGACAACACGCAAGGTGCAGCAGGGGCAGGGAAGGCTGAGTTACGTTCCGACTTCACACCCCTGCCCTTCACTCACCTGTTTATTTGCCCTAAACACGCCTGACGCCCAGGTCTCTTATCACCCTGCACTTCATCAGCTCGTGTATCCGAGTCGGAAGGGACCTACAAGGACCGTCCAAACCGACGCTTATCTCTTCGCGGGCCGCCCCCAAGGATCGCCCCGCGTGCCTGAGGGGGTTATCCAAGCGCTTCCCGAGCTCTCTCAGGCTGCACCGGGCTCAGCCCAGCGCCGCACACAGAAAGCCACCCCGCCGCCTCCCCACCGCGCCGACGTTCCCCGCTCTGGCCCCGCACGGAAGCGAAGCCGCGGGGGCTCCCCGGGGACACCGCAGCCTCACGCTGCCCTTCCCCTTCCCCTTCCCGCTCCCGCTCCCGTCCCGCCCGCGCTCACCGGGAAGNCCGGCTCCCTCACGGCCATGGACGTGTCCAGGGAGTTCTTCGGCAAACTGCGGGGCCTGGCCCTCACGCTGGAGAGGGAGGTGAAGCAGCTGGAGCAGGCCCTGCGCAGGGACGACGCGGGTAAGCGGGCAGCCCGCGGCACGGCCGGGAATGGTGGCTCTGCTGGCGCTCCCCGGGGTTCCGCGCTGGGTTTGCGCTGCCGCCTGCCCCTGGTGCCCCCTGTGCTCCTCTGGGGGCCGGGATGAGCCTGGGAGTAGCTGAGCTACTTGTTTGGGCTTCCCCCGGTGTGTCGGTGTGTCCCTGGGCTCCTGCGCGCGCGTTGCCGCGGTTTGACCCCCTCCAGCCGCGCCTTCCCCGCCGGCGGGGCCCGGGAGCGCTCGGGAGGTAAAAGCCAGAAAGCGCTGGGCTGGGGTAACAGCTCATACACGGCAGTTTATGGTGGCAGCTTGACAGCGGGGGAAGAAAGCCGCGCACCCCAGCGAGGCAGAGCCAGGCGCTGTTTCGCTGCTCCCCAGGGGCTGGCGCGGACCCTGCCCGTGGCAGGGGGACTGGGGAAGGCAAAGGCCGTCGCTCCGAGCCCGGACCCTTCCGTCGTCTTTCCCCCGCTTTGTATGCTGGGCGTGATGTCCTGCGAAATGGAATATCCCTTTGGGATTCCCTGTGTCTCCTCCCAACCTCCCGTGCACCTCCAGCCTTCTCACCAGCGTGGCGGTACGAAAAGCTGGAAAGGCCTTGGCTCGGCATAAGCCCTGCTCTGCAATAACAAAAACATCTCCATCTTATCGGCCCTGTGCTCAGCACAAACCCAAAACACAGCCCCGTGCCAGCCACTGAAGAAAATGACCCCAGCCAAAACCACGGGTGTGTAGGTGAGGTTTTTATCACAGTGGAAAACAGGGTGACGAAATGGGAATCGCGTCCCTTTGCTTCTTTTCATGGATGGATACAGGAAAACATTTGCAGGGCATGTTCCCTCTCTGCACAGATAGCTTGGGCATCTAGCTGTGTTTGTCACGTAGCAGGTGTCCCCTTTTACTCTGTTTGCACGAGCCTTGGTTTGAGCACTGCATGGTGAGGGAACAGTGCATCTGCCCACATGCAAACACAGTGGAAGAATTCAGCTCTCTGCTGAGATATGTTTTTCAGTGGTTTCTATATCACTTTTTTCCAATTTCTTTTGAGATCTTTAAGGATAAAATTTTAGCACAGATAATTCTTGGCAGCCCAGGGACCTACCTGTTGTGTCAACATCTGCCATGCATTGATTTCTGTGGTATTGGCTGCAACATGTGCCTTGATGTGCAGGGTACCCATTAGGAACTGGTTCTCTTTGGTTTTCTATATCTTTACTCTCTTCTTCTAACATACAGCTCCAACATCTCTAGTGTCAAAGAGTCATACAGTGGTTTGGATTGGGAGGGACCTTAAAGATCATCCAGTTCCAAACCCCCTGCCATGCACAGGGACATCTTCCACTGGACCAGGTTGCTCAGAGCCCCATCCAACCTTGCCTTTAACACCTACAGGGATGGGGCATCCACAGCTTGTCTGGGCAACCTGTGCCAGTGCCTCACCAATCTCACAGCAAAGAACTCCTCCTAATATATATGATCTAAACCTGCTGTCTCCTAGTGTGAAGCCATTCCCTCTTGTCCTGTCACCACGTGCCCCTTTAAATAGTCTCTCTTCATCCTTCTTGTAGGTTCCCATCAGGTACTGGAAGGCACAATCACATCACCCTTGAGCCTTCTCCAGGCTGAACAATCCCAATTCTCTGAGCCTTTCCTTGTAGGAGAGGTGATCCATCCCTTCTAACATCTTTGTGTCCTTCCTCTGGACTCACTGCAATGTGTCCATGTCCTCCCTGTGCTGAGGACCCCAGAGCTGGATGCAGTGCCCCAGGTGGAGCCTCACCAGAGCAGAGCAGAGGGGCAGAATCCCCTCCCTTGCTCTGCTGCCCACTCTGCTTTTGATGCAGCCCAGGATACATTTGGATTTCTGGGCTGTGAGTGCACACTGATGGGCCATGTCCAGTCTGTTGTCCACTGATAGAGGAGATGGCATTCTGATACAGAATATACTTGCATGCTAAAACACTCATACACCTTTTTTTTCTTCCCCAACCCTTTTATGTGAACACGCACGTTGAAGACTATGAAGATGAATCTCCAGTAGGAGTCTTGCAAAACCTCCATTGTGAAGTCAAGACTCTGAAGGTAGCATCTGAACTCATTGCCTGCTTGAAAAATTGTGGATGTAGGAATGTGTGTGTGCATGTTGCATAAACTTATGGTTCTGTTTTGATCATTAAGCCACAATTCAACTTTGTTATTCAGCAGTTTTGACCCTTATTTTTACTCACCTCATAATGGGTGTGGATATCAGAGTAATGCCCAAAAGCTTGTGGGTGACTCAAGGTCAAACTAATTGCTATCTTATATTTTTATGGAGTAAAAGCATATATTTTTGTTGGCAGGGTTACCAGTAAGTAGTTATCATACTGTGAACAGTCATCATAATTTAATTTTTCTAAGTTTTTATACACTCGTGACCTATATATTCCTGATATTCTGAAGGTATATAAGACCTAAATTAGCTGCTTATCTTCATCTGAACTGCACATGAATATTTCCTCCCCAAATGCTCATGTCTAAACAACTACCACGTGGTGATTTGAAAACCAGTATTTCTGTTTTTCCCTTCCCCTCTCTGCCTCCAAAGGAACATGTTAATACCAGTCTTGGTAAGAGCAGCTCTGAAAAACAAGCAGTTCGTGAGTTTATGAAGGCAAGTGAAATACTGATGCAAAGAAATGCAGCAGATCTTGGAAAAATAAGAGAGCTGTTCCAGAAATATGACTACAAACCACTTGTCAAAGACTGTACAGGTAATATTTCTTGGTAATACAGAGTGTAAAGAAAAATGCTATTTTATAATATGTTTCTCTTTAGCTACTTGTGTATTTCCATTAATTAAGAGATCAAGTAAATCTATGTTATTCGCTTTATAATAATATCCAGAGGGTAAAGATTTTGTTGTCATTGGTGCCATTAGAATAAATCACAACACAAACTCTCAGGGTTAGATTTCCTGGCACAGTTTTATGTTAGTGTGCCTTGGTTGGTTTTATTTTTTCAGTAATAATTATGTTCAGAAAACATGTTAGCAAGCATGGTCTCAAAACCCAGAGAATGACACTCTTTCAGCTTCTCATGGTTGAGAAACTATTGTAGGTGCACTTGAGTGGTTTGTATTCATATGTGGTGGTTCCATTAACTCAAATCACCACAGAGAGAATCATAAAATAATGGATGTGTTCTGCAGCACAAATGGGACAAGAGAATTAAGTGCAGGGATTAGGTGACACGTGACAAGCAGTAGTAGCTTGATCATTGAGGGGAAGGAGATCCTTAATCCAGTCAGAAAGTGCTCACAGACCTGTCTGAAAAATCCAGACATGTCAAATGAGTTTAAAATACTACATCTGTCAGTACTACACACACCCCTTTGGATATCAAGGGCCCAGGCAGTTTTCAAAAAGCCTTTGGCAAGGCAGACTTCACCTTCCCTGAGCATTATCCAGTCATTACACGAAACAAAATCATGGTCATGGACCATATTCGTGTCCAAGTTAAGCTACTTACAGCTGTTTTACAAAGCTGAGGCAGAAGGCTCTGATTTTTAAAGTATCTTGTTTCCTGTACTCTGTATCTTAAGAAGTCTCCAAACAGAGCTATGAGGTTAATTTATTTTTTAAGATGCATTTTGAAGGTAAGTGCATCTGAATACATAATACCAATGCACATAAAAAGACATACTACTTTACATAGCCTCCCTCCCCCAACCCCCTTCACAGAATCCATTAGGTTGGAAAAGACCTCTGAGCTCATTGAGTCCAACCTATGACCAAACCTCAACATGTCAACTAGACAGTGACACTAAGTGCCACATCTGGTCTTTCTGGAAGCATCTCCAGAGACAGTGACTCAACAACTGTCCTGGGCAGCCCATTCCATATCTAATCATCCTTTCTCTAAAGAAATTCTTTCCCACATCCAACATAAACCTCCCCTGGCACAGCTTGAAACTGTGTCCTCATTCTGTCACTGGTTGCCCGGAGAAGAGACCAACCCCCATGTGGCTGCAACCTCCCCTCAGGGAGTTGTAGAGAGCAATGAGGTCTCCCCTGAGCCTCCTCCAGGCTGAACAACCCCAGCTCCCTCAGCTGCTCTTTGTAAGGCCTGTGCAGCAGTTCCTTCATCAGCTTCATTGTCCTTCACTTACTACATCATGCAGAAATTCATAAATGTTTTTGGGTGTTTTGGTTTCTCTAACTCCAAAAATGTACAAGTTACACATTTACATTTTTTGTAGTAGACTCTTATCCAAAAAGCTACCTTTTATCACAAGTTTTTACTTGCTGCTTCATAACCTTTCCTCCATACTGTTTTTCTAAAGAATGAGCATTCTAGTACTGTGCACATCCTTTGCTCTTTCCCCAAAAACATTTTCATCTCCATGCAGGGAGGTAAATTCTATGAAAAATAATCTTGTGTAAATATCTTTCCATTTCATTTTTCCTAGAAATAATATTTACCTGCAGAGTGAAATTCAGTAAATGTGTGACTTGTATTATAGATAAAGCTCAGTCTGATATGAGCTTTTGATATGTGTTGTAGCATCAAGTTCAGTTCTTTAAAATGAAAGAAGGAACCTATTTTTTACAATAATAAATAAAACATTTTGAATACTGGGGAGGTGTCCCAATCTATTTTATGAATTCTTAAAACAGAAATTTTGACATAATTTTTTTAATTTCTTTTCTTAAAAAGAAGAGGAGGAAGAAGTTAACAGTGCCTCGACAGTGTCTGCCCAGAACAAATCTGATGAAGAAAAAGCAAATGATGTCCTCCATCTTCCTGCTTGTACTGAGAAGCCACTGTTGCCCAAAGACCCACTGCACAACCCCCAGCTTTCTGACTTTGGTCTTTCCCAATATGCTTTCTCCAGGCCTTGGAGTCCAGTGAAAGCACGGCACACAACAAATGCATTTCAGCAAAAGTCAAAGAACAAGACTCCCTTAAAAATGCAAACCCCACGTACATTGCCCAAAACACCAAAATGTAAGCTAAAGATGGATGATTATGAGTGTGTAACACCAAGGCTTGAACACTTTGGCATTAGTGAACATACCATGTGTATGAATGAAGATTACACCATGTCACTCATTCATAAAACTGCTCAGACAGTCAAAAAGTAAGTCACTGAAGTTCAGGTTGTTTCTCTGCTGAATTTGGTGTACTAATTTCTTTCTGTCTTTGTCTTCAAGCGGGTGATAGGTTGTTATCTACCAACTGGTTAGTCCTGTGTCTTTATCAACTCCCTACAAGTCTTCTCACGTACCTGTTGCAGTGCCAAACACTGCCATGAGATACCCCTGATGTGCTCCTTCCCTTGCCTGCACCACGATAAGAATCTTCCATACACAGTGTATTTACAAAGGGAAAACACACGGTGCATCTGTGACCTTTTGCTTTCCTCAGCCATGGGTTTGTATCTGGGGATGTCTTGTCTGCAGCAGATACTGTGCAGCTAATTTAAAGAAGTTTTAGGAATGTAAACACAGAAGTCCTGTAAAGCATCAGTAAAATTCCTTGTTGTGGAAGCACTGTATTGTTTCCTATGTATGCCCCATTTTACAAACAATTTGCTCTTTTTGCTCCAGTCTCTTGTTGCAAAGACATCTCCAGATTTTCACTGTTCCAATTATAAAGAAAAAAAATTGCAGCAGTGAAGTAATAGAACACTTTAGCAGAAGAACTATTTTTCTATACTTCTAAGCTAATGTAAAGGCAGTTAATAGGTCAATTTCAAAAGCTGACAGTAGCTAAATATTTGATATTTAAAGACATTTTTCAAAAAACAAGAATCAGATTCATGAAAAACACTTCAAGAATTCTGCTTATTCTTCTCATTGTAAAAACTAAAACTCAGATGGTTTCAGGTCTCTATAATCCTTCCAAGCAAAACTGACTTGAGAAGTTACTTTCTTTTTAACCCAGAATTTGAGATATGTTCATCTAAGTAAAATGTACTGCCTCGAATGATTTGTTGGGATTTTTTTAAGCTTGAGCATTTTATAGCGAAGCTCTAAATTTGGTTCTCATAGTTAAGACAACTTTTTAAACCTATGAAATAATTTTCTTATGGACACTTGTATATAGTTTAGGTAAGCACCCACTTTTTGCCTGATAATGTGGCTCTTAACTGCATATGCCATTCTTCCACTAGAAGATCTTGGATTTGAAAAAATAATTTTAAAAACTTCTCTTTCCAGTATTGTGGAATTGATATTAAATGGCTTTTCACTCTGAAATCGCTATATTTTCTCTTAAAATGAGTTTGGGATTTCTCCTTTTAAATAGTTATGTAAATACTATAATGACTCTAAAGCTGTATAGTAGTTGATGAAGATAAGTAATCTTATTCTCACTTAAAAATTGAATTAAAAGTATTTTAGTGTTCACAATACTCTCACTAGTTCTAAAGCCAAAAAGATTTCCTCTTGTTGCTTAGAATTTTGTAGGCCACAGACAATTAAAAAAAAAACAGGCTGTTCCCCTAACCCAGAATTGATCATCCGGGACATCTTTTTGTTTAGTTGGTTTGGATTTGGTGTTTTTCTTAATGCTTTGGATTGAAATCTCAGTGTATTTGATAATTTGTGGCTGCACTGAACATCTGCATACTACAAACTGCTGCAGTAGAATAATAGGTGAAAAATGTATTAAAAAATCATCTTTGAGAAAATTGGTTTTTGACTTGCATAGTGATGATTGAATACTAGAAATGTGATTGGGCTGACAGTATTGCTTTGATTGTGACTTCTTAGTAAAACCTGAGAGCTAATTGAGGGGTTTGTTTTTCAGGTTGGTTAAAAAAGATGTGCCAGAAATGACTGCCAGGGAGATCATGGTTACTTCTGCACCAAAATCAAATGTGAGAACTGAGAATGGTAAGTTAAAATTATGTGAAAAAAGTATACATATGTATTTTTTTAGAGAATGCATGTGTAAATGCATTGTAAATACATGGTAAACTTCAGTTGTGTTTCTGGTCAAATATAATTAATTCAGGCCCAGTCATTTTATGAGTACTAATGTTTAAAAAAATGAAATGTGGATGGCTTCTATGGGAAAGTTTCTCACTCCAGTATAAATCTTTCCTTCTATTCATATCCAGCTGGAATTATGCAAAGGAATTAATAATTTTTGTAACTTCAGCTTACCCTTATTTGAAATAAAAATACTGTTTATCCAACTGAGCCTTTTTTTTTTTTCCCTGAGAATACTCATTACATCTGTTTAAAGACAGGAAAGAAAACACTTTGAAAGAGGCTATTTAGATGGTAATTTCAGTCTTGCAAGAGTAATGCTAAAACTACTTTGAGAGGAGTAATGTTTTTTTTTAAAATCTGTAAAAATCTTGGGACAAGCGTAGTGACAACTGGGTACAGGGAAAGGTAATGCAATGCTGATTTAAGCTGGGCTTCTTCAGTTACACTCAGTAGTGGGACTAGAATGATTACCTGCTTTTAAGGAATACTGTAACTTGGATGGATCAAACAAAAAAAAAATCAGCTGAAATGATACAGGCATTTTAGAATATGCAAGTCTATGAAAAGCTTAGACTTAGAAATGAAACTGAAACTGGTAATATGTATGTATATATGTATGTGCGTGTATGTTTGTTTTTATATTTCACTCACCCTTAATATCAGCAGCTGACTGGATGGCTTCTCCCATGGTTCTTGAGTTCTGTACTCCCAATGTGAAGGTCTCTTCCAAAACAAACAGTACAGTACTATCAAGGTCACCAGAGACAAAGGAACTGCCTCTTCCCAGTCACACAGCGACACCACAGTGTCCAGATTTTCAAACAAGATGGCTAAAAACAGAAGCTAAGGTAGAAAATAGCAATTTATGTACATTTTCACATACTTTGCCATAAACAGTTTTTAAAATGTCTGTTTGGGATCCTTTTCCAATACTATTTTTTGTTATGTCACTGTAGAAGTTCTTTCTAACAGTAATTTTGTAAGAGCATTTACTAAATACTTTACCTAAGTAAATTAACTGAAGGCATTTAATACCTCTTTTGCAGCAGCAGGTAAAGCCAGAGGGAAAGATTGAGTCAGTGACAAGGAATGATGGAAAAGAAAAACAATACAAAGAAAATAAAATTCCTTTTGCTGTGAGCCCTGATGAGTATCTTAAACATCTGGGGGACCCTTCTCCTCCTGCAATTAAACAGTATGACCAGTTACTCAATACTCCTCCACCTCCAGAAATAACAAGGATACCAGATGATGTTCTACAGGTCAGCTAATATACTTTTTTCCCTAAATAATTTTATATCAAAATAGTAACAATGGAAGGGCTTAGTTCTATCTGTAACCCATCGGGTTTGAGTTCTTAGATAATTGTTTTTAATTCAATTTAACCTTTCCTGTAGATTCTGTCCAAATATAATCATAAGGTAGACTCTTCTAAAGCCAAGGAAATGGAGACCAAGGCAGGAAATACTACAAGATATAAAAGTGATTCCACTGATTACCACAACAAAGAGAACAGGTATGATTGCATTTTACAAATTTGGATAGATAATTTAATTTGTAGGGGCTACAAAGATGCTTTAATACATTTAGAAATTGATGCAGCCGCTTTCTCTTCAGCTGCCAGAATAGTTCTTGCTTCTGTGACTTTGGAGTGGTATCTGACTCCCCCTTTGTACAGAACAAATATTGATTGTGTGTTTGAATTCTCACAACTTTAAAAAAAATAAAAGGAGGGTAGAGGTTTACTGGTTTATTTGTATTTGTATTTTACTTCATGGCACTCAAAGCACTAGCTTTCTTCTGAGTAAATTTAGGCAATGAAACTACAGAATTTGGAGAAAAGTATATAAGTTAGAACTGATTTCACAGTTGTTTTGGCGAAGAGAAAATTCTTTGAAATGTAAGGCTACAATAAGTATAAGTAATCTAAAGTTTTTATGACAACTTTATCAAGAGTAGATATTCCTGATTCAATGTAATATGTATTATGCTTGTTGATTATTTGTTAAACTTGGAGCCTGTGCAGATTATTTAGGTAAGAGGTATAAGGAAAGTGTATAGAGTCAAATAATAACAATCGCTGAGACTGATAAAAGTTGGTATCTTGCTGTACTTGGGAGGTGGAACCCATTTGAGTAGTCAAATAGAGCAAAGCTCTCACTTTAGCTGAGCCTTCATTTTTTATTGTCAAGATGAAAATGACAAGTTTTCAGTATTTGTGTCTTCCGCTAATTCAAAGTATGACTGAAATAAGCTCATGAATTTGTCTGGATATATTTGCAGAGGATATCGTGGAGTTTTTAAGCCAAACGTCTGAAATCAACCTGAAGACCATATTGAGACTGTTTCATATTCATGGATCTTACCATAGAATCATAACAAGTTCAAAATGCAAAAGGAATTACTGGTGGGAAGAAAGAGCTACACCAACAAAAAGCTTTTTTAACAGAGAAAAATTCTTTATCAATGATGTTGAGAAACTTGTTTGAACTAACAACCTGTGCTTAATTTTCTACTGACATCATTAGCAAAATGTATTGAGGGTCTTTAAATATATTGTGCTTCAAGGAGGAATGGAGATTCATGTATGAGGTAGCACTGCATTTGTTGATTGTGTAGGCTTGCCTTTGCATAGGCTGTAGAGAGTGCAGTTAGGTTGTAATTAAGGGAAGGTCCAGTATATTGCCCCCAAAAGTGGATATCTCTGGCTCTTCTGGTGACACTGGACATCATTTCAGCTGAGTTTGAAGTCTAGTACTTCAACAGTATTTGGTGTCTTCAACAGAAACAAGTCTTTTTTTATTGCAAGAGTAATTCCTACTTTAGTGTTTAAAGCACTGCTGTGCTTTCAGTCACTTCTGTAGTACTAAGCTGTATCCAACACATTCCTGCATCAGGTTCACTGATACCTCCCTGTCAGATAGGCTTTTCCCACACAGCTTCTTCCTTAATATACCTGGAGATAGTATCAGGTGCTGTGCATCTGGTGCCTCTGTAGCTCTAGAGGGTGACTCCGGCTCGAATGTGAATTACTTGAAAACATATTGTGCAATTGATACTGGTCATACCTATCTCCAACTGCTGGAGGAATTTGCTGGCAGGTGATTGCTTACTCTCCTGCACTGCTGCCTTGTATGTTCTCTAACCAGTGGTGTTGCTTCTAAAAGTGCAGGTGTGCCCCTGTAATAGCTGACCAAGCTTAAGCTCTCAGAGCTGTTTGGCCCTCTTTTGGTATCTGGTAGTCACAGTAATTAGGACTTTTTTTCTACCAGCGCTTTTACTGTTTTCCACAAGGAAACCCAGCTACATATTCTTGTTTGGAGCCAGTTTGCTGTTTCCAGTGTCAGCTATTCCTCTCAATGACTCCAGGACTGCTCTTACCAGTTGTCTTCCTGTTGATGGCCAAAATTCTGGCATTTATTTGAGTGCAAACCTGCAACACATGAGAAGGGAGAGACTGTCCCAGAAGATGGGGATAAGCGTTTTCTTTTCTGAACTCAGCTTCACATCTTTTTAAGTCCTCGGGATATGCAAACTTGTAGAGATGCCCAGAAGTATTTCTCCAGTTGCTTAGACAGACTTATCCTGGCTAAAACACAGCCAGCAAAGATGCCTTTTCCCTGCTTTTACAGTAATTCTCCAGGATAAGCATACATCAAGTTAACTGGAGAAAGTGGTTTTCTACTAGTTCTGACCTGAGCACACTGTCATTTTAAATGCTAGTTTCTGTTTAAATATATGTATGCGTTATGTGTCAGTCTATGAGCTTGATTAACAGTTTTGGATGCTGAATAAATCTGTCTCACATGCTTGGTGGCTGCTCTAAAAACACTTCTTTGTTCTACCCAGTTCCTTCAGAGAGTGAAGGCCAAACCTGCTTCCAGCATCTTCATAGATTAAAACCACATGGTGGGGTGGATGGTAGTCCTGGAATTTCATGGTCTTGGAAAGGTACAAAGATTTCTGCTGCAGAGCAAGAGTCTTTCAGCCAGATTTACCAGCACTAGGAGCTGGTGGAATTTCACAGCCTTCATTCTCCCTGCACAGCACTTCATGTCTAGTTTCTTTGCCCTGAAGCAAGCTAGTTATCCTGAAAGACTCCATTTAATGTGAAATGGAACAAGCAGCACTACTGTCCTGGACCTTGCTGTATTCCCTCTGCCTTCAACTAACAAAATTCACACAAGGGCTTATAAAAGTTTTCCTGAACTTGAGAACAACTCCACATTTCGCTATCCTTTCCTCTGTGGTTCCCTAATAGAGTTGTACCCAGCAGTGCTGGGATTCTCACATTAACATTTTTTGCTACATTTCATAGCCATTTCATTAACTAATATGAAAGGGATTCCATTGTTACTATGAGATACATATTATCTTCAGTGTGACAATTGAAATCTTAAAATCTGGGCTACTCAAGCTATTACAACGTGATACAGGCATGAGACTTTCTGGAACCTGGAAATTAAGTTTTACTAGTTGGTTGTTTTTTTCTTGCCTACCCTAACACAAATAATGTTGTTGTTTGTACTTGTATTCTTTTTCATAGGAGGAGCATTGCTCTGAGGTAGATGTAGTCAGAGCAACAAAACAAAAGCTAGTTTTAGTTTGTCATGTTTCACCTTTGAAAATCTTTTAGGTTTCAGGAAGGCCCATAGAGTAGTTTGAGTACTGGGGGTAAGGGAGAGAATCTAGGGGCTGTGCAGTTTTACAATAAATTTCTTCCATTTGCCAAAATACTGAAAGGCTAATTTTGTTTTCTCTTCTAGATTGTCCCTCCCAACGGTAATCTCAAGCTTAGCTTCTGCCGTGTGAGTGGTAGATCAGATGTGAGGGATGTTTGAGAACAGAGTCACATCCTCTAGCAGTAGCCTGCTGTCTGTGAAAAAAGATTGAGCCAAGCACAAAATTGCACTTCAGTATTTAAGGACATCTGGGAAGTAACCAAAAAAGCATAGCCCTAGTCATTTGCTGTGGTTCTTAATCTTTTGTAATTGTTTTAAAGTATATCAAATGTGTCAGCTAACAGAAGCTTCTCTCCACAATCCCATTTGTTGTCAAAGGAGTATCTCAATAGTTCTACCAAGGAAATCCCTTAAGGTGGTCCAGTGCTTTCTTATCTGGGAAATACTTTGCCTGAGGTTGGACACAAATACAGAGTTCGCACTGAAATAAAACTTCCCAGATGGTACTCAAAGGGATAATTGGCAAGCATCGCTTTTAGTGCCTCCCATTGTGTTTTTATAAATCACTGAAGAAACAACTGGAGTCCAAGCTTCCATGTTTTTTTTCAAGTTCCTTGGATGCTTTAAATTTTCTGTAAAGTAATATTTGTTCTGTTCCCTCTTTTCACTATTCAGATGTTCCAGTACTCACGATGGTTGCACGTGCTCCATCGAGAGCTGAAGCTGGTGTCGGATCTGCCTTCTGTTCCAGGGGTACCTTGTTGTTTCCCCATAGAACAGCAATACAGAGATTGTGGCATTTATATGGAGCAATGACAACATCCAGTGGCCACACTATGGAATCACATCTGTTAGTCCACAGGAATACAACTGTTTACCAGGAAGGAATTGGTTGATGCTGGCTGTATTATCTATCAACTTAAATGTGAAACCCCATGCTGTTCTTACAGTAATAGCTACTTTTACAAAGGGGCAGTTTACAACATGATGGGGAAATTGTTGTAAACCAGTCTAAGGCCTCCTGTATGGCCCTGCTTTCCCTCCTCCAGCTGCAGGTCCCACACCACATGTTGTTGGTTGTGTCACTGCAGTTGTGGCTGCGGGGGAATCCATTCCTGCTTGCCCAACCACCAGGAACTAATTACTGTTTTCCAAGATTAAATCCTTCATGGACTGTGTACTGACCCAAATCACTGCCTGCAAAGGCACTGACAGTTGTGGAGGCACGAGAAGGGAAAGGATGGGGGAGTGGGAGCCAGGACATCCTCCTCCACTGGCTGGGTAATTGTATCCTGTCTGTCCAGCTACTTTATAAGGTTGCCTAACACTTTATGAGTACTTCAGTGGCAGCTGAAGCAATTCCTCTTCACCACAGCACCCAACATTTCTTCTCACAAACTCCCCTTCCCCTCCCTGGGACAACTGTTTGAGTGGTTGTGGATGAATTGAGCTGGAGGGAACAGAGCTGCTAGGACAAACCTTGCCCTTGTTAGAGGGTCCTATAGGTGGTGTGGTTTGTTCCTGGCTATTGTTGGCTTGCAGCACTGGTAGGACATATTTCAAGCCTTTAGTACTTCTCTCCCTTTCTAGCACAAGCCTCCTGCTGCAGGGCAGTCGTTAAGCCCAAGGCAGCCACACTTGCCAGCAAGCCCCAGGATAGGAGTCTACCCAGCCCCAGCTGAGGAGGCAGGTAGCCAGGAGCATTGCTGGGGAACTGCTGCCTAGCAGGTGCTGCTCTTCAAATACCCTACCTGGAACCACTGTTGGGGCTCTCCCCTCCTCTCCTCTCCTCTTCCTCTTGAGAGGAGAGCCTCTCAAGCCTGGGCCAGGTGCAGTTTCAGGCCTCTGTTAGAGACAGTCTCCAGTCTCTTCAGGTCTGAGGACACCCTTGCTGTGCCTGAACTCACACCTCAGCCAGCACTCAGAGGAGCTCACCCAGAGGAGCCCTTGAGAGCCCTTGCAGAGTGCACTAGATTTTCTTGCTGAGTGTTGAGGTCAAGTGAGTTTTTGGGCCAGGATGTCTCTACTTCAAGCCTGTCAGTTCTGTGAGTCTGGAAATACTCCAGGGACGGTCCCAAGCCTCCCAGCCCCTCCAACCCCAGCCCTTGGGCATTTTTGGGCCTTGCCCAGTACACCGGCCAGGCACCTCCCCCTCACCACAACCAGGTCTTTGTGGCCTGGCACAGCGCCACACTGGTGTTTTACAAGACACATTCCTCAGGAATTTTTTGTTTAGCTCAGCTGATCTGCTGCAATGCCCAGACAGAGGGCTGGGACAGCAACAGCAGGTAAGTGAATTGCTTTGATTTGGCAGGTCGCACCTTAGCTGTTGCATTACTTATAGCGCTGTTCTTTGAACACAACCATGGCCGTTGTCATTCATTTGCTCTGACACAGCTGGGTTTTGGATACCTCCTTATTTTTCCATGCTTTCCATTGCAAAAGTGAGAACTCGGTGACAATGCTGAGTATTTTACTGCTGCATCGTGGCTATCTCTGCTTTTGGGTAGGCACAAGCCTTCACTGGGCCATGTCTCCCATTCAAGCAGCAAAGCCAAGCTACCTCCCAGAGCAGGTGAGTCACAGACACAGGCTCACTTGCTGCTCTTGCCTTAAAATAGAGACTACATTTAATTCTGAGTTATCCTTAAATGCAACTAAAGCAAAAACCAGGACACAAAAATGAGGAAATGTCCATGTTCCTGTGGCAGGTCTGTCCTTGCCTTTTGTGGGAGCTCTGCAATCCTATAATTAATTATGTGCTGGTTACTGCAGTGCTCACCTCACTCATTTTACAGGACAGATGATGCCCTATGGCAATCACGGCCACTTAGCAGTGGTCTTCACTCTTCTGTCTGTCCAGGTCTACAAGGTGCCAAAAACCAGACATTTGACCCTGTAGGCAGGTGGCTTGGTCCCAAACCAAGCCTGCCCCTGACACAGAAGTCACTGAGCTGCTCCTCCTCACACCAGAGGTGACCACACCCTGGCAAAACATGCCACCCATCCCAACTCTGGCACCACTAGAGCAGCTCCATTGACACTTCCAGGCTCGGTCCTCCACAAGCAACATTTATAGTGTATTTTCTTGAGCTCTCTTTAAAAGAAAGGATGAAGAGTATTTTTTGGGGGAAAAGTGACTCAAATGCAGGTGATTCTGCAAATGAGAGACATTCATGAAGGCTGAAACTGCAACTCCTGAACTTAGAAGCCAGAAAAGGAGGACAGAGAGTAAGCCATGGGCAGAAGTGAACCTAAAATCCCTCAAGGCTATACTGCACCGAGGGACTCAGAGAAAAAAACACCATATAGATCTGAGCTCCTGACACCAAGCGCATCTTGTCCTCAGCAGACAGGAACATTTACTTCAGTCTTCCCCTCTGCTCAGGCCTCAGGTGAGGAAAGCAAAGGCTTTAAGGAGCAGCTACAGCTTCTACTCCTGCTCTTGCCTTTCTCTGAGCAAACAGGAGCTCAACCAAGCACCTTGCCCTGCTCTGCCCAGACCAGCTGGATGCTCCTGGTCAGCCAAAGACCAGAGGCAACCTGTGTGTCTCAGTATCTCCCCCTACAGTGACAGCAGAAACTGGCAAACACAGAGATAAGAAGCACGGGCCCCATTCTCCCATGCTGCACTTTTACTGGGAATTGGGTCATCCCTTCTTCATCCTGCTCCTTTAAGATACCAGGCAACACCTCACAGACCCACATCCCAGTTTCCCCGTGGACAACTGAGTCCCCCAAGTTACCCACCTCCTCCATCTGCAGGTTCTAGAAGCCAAGTGATAAACACTCACCTCCCAGCTTCATTTGCAACTTCTAATGCAGAACAGCCTTAAGTCTCAATACACCACCACACTATCAAAAGATTAATAACATCAATCTTTATTCCAAACAAGACAGAACTCCAGAACACCTGTAATCCTCCTGGTGGTATTTTACAGAAGCCTTGAAACATTGGACACACTAACTTACTATTTGAACTACAACAATCAGGGATAGGGTGATGTGCTGCTAAAAGTTAAGTGTTTCTTCTAGACAAACTAAAAGTTAAGGTTTAAGAGTTAATTTTCCTTTCTGATACTCTGCTTTGTCTTCAGGTGCTTAGCAACAAAAGCAAAAAATAAGCCTGCTTTAGAACAGCAAGTAGGAATAAACAGAATATGTCATCATACAAAGAAGCTCAGTTTAGTAAGGTCTCATGCGGCTCGACGGGGGCGGTGCGCGGTTCGGAGGAGTGATTGCTATATCCAAGTAGTCTCCTATCTGGAATTTCTGAGACTGCAATGTCATGGAGTCATCTGTGCCCTTCCTGCCCGACATGGTGCTGCCGATCTCCTTCACCCTGTGGGCAGCAGAGGAAAGGCAGGTTAGTGACCAGTGGCCAGTCTCTCCAGATGGCCAAAACAAGGACGCCGGCAGCTCACAGCCCCCTGCCCACGCCACCCTCGTACTGTACGTAACACTTGGCTGTCTACGCAAGATGCTGAGGTTTTTCTCTGCTGAGCCAGGCGCACCAAGAAAACCTGCACCAAATCCTCTCTCTGACAGGGCAGAGGGTGGGGGAACCCTCTACCCTGTTATGTGACCTACTAGCAAGAACTCCTTGCCCCCTTCCATACAAACACAGCACGAGATCCCACAGATTCCACAGCAGGGTGGAACTGGCTTGTGCCATTTTGGAAGACAGAGGCCTGCAACAAGGTCACTGCAGTAACTCAGGTGCAAGGCCTACTGGGAACAAAGCGTTACCTCCAGCTGGAGGTCTGTGCTCCCACTGGCTGCCAACACAGTGACCAGTGCCAGCACACAGATCCATTGTTTTGGGAACACACTAAGGGCAATGGTCACCAAGCACAATTTAGTCTGTAGTAGTTGTCTTAAGATAGGACTCGAAAAGTTTGGTATGTGGGTTCTGAACTTTAATAAATGATAATTTACTGCTCTGATGTCCAAAGCCTTCTAGGAACCCAGAGAAGAAATGCCATTTACCTATACCCAGGCCTCTTGAGATCTGTAAAAACAATTGCAAAATTGAAGTGCGTGCCCTTCTTCCGCGCTTCTGGGTAAACTTCTTTCACTAAGCTGGTCAGCTCTTTCAGAGTTGCATCCATCCTAGATTAAAACAAACACACCAAAGTGCTTCATGTTCTCTAAAGTAACAGCAAGAAAAGCTTCCTAAAGCATTTAGCCTGGAATCAATATATTGCTACAACTTAACCACAGATTTCCTTGCCCTTGCATACTCTGTATCCATACTTGAAGGTCCCCCTTGCATGTCAGCAGCATAGGGAGCCACTGGTTTCATAACTGCACCACAAGAGAAGCAATGCATTTTGACTGAACAGTGAAGTGACGTGAAGTTACATCAGTTATCGACTTTAACACGGGAGAATTCAGCACTTGCATACACTGGAGGCAACACTCAAATGCAAAGACGGCTTCTAACTAGTGTCTGATTTGCCTTAATATCGTGGTCACTCTCTTCACCTCTGTAACATTTCAACATCTGGTTTTCCAGGTCTCTAAGAACAGCTACCACTCAAACAGCAGGAACCTATGTTTTTAAAAAAGCATTAATGCATTTATACAAGGCACAGTGTAACAGCCTCCTCACCTCAGCTGACATCTACGTTAAAACAGATTACTGAATATTAGAGGAAGAAAAAAAATCAGTTTTCCATTTCTTCCCTAGCAGGCAGCACTCCTTTTCCCAGCCTTCAACCAGAGCAGGGCTAAAGCTCATTCCCAGGATTTCAAGAACAAAAGGACTCAATCACCACAAGTAAAGCACCTCTAACGATAGTGGCTGTGCACTCCCTCTGAGCTTCAGGCAAGCAAGGAGCAGGGTGTGGGCAGACAATGCCCATTCTGACTCCTGCAACTGGCAACCAGCTCAGACACCACCAGCAGCCTGCACAGAGTCCATGAATCCCACTTGGGAGTAAATTAGAACCGCATGCTCTGGTAGCCACACAAATGCATTTATTCAACTACATGAGTTAAAACTGTGCCAGACACCATGAAATGAAAAGAAAGTTTAAAAATTAGCATAGTTCATTTTCAAAGGCATTCTTCAAAATAACTACAAACAAAACCTAACACGTTTGCAGCAGAGACTAAAGCAGTTCTCAAAAACAGATTTGAAAGTAATAAAAGGCAGCTCTCTGTTAACAGCACTGCTACCTGACCACGCAAAAAGAAACACATTCCTCCCCTCCCAAGAGGTCCGAGTTAAACCAACAAACAATTCACACAGCAGTTCAAGCCTTCTGGGACTACTTCTTCTGGGAAAACGAGGCTGGTGGAACGGAATTCAAGCGCCAGAGGAGAACCTGTGCGCTGAACAGATTGGTTGTGACAACCCAGGGCACGGCACAAGCCCCCCGGCACACGCACCAGTACAGGGGCAGCTCGGCCACACCGACCTCAGCGCCCAGCCCCAGCTGCGCTCCCAGCGATGCCCCTCTCGCCTCCAAGGGCTCATTTCCACACGCTTCCCCCTCCGACCAGCGCCCGCCCGACTCCGCTCACCAGGTGTAGATCTGCAGCTCGCTGGAGGGCACGTTCCCGCGGGAGAACTCGTCCATGCGGTGGTGCCGCCCGTTGTTGGTGGTGAAGACGCGAAGCAGCAGCGGGCACGTCTGCGGGGAGAGGCGGGGATGGGGATCGGGATGGGGATCGGGATGAGGGACCGCAAGATGGCCACGCCCCCCCCCC